>VZTI01005418.1:68427-94402 GCA_013397865.1 Struthidea cinerea | reverse complement strand
AAGGGAGTTTCCGAAGTAGCAGGTGTGCAGGAGAGCGGCAGCTGCCCTTTGTCTTGCAAGCCCGTACGACGCGCATGCAAGCCTGGTGCTCCGCGGCTTCGTTCTTTGCCTTTTCGAGCATGCTACCCCTCCGTTCTCTCGGAGGCGAACAGCAGTCTGCTTCTCGCACAGAACGCTGTGCTGGCAGCGAAGCGCTCCAGCGCACTGCTTCTGCCCAAACACGCCTGGGCGCTGCACCTTTCCTTCTCAGTGCTACGTAGCAGCACATCCTGCTGTCCCAAGCTAAGCGGAAAGCTGCTCGACTATATCTCGCGCAGGGAACTGTGCCAGGAACACAAGCTCGCCCGGACCTTGCTCCTTACACTTGTGGCAACGGGGATTTGCACCACCTTCCAGGGGCAGTCCTCCTGCCTCTCGCAACATGCAAAAGTGCCGTCAGACGGCAGTGCTGTCTGCCCGGTCCTTCTCAGCTCGAAGCACCACAGCACACACATCCGTCTTGCAAAGACTGAAGATCCCGGCGGACGTCCTGCACAGAAGAATGGGCCCGGACAAAGCCCCATTCTTCGTCACCCCTTTTCTTGTGGCCCAGATTGTGCTGCTGTGTTTTCAAAGTCTTGCACACTGAAAGACTCGTGCAGCAAATGCTTCTCCCCTGGCAAATTTCGCTGAGCGAGAGCTAGCATGGACACAGTGTGAACGCCACAAAAGCAAACGGGTCTCCCGGTAGCTCGAGCTGCAGAGAAACCATGCACAGCACACTGTGGGTGCGTGCAGCACGCACGCTGCAAAGCAGAATGCCGTCGCTGGGCTTCTCTTCTGCCCGGACAACGTAAGGCGAAGAACGAAGTCGCGGAGCACTGGGCTTGTGTGTGCAGCGTGCCAAATTGCAGAAGTGCAGCTGAAGCTCGTTCACAGACCGAATCAGGAGAGCATGTTCTTGCTGCCTGCGGTTAGAGCAGGATGCACTTAGCTAGAGTTTAAACTACGAGGCATTAGAAACAGTATTTCCCTGTATCACAGCTGAATGCCCAGCCCCTTGGCCTATTGTAAATGGAGAGCAATTTCTCCACCTCTGGCTTCCAGAAAGCCTGCCTGGGACTTAAACAATCTTCAACAACATTAAAAACCAAAACTAACCAAAAAACCCCAACCCCTCCCAAAAAACCCAACAACCAAACCACAACAGGAACAAAAACAAAATCACTGAAAACAGTGGATTTGTTACAGAATACTCAGTGGTGTGGGCTATACAACGCTGCCACTAACAGATGGCCTGGCATCTCTTTGCTTCACACTGCTGTTCCAAGGGTGTGCCATATGGGAAGAAAAAACTCTGAACAGAGCTTAATACACCCCCAGATCTAGTCCACCCTTTAAGCAATTTTACACACTCTGTGGCAAAAATACAGTCGTGGAACCCAATACAATTTTTTTGGAATTTCCTTTCTGTCCTGGTTTAAAAGACAGGTGTCTGCCAAGGAAGGTAGGAACCCCCCTTGGAATGGGAAATACAACCCTCTTCCCTCCAAATTATTACAACTTTGAAATTATGGGGCTTTCAGGCAAAGATATGGGAAAAGAAATAACAGTCCTTTATTAGTAAAAAATACGTATTCATATATGTATAACAAGGCAAACAAACAACCCCAGCAGCAGCAACAACAAACAAAACCAGGAACCCAATAGCAGCCTTCTTTCAGCCGCGGGCACTTTCCCCTTCGGCGCAGTTACAGTCACAGCCGGCAGGGGCGCTGGTGGCTCCCGGCCGGGCAGGGCGGGTGCGATGATTCCCCCGCAGCTGCAGGGGGCGCTGTGGCGTGAGCTCAGATATCTCTCTGCGCTTGGGTAATGGCTCAAGTGCTGGCGGGAGAGATAGAAAAGGGGCTTCTTTCACAAACCCACAGGAGCAGTTGGTGTCAGTGTCTCTCTGGATGGTGAAATGGGTTGTGGCCGGAGTGGCTACTGGAACGGCCAAGGCGGATACACACCAGGATGGCAAACAAAATGTAACAGATAACTCTGCAGCCCTAGCAAGAGTTGCGAGGGTCGGGCAGGCATGGGGTGTTGGGTTAGAGTGTAGCGAAAAAGCCCGAGGCAGTGGCAGAAAACAGCGAGACTGGGCAGCGGCAGCCAGGCTTCTCCCTAGCAGCTGCTACAAGCAGCTGGGGAGATGGGCGAGGGGGTCAGGGTCCCGCGTTTTCCCCTGAGGCACCCGAGTAGATGGTGAGGGTCCTTTCCAGTCAGATCAGGTGTTAATAAGGTCCCAGTTCACTGGCTACTCTTACTAGCAGAGGCTCACCCATGGTAAAGAAGAAGCAGTGCCAGGCTGGACTCCGAGGTGGCAGCAGCTTGACCGTTCCCCTCTGATCCTGAGAGACCCCTGACCTCCCAGCCAAAAATCTTGTGGTATCTCTGTCCTTCCCAAGAGAAAAGCCCCCAGCTAAGAGGCTGCAGCCAGCTGTACCCCTTTCCCCCACCTTGGCCACTTCTTTTGTCTCTCTCAGGTACCAGTCGTTATTATCTTTTAGGCAACAGATGGGAGAAAATTCCCTGGGAGAAAGGGGAAAAAAAGAAAAAAAATCCTAACCTCCAACACCATCGAAAAAAAATCTCTCTTTAACAAATCTTAACACGACTGCCACAGTTTGAGGGCCTGACCATAGGCAGTGCTTTGCTATAGCAGATATGAAAATAAGCATTACAATACAGACAGGAGAGTTGTCTTGAAGTTGCATTCTGATCACAATATCATCTAAGACAAATTTTACATTTTTTGTGCTTACTCCAAACTAAGTCTTCTACATTTTACACACTTCAGAGGCATTCACATCCTTGTTTAAATGATGCTGAGGAACTGCAGTATTACATGTACACAAATATTTAATAGTATTTACTAAACAGTCCTGCATTTTTACCCAGTAACATATATTTTGAGCTTTGGCTTGTCATAGGCAATGTAATTTCAGTCTGTGCAGGAAGAACAATCAGTCTCACACTGGCTCCTTGTGATTTGTACTGACATAACACTATTCATCCATCCCAAAGTAGTTTTCATCATCCACCCCTGAAGAAAGCAGCCATTTCTAAACCTGAAAGCCATTTTGTTCCACCTCTGGGGCTGATGGCACAGCCATACAAGTTCAAGAAAACCAAGTGGGGGTGGGAGACCATAAGGGAAAAAACCATGCAGACAGGTTAGTGTCAGCCAGAGAAGAGGAAAGAAAAACAAACTATCTTCCAGGTTAAATCAGCTATTTCCAGTAAATAAATATAAACCAGGAATAATTAAGTAGCAAGTTCTTTTTAAAAATCAACACAAGCCCCAAAGTTAGCAATTATATTATATTCCTTATTTGGCTATTTCATACTAAGGCATCCTAAATTTCAAGGTTATAAGAGGTCTGAGATTCGTATCAGACAGGCATCTTTTTACAATAGCCTTCTCAAAAAAAGTAGTCTGGGTGAGCGAGAGTAGCAGAGTACACATTCCATACTCTCCAACAAGACAACTCAGTAACCTGGTCTGCTGTTATGCAAGTGAGCTTGTTAAAGAAACAGGGGGTGGGGAGGGTCCAGAAACTCCAACTGGTAGAGGCTGCACAAGCTGCACTTCTTGAGCCTGAGAAAGAAAGAATTCCAGGCAGGCACAAAGCAGCCTCCCAGAAACTACAAAGGGTTTATTGAGAAGATGGATCCGGGCTCTTTACTGAGGTGTTCTGTGGAGGAAAAGGGACATAAAATGAAAAAAAAAACCTAAAAAACCAAACAGATTCTAAAGAAAATAATTTTTGCTACGGGAATGAATTAAGGAACAAATTACCTGTAGTTCTTGGAGATTTTCAAGATGGGGCAAATCCGTGAGGACTCTGATGTGGATTTGGTGGGATTTGGGCAGGAGAACCCCAAGGGTCCTCCCAGCCGGAGTGTCCCTGTGATGCGCTAACCAGCCCTTCCCAGATCCAGGCAGAAGCCAGCCACTGGATGTCACCCTGCAGTCATCCAACATCGCTGCTCCCAGTGTACTGTGACAGTGGAAAGGCTTCAAAGACATCCTTGCTGAAAAGTACACAAAAGGCTGTTTTAAAAGCTTCTGAATCCCTGCCTAAGGCTGAAAACTTAATACGGACTTCAGCCAAATAGATGCCATGAGTTAAGAGTGCATTTTGAGGCCACATGAAGAGTGCTGCACAACCTTGTTTAAATGCAAACCTGATATACACACGATATACACATCCAGCTGTGCATATATTTCCCCTTTACTGGGACAAAATGAACCAAAACAGACTATGAGATCTTACCTAGTCTACGTATTACTGAAACAATATTGGTGAAACTGCTGTGATTTCCATAAAGTAACTGCAAGGACAATAATCACTGTCGGGGTAAAAGAAAGATTCTAGAAAATCAAAAGCACCCTTCAATGACTCCTAGCATAATATTGATTGTCTTCTCTTCTGAAAGTCAGTTCCTGTTTATTTCAGCCAGGTACAGCATGAACATTGAGGGGTCTGAATCGCAAGCTGTGTTCTTCTGGAAGTGAGCTTCACCTAAGAATGTGAAATTCAGGAAGCAGATCTGAGTTGTGTCAAAGCTATTGATCTTTAACTGTCAATTTCACATTAATAGTGCTGTCAAGTGCAAGCACTCCGAAGTTCCCTACAGACATCCTGTGCTCCCCTTCCACTTCTCCCTTCCCCACTAATCCCAGATTTCACCATACAAGTCCAGGATAATTTTTTAATGTTAGTGCTGCTAAAATTGCCATACTTCCCTATATTTGTAAAGAGTAGAAACGGAGACTTTTCTCTAAACGCAGGAGGGTCTCATTTTTCTCTTGTAGTAATCAGCATTAGCAATAGGAATTTTAAGTTAATCATTCTTAAAAACCAAAGCGCTGATTTGATTCAAGTGAATAAATAATAATTGAGGCACATAGTACATCTTCTCTAGAGTGAGAAGACCATGTCAGACTCATCATCTCCACTCTTCTGAGCATACACACCATCCCTTGTGCAAAGAGAATCTACTCACATGCCTTCTCAGTGGAGCATTTACACAGTAAGAGATTGCCCTCAGATACGCCACAGACATAGACGTCAAGAATTGCTTCATTCCTTGTATAACATCTTGGCTGACTAATGGACGAAGTTACAATTCTCTATACAACTTAAAAAAATGATCCTGCCCAAAAATCACATAATGAAGGTAGAAGTTTATCTAGTCTATCATACCAGATTTCAGACTAGCATACAACATCGGTGCTTGTGTGATGACAGTGTTTACACAAGTACCTGTGATACTGTGCAGACAAAAGGTACTATAAAGCTTTGCGGGATTGGAGACTGTCCAACAGTTGACCATTAGAGACAGAATTCAGGAGACAAGTAGCTTTGTCACTACAATGTTCCTTCACAGCCAGATGCTTTATGAATACCACAAAGTCAGCCCTTATCCTACCTTCCTCAGAATTATATTTTCAAGTAGCAAAGACAGACTGATGCCCTCTTCAAGCTTGCTGAGTTATTTCTCTGTACAGAAGAGATCATTGTGAACAGAGTCTCTGGTGGCAGCCAGGGAAAACCAAAGACTAATAAAAACACACTGTCCACATTCGGTCACAATGGCTGCCGAAGAAGTACTAGCAGGTGTTTTTCTGTGAGATTCCAAATGTTGCTCTTTGCGCTACATTGAAAAGGATAATACATGTATATCTGCTCCCTGGTGTATGCATCCTACATTGTATTCTCCTCTTAGTTGTTTTGCTGTCCACGTATAGTATCCATGTGTTTATGAAGTATCCATAGCTCATACAAGCTGGTTAAAGAACAACAGGAGCTGAAACCAGCTATGTCTGCAAGTTTTTTTTTTATAAGGACTTGGGTTAAGGATTAAGTGCAATGCCAAGGACTATAAACACTGGTCTTATTTTATACCACAGAATGTCCAGTTCTGGCCTGGAGCTCCTGCACTGTAAGTGAAGTGGAAAGGATGGCATCTTTGTGGAGATATGTATATAAAGCTTCTTCTTGTGAAGTACAGAGCCACATCTTCCACATCCATGTAGAACTGGATATGTTAATAGCTGAAAGCAATTATATGAGACAATGCTTTGAGGAAAAACTCACATTTTCCAATACCAATTGCTAAATCTCACTTCACAATTTTTATTCATATCCACAGGGAAATTTAATGTATTTTGTCTGTTGTTTGCAAACATGTACTGCCAGAGGTGTTGTCTTGGTACTTGCAGCTTCCAATGTGTGTCCAGGTTTAGGGTACATTACCACCACGAAACCTATCTAAAATGGATACATGAAGACCTTATTGCAGCCCTTCAATATTGAAAGGGGCTTATAAGAAAGATGGGGACAAACTTTTTAGCAGGGCCTGTTGTGATAGGGGAAAACATAGGTTGATTTAGATTAGCCATAAGGTGTGGAGGCCAGTGGGCCTGCAGTACTAGAGACGAAGGGTGTCCATTGGTGGGACAGTCCCTAGTACCAGAGATCCTCCCTAAGTTAGGGAGACAAAAAGGCTTCCCCCCAGGATGTTTTGCTATGTTAATGTACCCCTGTTCCGCTTCCCCGGTTGGCCCGTTGGCCTCTCTGCCCCTTTATACTTAACATGTCCATGCCCTAGATGGTTTTCCACTCCCTGTTCCCCCATTGGCCCTTGCCCCATCGCCAATCCCTCAGAGTTCTCCTATTGGTTTCCTTACCCTAACCCTGCTTGTGTACCGCCCCCATGCCCTTAGATCATTGGCCCCTGATGCTCACTCTGCTCCCGTAGATAAACCTGGACCCTCCTATATTATTTGTCTTTGTCCCTGGACCGCTTCATGCATGTGGCTGTTCTCCTGTGGAACCCCACATGAAGATCCTTCCTGCATATTTGTCATCGACCCATTTTCTGGAGCTATCCGTGTGTGTGTGCGTGTATGCATGTGTGAGTGTGTGGTGGTCCTGCCGAGCGGCTTCGCCTTGCAGATGCTTTCGGAAGGTCACAGCACCCTCACCATGCAGCACCGCAAGCTGTCGCGACGATAAGGAAGTTTTTACAATGAGGGCAGTGAAAATCTGGCCCAGGTTGCCCGAAGAGGTGGTGGATACCCCATCCCTGGAAACATTCAGGGTCAGGTTGGACAGAATGCTGAGCAACTTCCTCTAGTTGAAGATGTTTCTGGTCTTTGCAGGGGATTTGGACTAGATGACCTTTTAAGGTTCCTTTCCAACCCAAGTGATTGTTTTCCTCCTGGCTCAGAGCCATGGTTTCAGCTTGAAAATAACCTGTACCAACACACACAACAGGTGAGAGGCTCTTTTTGACACACTGCTAAAGCCCTTATTTAGTTGCTGGTGTTTTCATGATTGCTAGATAACTCTGGCAACTAAAAGATTTATCCCAGCAAGTAACAGACGGCTCATCCAAGGAAGGCATTTTTAATAGCTAATACATGGTCTAAGGTTACGGCAGGAAAATGCACATCAAGATCACTCATCTAATCCCATACATAGCATATTTATACCATAGAGACTTAGAGCAATTCAAAGGCTATCAGCTTTATTAACAAGTAACAAAGTGTACACATGTAAACAATTTCTAAATAACAAATCCTGTGTGGGACTGTGTCCTCATCCCAAATCACTCCCTATAAAATTTTCTTGTTTTGAAGAAAGGTTATGTGTTTCACAAACGTCTATTACAGGAAGTTCTGTGTGTTCAGAGAGGGTGCCCAGGTTTCCTCCTGTCAGCTTTCCCTGGTGGCATCAAAGAGATTGCCTGCTCTCAGTGCTAGTCACAAAAGAAATCAATATCCTGAAAAAGAGAGTTAAGAGAAAAGATGTTTTCAGATTACTGAAGGATTAGCATTCTTTTATCACCCTCCAAAGGTAAACAAATATGATATACACAGAATATGCTATAATAGACGCAAAGTACACCATAATATATTCAAAGGATTCTGGAAAAGCAAAAGGTCTCTTGTATTTTGACTCCTTTTGCATAGCTCAGATAATTTGTTCCTGCCTTGAAGTCTTAAAATTAATTAGACCGTACCTCCTTGTCTCTTAATTTCAAACAATTCCTTTATCTCCCTTTTTTTTTTTTTGTTTTGTTTTGTATTCCTACAATCCAATACCTGGACTGGTTTGTCATATGCAACCCTTTATCCTTAAGCAATTCCTAATCCCACATAAAAAGGATGACTTAGACTGAGGCTATGCAGTACACGTAGAGAACTGCTGACTAGAAAATAAATTCCAGTATTCTGCTTGAAAACTTCTTTCAGGGAAAAGGCTTCCAGAGCATATTGCTTCCTTCCTGCTGTTATCTTATCTGCCTACATAGATCTGGATTCTGCGGCAGGGAATTATCACACTGTGTTGCTCATTTACATCAGAGCAGTGTATCCAGTATATCCCACATAGCTGCCCACTGCAAGCAGGAGACAGGGAGCTGCTGCAGAGCACCTGCTTCCTGGTAACAAGAATACTCAGCCAGTGAATGGCCAGTTTTAAGTGACTGAGGGAAGGCAGGCAATCCAACACCACCACTCTGATGTGCATGCAGCATATTATGTTCAGCTCATTGTATTCAGTTTGATTCAATGGTTCAGAAGTAGCAGCACTGAGAAAAAAAAAACAAAAAAACCCTCTTAAGATTTATTGCTCAAACAGCAACCAACATACATGGATTACCTCAAGTGCTGCACAAAAGGATGCAGAGAGAGGTCCACAGGCAGAAAGGTTTATTATAGCAAGGTCTGTATCTAATGGCATACATTGATTCCAACAGTGAAAATTACCTTTTTGGGAGGAAAAACCCCTGAAATAAAAGGAGGGTCGAAAACACAGAGGACCCCATGTTGTTCTCTTTCACGTTTCTCTCCAGTGCAGCAGGTGTCCCCCTTAATGCCTTTCCCCGTCGAGTTCCCTATCAGACATTCCTTCACACAATGCCATTTGTCCTCCATGCTGATTCACTGTTCAGCTTTGGGCATCATCAGATCTCCTCATTTAAATGGCAACCCCTTCCGAAGAGAGGCCATCTCACATCAATGTTGGGCTTGGCAGGTGCAAGGCTGTGAAAGCAAGGCAAAAACATTGCCAGTGGTTTGGGAGAAGGTTACAGAGCTTTGAGACTGGATTTTGATTTGCATATGGAAGGCTGGTGGTGCAACACTAGCTCTATATGAAACAGCTCCTTTAAGGGATATTTCTGGAGCAAGCAGCACACCCACACACAGATGGGTCAAGGTGTGCTATAGACTATTTTATATGTGAACAAAGAGTCTGATTCTTAAAGTCACATTTGCAAAATAAGCTGAGATCAGTAGATATCTCTGTGTCACCCTTTGTTTTCATCACAATGTTCCTGCATAGCAGGAATGTGAAGGAAGGGTGAAAGGACTGGAAGTCTCTGTCACTGTCTTTACAGAAGTCTGTGTCACTGACTTTCCAATTAAAGCTCAGCATTGCAGCCTGACAATGTCCCCCAAGTCAGCCTTCAGGCTAAGACATCCCTTTAACCTACCTCTGCTTCCAGTTTGTCATGCAGCAGACTGGCTGTCACATTACTGAGAAAAGAACTTAAATGCATATTGTAGTCGCTCTTTCATGCTCTTTGACTAATTGCCACAATGCTTCTGGGCCAAATTCAGAATAACTTCACGCAGTGTCAAGAAAAGCAATCACTTAACCAAGATGCATTGCTCAAATAAAGCTTGTCTGCTGCAAATCCTTGCAACTATTAACATGACACAAAATTCTTCCTTTCACTTATTTCCTCTGTGTTAGTGAAACCCATGTAATAATCTGGACCTAGGACTGTAGACTCCAGATATGATTTCAAGATTGACACACTGATTGTATTTTGCCATATGCTGCAAAACAACATATAGCTAAAAATATTGAGGATGGATGAAGGCATGTACTTTAAACCTAACACTCAATAACACTCAATAAGCTACCAGTAACTGTTAGTTGTAAGCCAAACCATGCTGGCCTCTGAGAAAGGACCCTCCTCTTTCACTCCTCTGTGAAGTGTTTCAGATATTTTGTAAAAATATGATTTTTTTTTGAGTAAAATGCACTACTGTGCATTATCAGGGACAACCATCCTTTCAGAAGTACAGCCTGCTTACTCACAGAATGCTAATGTGTTTCCAAAACCCTTTTAACTCAGTTTTTGGACACACCATTAATTTTGTAATGAGAAAGCAAGCATGGTCTCACAGTAATCACAAGTTTTGTATGACAGTGTCCATCTATATATACAATTAATAGGTGCACCATTACACATTACTGAAGTTTATGGCACAATATCCAGGCTGCAATATCTAAAAAAGAAAGCTTTGGGTAAAACTTATGCGACCTTAAAGGAATACTATTCAAATCAAAACAATCAAGCCTTTATTGCAACATTTACAATGTCTGCTGTATCAGAGGTTATTTTAGGGATATTATTGAAGTTATTTGCCTGTATAAAGGCCCAAAGATTGGATTCCTAAGCATCTGTGATATGCTACAATCAACTGCAACAATAATGATTTATTTTTACAGCAAATTAGCATTACATAGCCAAGTATAATTATGTAGCCACCTGTGGAGAGAAACAATGGACTCTACACGATTCAATGTGAATCAAGCAGAAGCCATTTTACTGATGAACTACTGTCCCTAATATACAATTCTTGCTTTCCCTAGACGCGATCGTGCATATTTATTATTGGTTAAGGCCTATTTTCACATGCTACTTTATGCTTTATGGTTGGCTCTTGTATGTGTGTCACATCGTCCGTCATGTATGTCACAACTGTCCTTCAGTTTGCATTTTCTTATCCTGTTCTTCCTTTTTCTCTGGATTATGCCTCGTTGCTTGTTCCTCGTTCACATCCTCCCCAATGCTGCTTGTTCCTTTCTCACAACCTCCCTATGGACTCTTCCCCTGCATATGTGCTCAAGTCCTTCTGTCTTACGTGCTCTGGGTTTTTTTATGGCTGGTTCACGATATGTCCATATTCTAGTAAAAACATGGTTTCCACAGCCACCTGGGCTTTTGTAAATTTCTTACCCTTGTAGGAACGGTCTTACTTGCTTCTTGATAGACATGTTGTTCTGAGACTAAACTGCTAGGGAAATAACCAGCTGTCCCCATATGGTCTTCATACTGTTCTCCATAAACCTTCAAGCAAAGAGATGTACAATTAGATACCTTAAAACAATCCTCATCTGGTTTGAGCTGGTTTATTACTTAGTCAAAAAGAGTTACCACTAGTGTTCTTAATCTGGTTTTACATTTCCTAGGTTCTAATCAGCTGGCACATGAAACAAAGCATTGACAGAAGTTCTGATCTAGGCATACATTTTTTGAGTAAATGAATACTGCTTATAGTTTATCTGGATGTTTTTTGCAAACACAGCTAATCTTTCTCTTTGCTTCCCTTAAATTTAAGACTTTAACGGCCCATGAGATAAAAGCTTTCTCCTCCACCATTTTCATAAACAGCCACAGAAATGAACTGTTGAGCCCTTCTGTAAAGGTTCAGTTCATAATTACCATATAGCTATTGGAGATATTTAATTTAAAAAAAGAAAAATATTAAAGCCCTTCAAGTCACCTCAACCAGTTTAAACATTCACTTTTGAAACTAAGTTGCTGCTTTAAGCCCCACAATAGCTCAGCATTTGCATCTATTGCTTGACAGCAATGTGTGTTAATCTACTTCTAGTTCGTTCATACACACAAGAATCAGCTCTTATACTTGCAGCCCAGAATTCTCCCGAGTCTTTTTCATTCATTAGTTTTGAATAAACATAAATCAACTGTCCCTTCTTAATATTAATGAACCTGCCGTCTGAAGCATTATAATCCTCTTCTGCTCTGGCAAGGGAAATGGTGTCTGGGAAAAAAATAAAAGGCAAAAAAAGAATGAGGTGGATGAATTTAAATGCATACATACTTCTACCGAAATATAAATACACGTGACCTTGTATGTATACATAAAAAAGTAGGTTATCTTGAAACGGTAAAAGTCTTCAAGAATTTGTTCTGCGCATTTTTCTATTCTCCAGTAAGCAAAATAACAGCTTAAGATGCCAGTTCATCAGTGAAAGTTATAATCCCTCTCTACACTTTTTACCTAAGTGAAAAATGTCCCTTTACAAAACCCATTTTTCAGTAAAACTGCATGTGACATTCTACATAGCCAGTTGACAAGACAAATATATGACAGAGCTAAATAAGCAAAGTAGTCTTCCCTTCACCTCCACCATTATTTTTGAGACTATTGTGTCCTCAGAGTTAAAGCAAATTTACTTACAGACACAGTCATCAGCAGCACACAGCTTCTTGCTGGTAAGCTTCTCCATAAAATTCCAGTTGCAAGAGGACACATTAATCTGAGACACAAAAGTAAAATCACCAAATAAACACTTTGTGTCATTTTTCTTTGCTGCAGCACTTGCTGAGTGTGTGCCAGGTCCAGCAATCCTCATCTTTTATAGAAGAGGCAGACACCTGGACAAACACACCTAGCTAATAGGAAGGGGCTGTGGCGACATTCCATCCCACCAGAGGAGCCGTAGGCAGGGGGAGAACCTCAGGGCCTCATGAAGCTGAATCCCCTCCCAAAGCCATTCTGTATTAACATTTCAATCAGCAACTGCATTATTTAAACATGCTAAGCCCTCCTAGAGTTGTCCATAGCCTTAATCATACTTCAAGCAAAGTCTGAGAATGAAAATTACATCAGACCCTGGTAAGAAGCAAATGATATTACATCCTTAATCCTCCTGTCCTTAATTTTCCCAAATGCTCACTGACAAGCATAATCTTCCCTGGACCAAAAACCCTCAGTGGCAGAGATTCCCCTGTTCCTGTCTACAGAAAGGACCTATTGGGGTGATAGCAGATGGATGCAATGTAAACAAACAATTAGGGAGCTGCAAGGCAGTAAAAAGGCTTTGCAAGTCAGCAATTAGAATTTGAAATCTAAGAATTCAAGCACTGCGTACTTGTACAGGCAAGATCCCTTCCACAGGGAGATGCAGTCAGAGCAAAACACAGAGGTCACGCCAGGACAGCAATAATTTCACTTTTCTTTACCTAGCTGAACTCCGTTGAGGGTTTGCAGGTCCAAGACACTAAACAGTGCCACAGGCTGACTTAAAAGGTCCTCTTTACACCCTGGAGACGATACCTAGACTTCATTTAAATTCCACAAATCTTGTTCTAGCATACATTAGACTTGTAGGGAGTACTTTAATTAAAATAGATGCAGGCACACGCACAAAAGGAACACACACCACAGCAATTCACAGCACAGCTGTCAGGCTACAGCAGGCTGGTCTGGATCAGCACATAGAAATAACCAAGGCCAAGTTTGGAAATTCCCAAATCGCACTCCAGTCAACCAGTGTTTCACGATTCATGAGGAGGCCTGAAGAGCTGCTGGCTGTATCAGCTTTCAGTTCCCAAACAGAACCACAGAAATTGTCAGCTGTCATCAAAAATCCCACACTCTTTCAAAGAAAGTGCATCATGCAACTTGTAGCATCACCTTCCCATCACAACTGACTTCACCACATTCTAGCCTTCCTCTAGCCTTCCAGCCCATTACTCCTTCCTCCAACCTCCCATATGTTGTGTCCAACTTCCTTCGCAGACAGCTCCAAACCCTTTAAGTGAATAAAGGTGAAGAGCAATGGTAGTCATGTGCACACAAACTAGTGGGATGCAATGACAGCATAATTATTACCTATAAAATTATGACTGCAGGAGGAAAAATAAAAGGTTCATGATAGAATAATTGTCATTTTTGCTCTTACAGGCACATTGAAACAGTTTTAATTTGCAAGTATTAGAATACGTGTGAAATCACACATACACAAAATCACCAAAAAGAATGAAAAAATACATAAATGGAGATAGGACAGTAATTGAGATGACTGTGAAAGAGGCATCATATTGCAATGTACTCAGGAGCAGGTGAAGTTTCAATTTTCCAGGTCTTGTGTAAAAAAAGGTGGCTTATGTTGCAGATACAAAACAGTACAACTTTTTAAAGTAATTTTTTTCCAAAATATTTAGAACAGTTACAACTCACAATACTATATCTGATTACTTCACTGCATCCAGTGTATTTCATGTCACACAAAACCTCAACAGTTTTTAACAAATGAGAAAAAAGAAAGTGAAACAAACCCAAGAAACCCAGAAGCATTAGGACAGGTATTTTGGAAAAGCCTGGCTAAAAACCAGAAACTTTTATGTTTCCTCTCGGGACTTGCTTCTACTGCCAGCCACCAAAACAAAACCAAGTTGAACAGCTATGCTGCCAAACTGCAATCAATTTCTATCTATACCTGGGGAAAAAACCCACTAATGGTAAGCTGTATTTCCTAAGTGAAAAACAGCTGTCCCCTTGATAATGAGGTTGAATGCTGTATTTATTCTGAATAGGCTGGCATTTAGCATTCCTGATTATACTTTTTGCTCTGGAAAGACAGCTATTTTCTAGCACTCATTTCTGAGAAATAAGGATAACCTTAAATGTTCTTAAACTGAATAAAGCCCTGCAAGGCTAATCAATAATGAGACAGACTTGAGGAAAAAATGTTGGATACAGAGAAACAAAAACTCCTGCAGTAAGTGAAGGATTTGATTTACAACCCTGGAAAAAATCTCTGCCTGGCTTAATTAACAGTGATTTATGGCTTGTAAGCAGGAGGGTTACAAACCTGTGTTTTCATAGTGATAAGCAGAAGCACACTTTGGGTGTTTATGGTGAAGGGTTTAAGTATAATAAGGTAACTTTAAGTTAAGAATTTAGATGTTACAATAGAAGTGTACCTGTGCATACGTGACTTAAGAGGTTATTGGTCAAGAGATCACTGCATTGCAGTAGAAGTTTTACAAAGACTGGGCATTAAATCAAAATAGATTGTGTTTTAACTCTCCATTGGACTAGAAAGTTATAAATTGTCATGTGAGATTGAATCTTGGGACAATCGCCATTTTTACAATGTGTTGTTAAAATCTCATGTCTGATGCCTTGTTTGTTATTTTAGCCAGAAATTGTTAAACTCGCTTCTGTCTCACCTCTCTGTTGAAAAATCCGACGGGATAGCGAAGGGTGCTGGAAAGGCACCCCAGAAACAAAAACAAGATTCTACAAAAAAACATGGCTTGAAAACAGCATATTTATATTTTATTTTATAAAAATTAGTATTTCAACAGAAAAAGTTACTATCCAGGCGATCTGTGGAAATCCTACATTGTGTGCCCTGGTCATTGTGACAATTCTATTTGAGTCTTATGTTTTCTGCAGAGAACAGCAAACATGCTAGCTGATGAGAGTTATCAGTGTTTAAGAGAAACAACACCTATCCACAGAACTCCTTTACAGGAGCATATGGTTATTTCTTCGCATAAGTGATTTTCATGGCATGAGATGGAGTGATCTTGAATCCTTGGAGAGCATCTCGAGCAGCCCCTGCTTGATTCTCATTTTCAAACTCCACAAATGCAATGTCATGGCGCCCTGGCACTAAGCGTACTTCTTTGAATCCAGGAAACCTTTAAAATAAAGTGAGAGTAAAAAAATACTTAGCTTGATAATACATCTCTCTTCAGTAGCTTTTTATCAGAAGCATCTACTAGTGCAATAGTTATTACTAATGAAAGATTTAAATTGAAGGGTTTTACATGTTCTATCCTTAGAACTATACCTCAATTAAGGAATATTATGTGGAAGCAATTTAATCAGTCCTGTACACATACGGGAGCAATCTAACTAGTTTTAAAACTGCTCCTGCTGTCCTAAAGACTCTAGTATTACAGTCACCAGCTTAAATGCAGTGCAGATTGATAGCAGATAAATTGCACAATCAAAACCAGCTATAAAAAAGACCTGATTTGCTTTCTGAACCAAGTCATCAGAACTGACATCTGTAATCTTGGCAGTAAGACAAACAACTGAAATACCTTCAGAAGAAACTCTTATTTCTAAAAGTCAGCTTGCCAAATGAGAAAACACATGCAGGTTACAGAAGAATTCAAAGGAGAAATCATTTCTATTCAAAACTTACTGATTAAATAACATGGACAGCATCATCTCATTTGTTTCCTCAGGCAAATTATTAAGGAAAAGGATGTAGTTTGGTGGGTTATCAGGCACCTGCAACAAGAGAAGATCAAAGCTCAGAAGAGTATACATAGATGCATACAGTTCTCTTGCATCTTCCTGCATGATTATTTGAACCAAGACTCACATTTCTTTAGTTTTGCTCGTAACATTCTATCTGGGCTTCAGCACACCTTTATCAATATGCAGACAGGGCCCCTTGGTTCTTTTATATGGATATATTAATTTGGAGAGGTTCTTCCACAAAAATCACAATACCATACTGTTTTAGATGTCACATTTAAACTCAACTAGTCAAGAGCTGACACTACAGTACTCTCTGCACCCAGGTGCCCACGTCGTGGCTGCAGTGCTGTCCAAGACACCTGTGTGGCAGTGGTAGAATGTATGAAAGACTCACATCCTTCTGGAAAGCAGTGGGAAGCCAAGCCCTGTTCACCTGCAGTACTACCAAAATACTGAATATCTCTGGGCAACCAAAACTCACAAAACCCACACGGTTTTATTACAGAGCTCAATTCAAATTTCTTAATTAGAAACTCTAATTCGATTTAGAGCTTTAGTCTTTTAACAGATTTGCCTGCTAATATAAATTTGTAGCCACCCACTACAGACAAGGCTGAGTAGTCATTTGCTGATACTGGAATGTTCAAGTCATCGAGTACATTATACAAGTAAAAATAAACCAGACACCCCAACTTCAAACATCCTCAAAGCAGTGCCAAATAAGTTAAAGCCTCAGCTTTAACAATCTCCTTCTACTGATGGAAATATTCCAGGTACTGCCATTAGAAAAGTTCAAAGAAATACCCAATAACTCAGTGTTGTGCTTTGATGCAAACTGACATACACAAATTGTGCCTGAAAATCCAGGGAGCAAGACCTTTTCCTCTGTTGATTATGTATGCAATGACCGTACTCAAGAAAGATGCAGGACAGGCAAAGATATGCTTCTATGGTACTTGCTCTCCTGCAAATCCTGGCTCTTTACCACTTTCACTTCTAACATGAATCATTTAGAAGGTCACTGAGCAGACAAGCTGAATGAAGTGTAGGGAGTTGTTCCTACATCTCCGCACAATCCTTTGGAAAATAGGACACTTGTGAGAAAAAAGAAAAAGTGAGCAGAGAACCCCCAAACTCCTGAAATAAAGCTTTTAGGCAAGTATTTTGGCATCCTGTGTTGTCTTCCTTCTCCTTATCTGCTACTAGAAAAAAGTAAGGTAAAGGGAATTTATTAAAAAAGAAAAAAATTAAGAATCCTTCAACCGATACTAAACACAGTCCAAATTTAAGAATCCAGTATGATTTGGTAATAGTGCTGTTTTCTCTACAGTAATGAAAAACTGCAGATTCTCATTTCCTCCTGTAAAAGAGGCATTTGTTTTGTTTACTGTGATGTAGCTGTTTGACAACTGTCTCATAGGACAAAAACAAAGCTGTAAAATACACCCTCAAGCTTCCATGTGCAACAAATTATGGTTCACAGAAAATAAACATTAGTGCTTTTAGTTATAAAAATAAAAAAGCATTACCTGATTCTGTGGTGTAGTCCCTGGGGCACTGGCTGAATTCTGTGTTGCTCCCTAGCAAATAAGTACAAAATAGTTTTACAAAGGTGTTCCATTAGCAACAGACAGGCACACATCTCTACCTTTCTCTACAACTCAAGACATGTATTAAGGGTTTTTTTGAGCTACAATCCAAGGAACATTTGCTGCCTATGAGATACCTCCCAAAGGGATCAAACAACGTGTGAATTTTGCTTAGCTCCAAAACCAGGCAATCAAAAGAAATAACATCAGTAGTATCTGATCAATCTAATGGCTGAGTCAAGTATTTCTCCACATTACAGGATTTGATTTAATAGACAGGGAGGAAGAGGTTTTGAAAATGAAGGCCTAGACAGGTACCCTGGTTTCATCTGGGGTAGAATTAATTTTCTTCTTAGTACAGTGTGTTTTGAATATAGTATGAGAGTAACACTGATACAACAAACTGATGTTTTGGTTGTTGCTAAGTAGTACTTGTTTCAATCAAGGACTTGCCAGTTTCCCACACTCTACTAGCGAGCAAGTGCACAAGAAGCCAGAAGGGAGCCAGGACAGCTGACCAGAACTGGCCAAAGGGATATTCCATAGTACAGAACATCCTGTCCAGTATATAAACTGGGGGAAACTGGTCAGGTACCTTGATGTCTTCTGCTATACTTCAGTACAAAAACTACTAAATGTTGTTAGTTCAGGCAGGCCAACCCTTAGTGGAGATAAATTCCAAACCAACTACTGTTAATCTAATCGACCATCTCATATCTAATGGAAATGAATTATCTTATTCTCATTTACCATTCTTCTGTCCTTATTGGGTAACATGGGATTAAAACACTGAAGAGAAAAGCTGGTTGAGCACTTGAAGCCAGTACTAAAGATAAGCACACTGTCCTTTTTTTCCAAAAAGAGGCTAGTTTCTACTTTGGTTTGTTGTACCTTTGCTCTACATCTTTATTTTCATCTGGTAATAGCAAAGGAGGAAGAAAAAAGGAAGAGCAAGGACTGTATAACCAGCCCCCTCTCCTTCAACTTCTAGCAAATGCTCGAGAGTTCTAGATAATCAACAGACCCCAATTTAGGGAATTGAAAAGTAACAAAAGACAACAGTAAGTCCTAAAAAAAGTTATTTAGAATAGCTTTTGTGGGGTTTTTGTTTGTTTGTTTGTTTTGTTTTGTTTTGGTTGTAATTTGTTTTTCCTTCTAAACAGAGAACCAGCTTACCTGGATAACCTTTTTATTTGGTGCATTTGCTGACTGCTCCAGAGTTTTGGCTTTCTTCTTTTCCTTCCTTTTTTCCTTATCAGCAAAAGTCCCACGCATTTTAGAGATTACATCAGAGTCTGTTTTTGCATACTGAATACGCTTTTTAAAAGAAAAAAGAAAAACAGAGTATATTCTGCAGTTAATAATACTGAACATTTTGCACCACTTTCATTAACTGAGTATTTACACTTTTTTTTGCAAGAACTTTTTATATTAAAAACATTGTTATAAAGTGTAGGTACAGTTATAGAATAACCAATTCTCATAGTTAATTCTGAACACAATTACAGAGGTCGAAAAAAAACCCCTAACATGTAAATTACTAATTTTAGCTTATTGAAATCAGAACTCCATTTATCTAACAACATCTTTTAAACATCTGTCAAGGTAACGCACACAGAGATACATTTGAGATACACAGAGGACATTTGAGAAAATTTGATCTAGCTTCTATTAAAACTATGAGTTTTCAATCCCATTTTAAGGGGATTTAAAATTTGACAGTGATTTCTCAGATGTCTGCAGAAATGTGAGTTCAGCAAACCTCAAACTTCGTAAACAGAAAAGGCAAGTACCCACCTTAATCCCAACAGGATTGCATAAATGTTGCTGTTCTTTCGACAAAGGCCCCCCAAAGCAGAAAGTTAAGCAGATGCAGGCATAACTATACTGGTGCACAACATTATTGTTTATGTACACAATCCTATTGTTTTTCCTATCAGAGACTACCTCAATACAAAACTACACAGCAGCTTAAGATTTCTTTTAATGCTTTTGTTTAGTGCTTAGAGTATACAGACTGCAGTCAATGTTCGAAGAAGGAAGTACATTTGAAAGCTTATGAAGCCTTAATCTTTTTATTTCTTATTGAGTTCTACTGAGCACAAAACTCCTTAAGGATAAGTGGCAGGACTGAGCTTGCAAAGTTCTGTGTTAAGGATTTAATTAGAGAATCTGAAGGCGCTGAGGCAAATAGCTTGTGGCTCAGCAGCACAACTGCTCTCTTCAGTGCTCAAAGCCATGAGCTAAGAGCCAGTAGTAACATACCCATCCATTGCTGAAGTTGTGGGCCATTTGCATGTATTGTTACACCTCACCAACAGTTGCAGAATTGAGATGCCTAATTATCCAAGCAGGCAAGAACAAAACAGGTCAATTGTGCTATGCTGCATGTTATGAAGTACATTACGAAATGATGTTCTATCAACTAGTATTATATTTGTTTCACTGAAGTTATACTGAAATGCAGGTACTTGGTTTGGTGATCGACAGTCAAGAACAACTAGCCATCAACTAAAAAAAAAAGTCACTGGTCACATCTGGAAAGTAAACCGTGGAGATCTCCACCCTCCTCACTGTTACCTCAAAAAGGAAGCATCATATTCTAGCTATTCATTACAAATCTAAGAGTAGTTAATGTTACTCTACATAAGGTAACTGAAAACATCTAATTTCAATAATATTACAGAAATTATTTAACTGGTTCAGTGAGACATGATGAGTAAAATGAAAGTGTTTAAGATCTTAGAAACTCTAACCCAGCATAGAAACACAAAAAGCCCCCAGTTAGGAAATCTAAACGTTAAGTTCAAAGTGTGTGTGTGTTCTAACTGCAGTCACTTCAGCATCCCTCCAGCTTGCACAAATGCAGATACTCATCAGGATGTGACGTGACTATATAATCGTTTGGTAACAAGACAGTTCATTCCCAAGGTGCAAATAGCAAAACACTGTATCATACCATCAGGGTATTTTTCTTCTTTACAAAGGTAACAAAATAACTTACCATTGGTTTCCCATAAAATGGAAAGCCTTGTAGCTGTCTCAAAGCATTGGTAGATGATCCAAGTTCTTTAAATATAACAAATGCCTGTCCTCTCATCTTCATGGTCTTTAAAGCCACAATGTCAACTACATGACCGAACTGTGAGAATAACGCGTACAGGGACCTCTTGAGCTCTGGGGACCAAAGGAGAAAAGAGATTATAACAGGTTGCATGCAAATTTCCACTTCTACCAAGACTGCTGTCCTTTGGGAACAATGTTTTTTATGAACTTTAGCTCGCACAGTGAGTACATGAGTTTGTCAAAACTGTTGCATCGGTACAAGTTTATTTGTCCAGGTTTTGTAAGCTGGTGTGCAACACGTGGTTTCACACCTCAAGGATTCAGGTAGTGAAGAAGCTATAGTGCCATCCATTCTACCATTCTGAGGGAGTAACAATTACATAAGGGTATGTAAAAATGTATTTTCATATATGTATATACACACACACCCTCACGCAATCAAGTATGATGTATGACAGCCATCTCAGACTGATCAGAAAATCAAAACTGAAACAAGCAGCAGTAAAAATATGATGTAAAACAATAATGCAAGCAAAATAGTACCTACCTAAAGGCTAATTAAAAGTTGGAAATTTTTGTTGTAACCGTTTAATCAATTTTCTCACTCACATGAAGCATTTTTGCACATTCTGGATCCAAGTGATTTTTGTATGATCCTACTGCACCTTACAGCTGCAATGGATTTACTTTAATTATTTACAATCATCTCAATACATGCCAAATTAAACCTTAATCCTATCCAAATTAAGCTAAATAAATCATTTGTACTGTGCAATCATTCTAACACACAAACCTTACACTTGAGCTATTTTAGCAATGTAAGAATACTGCCTCTTCTTCATTACTGTTGAGACTTGGTAATACCAGTCCACTGTCACTTTCTCCACCTGCTCCTGACTAACCATAGTGTGCTATTTTTTTTATTAAAAAAAGGTTTTCTATCAAAACACTTTTCCTAAAATTACTTTAAGACCTGTATTGAAATAGAAAGTAATTCGTAATCTTAACAGGTAATTTGACACACTACAAGAGTCCTACAAGATTTAACAAGACCAAGTGCAAGGTGCTACACCTGGGTCAGGGCAACCCCCAGTATCAATCAATCCAGCCTGGGGGATGGACAGATGGAGAGCAGCACTGGGGAGAAGGACTTGGGGTGCTGGTGGAGAAAGGGCTGGACATGTGTACTCACAGCCCAGAAACCAACCATGTCTGGGGCTGCATCCAAAGCAGCGTGGGCAGCAGATGAGGTATTGGATTCTGCCCCTCTGCCCTGCTCAGGTGAGACCCCACCTGCAGTGCTGCATCCAGATCTGGGGTGCCCAGCACAGGAAGGACATGGTCCTGTTGGTGCAAGTCCAGGAGGCCACCAAGTTGATTAGAGGGATGGAACACCTCTCCTATGAGGAAAGGCTAAGAGATTTGGGGTTGTTCAGCCTGGAAAAGAGAAGGCTTAGGAGTGACCTAACTGCGGCCTTCCAGTACCTGAAGGGAGTGTACAAGATAGAAAGGGACTATTTACAAGGGCTTGGAGCGACAGGACAAGGGGGAATGGCTTCAAACTGAGAGGAGGCTTAGATGTGATATTGGGAAAATATTCTTTACTGTCAGGGTGGTGAGGCACTGGAACAGGTTGCACAGAGAGGTTGCGGACTCCTCATCCCTGAAAGTGTTCAAGACTGGGCTGCAGGGAGATCTGAGCAACCTGATCTAGTGGGAGGTGCATTTGTTTGCTTTAGCTACTGTTTCATTACAAGAAGGCGTTAGCCGAGAGCTCGGCTCATGACCACCTCCTACACTTCAAAATCCTGGGAGTCCCGTTATAAGACAAGTGCCGTGTGCAAGTGCATGACCAGGCCCCACTGGACTACCTCCCAGTTCCAGAGGCGACCGGCAGCCATCCGTACCTTCCTTCTTGATCTTGTCATTGATGTTGTTGATGTAGATGGTGTGGTTCGGCCTGATGTCCATTCTCGGCGGCACCTGCGAACCTGCCTGCGGGCAGAGCACACAGGGGAGGCGTTAGCGGCGGCCGGGGCGCTCCGACCCCCGGCCGCGACAGCTGCCAACGCCGGCGACACGTCGCAGCCCCGGGCAGCGGCACCGCGAGCCTGGGGGCCGGCTTGTCTGTCTGTATGTCTGCTCGCCCGTAGGCCGCACACCCGCCCCGCTCCCGCCCTCTCCGGACGGGCGAGAGCTGCGACGGCGGGACAGAAACTCCAGAGAGGGAACACCGAGCCAGCCCCCCTTGCGACGGCCTGGATCCTAGCTCCTGGATCCCCGATCCCAGACACCCTCACCTCCCCGCTCCTGTCCGTCCTCCAGTCTCGATGGCAGCCAACCCGTCCCGCCCTGCAGGGACGCAGCGCAAGCGCCAAAGCCGCTCCCAGAGCAGTCGATGCGCCGAACGCCGATAGCGCCGATGAGTAATAGTGGGTGCGCGCGGCCCGAGAGCAGCGGGATGAAAGGGATAAAACGGGATAAAAGCGAGATAGGGATAAAAAGGGATAAATGTTTGTTGTCGGCTTCACGGAAATCACAGCGAGGCTTGAAACGGGCCGAAATGGGAATTTCTTGCCCCAGGCTTTGGCTCTGTCCTAGAGTGATAAGCTCTATTGTTGGTTGGTTGGTTGGTTGGTTGGTTGGTTGGTTGGTTGGTTTTTTGTGGTGGTGTTTGGGTTTTTTGTTTGTTTTTGTTTGTTTGTTTGTTTGTTTTGTTTGGTGTTTGGTTTTTTTTTCCCCCTTTCTTTTTGTCTCTTCACAGCACCTAGAGCAGCAACTTGGGAAAGCATGGAATGGTTTGGATTGGAAGGACCTTAAAGGTTTAAGGAAAATTAATCCACAAACACCAGAGGTTTATGTCCAAAAAAGAGACAGAGGAGTCCTGTTACTGTATTCGAATAAAGGGAGAGGCCATGGGGCATTCCCCTGGGGTCTCTCAAATTGTTACAGGATGCAGCCCCCTTTTTATCCTAATTTCCCGGCCGCATTTCCCTCTCTCTTTCCCCGTTGGCTGAGGTTCTTGAGAGGTACAGACTTCCTGAATCGCTTAATACAGACCCCCTTCTAATGTATAACCCCCCCTTTATTTTAATTCTTATGGAATGTATAGTTCTTCCCATTGTTTCTTTCATCTCTCAATATCCAATTTAATTTATCAGCAGACCTATAGTTTATTTGTAAAGACAAATATTTTTCTTTCCATTCATCAATCAGTGGAATCCTTCCCATTGTTTCTTTTATCTGTCAGTATTAGTTTTATCTACCAGCAGGCCCACTGTTTGTAAAGACAAGTCCCTCATTCCTTTCAGTAGGCACATGAGGCCAATTTCGATGCACTGGCTGCTGCTCCAGTCCACTCCTGTGGAGTGTCAGTCATGGCCTCCCCTCCTTTTCCTCCAGCTGAGATGTCCAAATCTCCAGGGCCTCCGAGACCTTGACTCGTGTGTGATGGGTCCCCCCATGTTCAGGTGTCTTGGCAGCTGTTTCTGTGGTCAGTAACACTTGGAAAGGTCTATGCCATTTCACCACCAGTGGTGCTTCTTTCCACTCCTTAACTAGGACCCAATCTCCTGGCTGGATGTTATGAACAGCAAAGTCCAAAGGCAGGGTCTGTGCCAGCTGAGCTTCCTGTCAATGAGATTTCACAAGAGACAGTATCTGGGCCACATATTGTTTTAAATATACATCACTCATTTCCACCCCCCTTCGTTTGGGGTAGGAGTCTGTGTAAACTTGGCTTCTGTAGGCTGTGGTCTCCCCCACCCGAAATTCAGCCAGGGAAGAATCTCTGCTTTGTTTGGCTTTCTTGTGGATGCCTTCTNTAGTTTTTATGGGACAAAATTAACACACAAAACATTTTCATACAAAATGTTCTCATCCAAACGTATCTTTACATCAGGGCTAGGCTCTGTTTTCCAGGAGACGCATTATAGCACTGTTGTAATTTAATCTTGACACAAACCAGAAACTGTGGCTTTATTATTGGTGGGATTAAAAATTAAATTAATTCCCTTTTAAACTTAGTTTTATTATCCCAAGTAGCTTTTTCTTTTGAATTTTAGTGAATAAATTGCCTTCATCACGTTCTGCACCCACAACTGAGAAACATGTGTATTGCAGAATGTGCTATAGTCACTACAATGATTGGCATCAATAGGAGGAGTGAGGCAAAGTTAAAATACCCTCTTAAAACATATGGCATGAGATTCAACAGTACATTAGTTTGAGAGTTGGTAGAAGGCTTTTCTGTATTTTATTAATGTCCTATTTGCAGTCCGTGGCTATCCCTCCTGTTTTAGGAAGGGCTAAGGAGGTTTCTCATGTAGCATTTGCTTGTGTTTTGTTAAGATTCTTTAATTCACTAATCAGTAAATCTGAAAAATTTAGCCAAATTATAATAATTTTGAAGCCTTCTGAGGCAGAATTGGGAAGGTTAGTACATATTTGTATGATTTCAAATATGTATAAATTCTCATACCAGTTCTCAGGATAATATTGGTTGAGACCAATTAAACATCTATAAGACCTTTAGCCACACCATTTTTCAGTAAAAAGACAAAAGAAGTTAGATAAAAATCAAACTCAAGAATATGAAGGATGCTTTAACTAATATTTGATCTCCCACCAAGTCACTTGCAATGAAAACACAAATTACAAACATTAACAAACTGACAATGCAAGCAATTATGGTGACACTTTAAATTTCACTGGTTTTCATGCAGCTCCATCTCAGATAACAAAATATTTTCCCCTAAAGTTTTTCCCATAGCCCCCACAGAGGAAGCTGCATGATAAATACCTAGGCCTGCATAGGGACAACACCATCCCCACCAGGCAGCAGCTGCAGAATTGGCCTCAGGATTAGAACCTGCCAATTCTAGTTCTCCACAACAAACCACAGACTTGTGCGGGGGTTCCCTGTCAGTGATTGAACACGGACTTCGCCGGACGCATGCAAAGCCAAATTTTATTGTACAGGGCACATCTTTATATACTGTTACAAACCAACAGTTCAGCAGCTACAAGCTTCAGCCTCTAAGGTTACTTGTTTTACGTCTCCAACGGCTACAGATTACAATCTCCTCGCCCAATCTCCCGTTAACTATCTTGCTCTTTGTCTCGCCCCCTGCCAGACCCGGCCCGCCTGTCTCTCCCAAGGCCCCAC
>VZTI01005418.1:36524-65739 GCA_013397865.1 Struthidea cinerea | reverse complement strand
TTTTCTTTTCCTATGGAATTTATGGTTCTTCCCATTGCTTCTTTTGTCTCTCAGTATCTATCTTTACATGTCAGCAATCCTACAGTTTGTTTGTAAAGACAAATCCCTCTCACTCCTTTCATCAATCAGTGGAATTCCTCCCATTGCTTCTTTGACCTCTCAGTATCTAGCTTTTACCCATCAGCAGACTCATAGTTTGTTTTTAAAGACAAATCTATCTCATTCCTTTCAAAGGTCATCTAGTAAAACCACCCTGCCATGGACACAGACACCTTCCACTAGACCGGGTTGCTCCAAGCCCCATTCAACCTAACCATGAACACTGCCTGGGATGGGGCATCCACAGCTTCTCTGAGCAACCTGTGCCAGAGTCTCACCACCCTCATAGTAAAGAATTTCTTCTCAATATCTGGTCTCAACTTGCCCTCTTTCAGTTTGAATCCCTCCCCCCTTGTCCTGTCACTCCATAGCCTTGTAAACCATTGCTCTCCACATTCCTCCTTATTTATAAGGCCTTATTTATTAAACCTCTCCTTATAAATTAGGCCTTTTCTGAAAGGCCACAATTAGGTCGCACCAGAGCCTCCTCCTCTCCAGGCTAAACAATCCCAATTCCCTCAGCCTCTCCTCATGGCAGAGGATCTCCATCCTGCAAACACCTTTGTGTCCCTTCTCTGGACTCTCCCCACAAGTCCATGTCCTTCCTGTGCTGGGATCCCAGAGATGGATGCAGCGCTACAAGTGGGAGAATGCAGAAACTTCAACATGTCTGTAAACATCCAGTAGGTAACATTTGGTTTTAGTTCCAATATTGAAAAGGCAATGTATTTTCTCGAATGTAATTTCTTGAAGGTACTTTGGAAATCCCTGTGGTAGTGCTACCTCAGAAAAAATAAACAGAGGAGAGATTGAGGTTGCAGCCCTTGAATTTTTGGAATAATTTTGCAGGCTGCATGCCTTCATTTCTATGAGTTATTAGGCAGGCTTTTTTCAGAAACAATTTGGAGTTGCAAAGTTTACATATTTCAAAGGAGTTCTTCCAGGGGGTTATAATCAATGAAGTAGTTTTTCCTTAAATGATAGATTATATTTGGGCAGGCCATCTCTTTGTAAAGAAGCAGGAATATTAGGTAGAGTTCTTGGTTCAGTTATATTTCAGGAGAAAAATCGTTAGTCCAGATTCCAGAGCATGTAGCAAGTATATAAGGAAGAACATGGATTAAAGAGAGTCAAAAATAAAAGCCAGAGGCAAATAAGCTGTTGACTGAGGTGTTATTCACTGGTGGAAGAAAACAGTATGTTCTGCAGTTGTTTACAGCAGGGCATGGTGCGGGAAATGGTGTGCCAGTGGATGCCTTATGCAACAGATACATGCGACAAATTCAGAACATGACATGCAGCAGTTCTGGTCAAGTTTTAGGGTTCTATTTATTTTTGTTTATTGTCTTAGAGGTAGTTGTTAAGATAAAGCACAGCTTTGAAATCCAAGCCTGGACAATACATTAAAATTTTTTTTCAGAAAGGCTGGCTGTACTGTTTTATGCCTACATCAGCAGTACAGTCCATGTAACTTTAATATCATTGTTCAAAACTGCTTGTTATTGAGTCAACACAGATTAAGGAATCGCTCTCACAGAATCAAAAATCTTGACATTTTATAAATTATTTTTAAAATGAAGTCCTTCAACTACCCACAGAGAAGACATTCTAAAGAAAACAAATGCAAAAGAAAACCTGTCAACCTGACAAAAAATAAGGAAGAATTCATGGCTTCTGTATTTCATCCAGCACAGCATGCCACACTTATACTTGCTCAGAGTCACTTTAAGCACAGCCGGTTTACTCTTCCAGAATTTGAATGCAACAAAGCAGAAAAAAATGCATCTTTCCTGCTCCTCAGATGGGATTTCAGAGTCTGCCTGCCAGTTCAATAGAAGTGACATTAATTCCTCAGGTTGGCTTCCTCCTCACTTCCCTAAGGTTTATTTGAATTACTTCTGTTTCCTTAACCCCCAAACAGAGGTATAGCGCTCCCATATTCACTAAAATGGTCATTTATATTGTTTATTTAAAAGTCCCTGAGCGCTTGAAGTATTGTAAAAATTACGTCAAATTTCTTAGAAAGAGTGCCTGCAGCACCCTAATAAGCAATTATGATTCATCACCAATATAATGGGCTGGGAACACACTTTCAGCTTGGACAGGCACCTGCTTCATCATAGGTTGCCAAAAAACAGCTCTGGAGAAACAAAACAAAGGGCACAGGGTTCTTTAAAATATCTTTGTAGCCACCACTTCCCCTCTCCTGCCCTTTGCTTAATGTCAAGGAAACCCAGCACTTCATTTTTATTGCTGCTGTTTGTTATGAAACCTGTAGTAAAAATCAAGAGTTCTTTTTTCTTCATCTTCCTTTTCTAAATCCAACAAAATTCTCTGAGGTATTAATAACCAAGACCCGTGTATGGTGGAAGCTTCTCTGCTTCGTGCCCTCCTCATGGCTTTGATTGGGTCCACACATAGTGATGCTTCACAGTTTTCATGGCTGTTGTTTCCTGTAGGAAGACTGTGGGATAAGCAAAGTTACTCTAGTTTATCAGTGTATTTTCATCTCAATTAAACCCACATGCTAGAAAGGAACACAAGTACAAATGTTTTGTGACATGGCTGGAGTTGTCTGCAGTATTTTTGCTCTGGCCTTTGACTGTTCTGTTCTGCTGTGTCAGGGAGAAGGTAACGCAAAATCACTAAACACTGGAGCATGGACAAAGACAATGAACAAAGTGACAGGAAATAAGGAAATTCCCTAGCAAGTACAAACTGGTGCTGTGAGCACTTGCAAAGTCAATATACATGAAGCCTCACATTTAAGAAAGAAAATGTTCTTTGATGGGTGAACAATTTCGTGATCTATATTCAGTTGGAAGGTGTGAAAGGGAAGGAATTGCTCCCTATAAATCAGAATTTGCTGAGCAGTTGAACTAGCTGCTGTTGCCCAAAGTTGAGGAGTGCACAGGGATTTTACAGATAATTGTTTGCAGGCTCTTCATATGTGATCTCTGCAAACTAACAAAACAGAGGGGACGGACAGTGTGATAGCAGGACAAATTTAGTATTGGTTTGCCAAGAGCTTGGCAATGCGCTTGGCAAAACATCACTCGAACAACCTGAATTAATTGTAACCACTCAGAAAAAGAACCTGGCTGACCCTGTTTGGGGGACAATAAAACACCCAGTAGCAGGGAGGGAGGCAAACAAAAACATGATACAGAAGGGGGAAAATGTACTGCACTTCACTTAATAAGGCTGTTTCATAATCACTAAAAAGCTGTCTGAGTGTATTGCTGATTGATCTAAAAGAAAAGAACCTCTGCACATTCATCTGACATTTATTACTGGCAGTTTATACTCTTGATTATTTAATACACTCCTTGACAGACTGTAATTTAGTCAAGAGAGCTTCACTAACCAGGGGAAGAATACACTAGCACAACCAATTATTTATTATTGCTGTTTCAGAGGAAAATAATTGTATCATGGCTAATACAACTGTTGCTTTTTTTCTTGATCAAGTCACCTTTCTCCTTCACTCAGGAAAACAATAAGCACAGCCATTTATTTCTTTGGACCCACTTCTAGTGTATGGAAACAGAAAACTGTTGTATTTTTTAAAAGAAATAAACTACCACTTTTAAGTGAACTAGACTTAAATTTTAGATACTTACATTTGTAGTTAATTAGTTATATCCAGCATATATACATATAGCAAATAAGTATATGTGGCAGTCGGTGAGCCTACGGAACAAGGGACGTAGAGAGTCCACTGGTGGGACAGTCCCTAGTACCAAAAGGTTCTCCCCAGGTTAGGGTGACCACAAAGGCTTCTCCCAGGATGCTCTATTCTGGTATGTTAATGTACCCCAGTTCTGCTTTCCTAGTTGGCCGTTGGCCTCCCTGCCCCTTGTTACCTTATATGCTCCTGCCCTAGAAGGTTCTCCACTCTAGGTTCCCCCTATTGGACCTTGCCCCATCGCCACTCCCCCAGAGTTTCCCATTGGCTCCCTTACCCTAGTCCCACCTGTGTACCACCCCCGTGCTCTCAGATCATTGCTCCCTGATGCTCAGTCCGCTCCTGTACTTAAACCTGGACCCTCCATTGTTCTTTGTCTTCGTCCCTGGAACCCTTCACAGTGTGGCTGCAATAAACCTCCTCCCGTGGCACCCCATATGAAGATCCTTTCCAGCTCTTTGTTGTCGATCTGTTTACTGGAGCTATCCGTGCGTGTGTGTGTGTATGCGTGTGTGAGTGTGTGGTGGTCCTGCCGAGTGGCTTTGCTAAGGAGACGCATTTAGGAAGGTCGCGGCACCTCGCGCTCTGGCACTGACAAGCCACCTGGTCTGCGACAAGTATATTTCTTTTTTGTGTTTTATCAAGCATGAAAAAAAAATGCACTTCTAGACTATCCTTTCCTTTATGGTAGAGCTTGTTCCCTCTCAGACCAGTTTTTTTGCTGCCGACAATTTCAGGACTTTACATCTCTTGCATTGCACTGCTGCCTCAGTCCCCTGTTGGCAAAAGCTCATCTGAAATTTCAGGGTGCAAGTATGCAGCTCCTCATATTTGTTATATTTATCATCATGGTGATTCCCAATTACTTTGGGTGTGCTGACATACTGGAAAAGTTGAAATGTGGATAGCGCTCTTAATTTCATACAGATGGCTTAATATGGGAGACAAGAAAAGTCTCATAGAATAAGTAGAAGGCCTTTGCTCACTTTGTTCACTTTCGCTCTCTGACAATTCAAGAAAAGCACTTTGGGAAATGTACAGCTGGCATGAAGACAAAAACAAGTCATGTAAGCTTTGTGTGGACAACACTTGATCAGAGTGCTGGTTGGTCAGAGGAATGCGTGGACAGCAATGCAGGAGGTGGCACTCGGCCAATTGCGTGTTTGTTTAGTTAACAAAGAATGCTACCTGAGGAGGGAGGTCTGCCCAGTGAGGATTTCCACAGCACTTACTGGCAGCTCACCATCAGCTCTGTGAACAGTAAGATGCTATAAAGAAGCTCTTAGATTTCCAAATGCTTCTTTCTTAAGCCAGTTCAGCCTTGAAATTGCTAAGACCCATGCCAGCATCGAGCTACAAACCCATAAATAAGCTTATTTTATTATTAGTCTTATGGTTAATAATTGCTGCAGTTTGGGCTAAGCAGTAGTAAGCCCCACTAAAAAATTCTGCCTAGGCTTATGTTGAGTTTCTGCCAGTTCCCTGTACAGATACTAATAAAGCTCATGAGCTATTTAGATTGTTTCATTCTTTCAAACATTTATTGATTTAAATCATTTAGTTCTCAGTCAGAGTAGACACTGGGGAGCTGATGGTGAATCATACCAACTCTGGTACTTTAGATGGCTGTAAATTTACCACATCTGGTAGACGTGAGCTGGCTATAAATTCTTTCAGTGGTCCTATGCTTGGCAGGCTTTGGAAAAGGCTGCAGGTGCTGTGTTGCCTTATGTTTGGAGCTGTGCTAGGAGTCAGAGAGCCTTTCAGGGTATATTTCTCATTTAACCCCAGTGTGCCAGAGCCCATTCTAGTGTTAGGGTACGCTTGTGCCACCCTCTTGAAATAAACCCTACATCAAAAAAATAGTGTAGGTTGAGGTCAATATCAAACATGGCTTCAACTTCTCCCCATCAGAATATCATATGGAGCAGCTGCACACGCATTGGCTTTCTAAAAGACTTAATTATGACTACGATTTACACCATAGTGCCTTCAGGAATGTAAAATAAATCTCAGATCTGTGAGATGATACCTTACCTTCAAATGCATAAATTTCCGAATTCTGAAGACAGACGTGAGAACAGTTGCTTGGATAGATGAGCATATGAAGCTGCTGGCTTCAAATGAAGTGCGCAGGTGCATTAAGATAATCCTTTCCGCCACCATTTTGGTTACAATATTTAACATTCAATGTCCTAAATCAAATAAAATTTTCTTGGTTTCAGACTGAGAGGCAATTATTTCACATACAGCTGGTTGTAATTTTTCTAGAGAAAACTTTTCTCTTAAAAGGTGACTAGGAGTTTTTTGTTGTTGGGGTTTAGGATTTTTTCCTTTTGTTTCTTTCTCTCGAGGAATCTTCTCCCATTATGTTGCTAAGAGACAATAATGACTGGTACTTAAGAAAGACAAAAGAAGTTGCCACAGCTCAGTGGAAGATGCAGCTGGCTACTCTCTCTTTACCTGGGAGTTTTCTCTTGGAAGGGCAGAGATACCGTGAGATGTGGGCTGGGTGAATGGGCTGGGCGCAGATCCTTGCTCTCTCTTGCTCGTCAGCATTGGAGGGGGAGAGAGGCTGGGGTCGCTGTGGGGAGAATTCGCCACTGCGGGGTTCCGTCTCCTGCTGCCTTCTCCTACTGTGAGTAAGAGCTCTGCTCAAAAGAGCGGCCATTGCACTGGGACCTTATTAACACCCTACCTCACCAAACAAAGGACTCTCACCATCCACTCGAGTGCCTTAGGGGGAACCCTGGGACTCCGAGCCCCTCCCTCCCTCCAAGGGAGCCTCTCCCAGCTGTGTCTGGGAGACGGACTGCCACTGCCCTGGGTTTTTTTGCTACACTGTAGCCATGCACCCCCTGCCTGCTGGGACACTACGTGGCTCCTGCCGCACAAGTTCCTGCTGCCTCTTGCTTGCTGCCCCGGGTGAGCCCACCCTGCCATTCCCGCCCCTGCTCTGAGGTTCCTGCTGCAGCCCATTTTTGCTATCCAGCCCGTCTGCCATTGCCACATAAGGAAAACGCAACTGAACTCGTGCCACAGCACCCCCTGCAGCCAGGAGGGGATCATTGCACCTGCCCTGCCTGGCCAGGAGCCAACAGCACCCCTGCCGGCTGTGAGCAGAACTGCACCCAAGGGAAAATGGCTTAAAGAGTGGGAAGAGACTGTTTATTGGGTTTTCTCTTCTTGTTTGTTGTTGTTACCATTGTTGCTGTTTGTTGGCCTTATTATACATACACATACTAGTAAAGAACTGTTATTCCTTTCCCCATATCTTTGCCTGAAAGCCCCTTAATTTCAAAGTTATTATAATTCAGAAGGAAGGGCATCATATTCTCCATTCCAAGGGAGGTTCCCACCTTCCTTGGCAGACACCTGTCTTTCAAACCAAGACATTTGTTTAAAAGTGTTCTTATAAATTATATTGAATTTTGATAAAATATTTCAGTCCTTCATTAAAACACTTGAATATTTTCTAGCATTGAAAAAAATATTTTAAAAGGTAATTTTTCTTTTCTTGCAAGACAAAGGTACTGTAAAATCCTATTCCTGCTTCTCCCTCCTAAATTCTGTGTGAAGTGGTAATTTATCCTGGAGAATCCCATTCAACTAATACAACTTCATTACTTTGTGGTTAGTAATTTTTCAGATAAATGTGAAAATTTGATCTCCCAGTTGCTACATGAAAGTAAGTCTACATTGCTGCCAGAGGTGGCATTTCCCACCCAGGGAAATCTCGCTACAACAGTGATTTAGCTAGCTTGCAAAGTGGTAACATCAAGGTGACAAATGCACAGGAGGATTACTTCTGTGAAATCACTGGTGATTTCAGGTATTTGATGGGAGCTTTTCAGTGCTCTTCCCTCCCCTGCTTGATTCAGGCAGGTGCTGAAATTATCTGAGAATGCATGGAGAAATGCAGCCATAAAGCAGATGAGAAAAGTGATCTGCTCCCCTCCCCTCCATCCAAGGACACAGGGCAGGATGGGCAGGGCAGAGCCAGCTTAAGATGATTGTCAGCGAAGATGCACCTACTGGGTGGTATTGCCTGAGAATACTGTGCTGCCTTCTAGACTGCCCTTTCTCAAACCTGCAATAGAATGTTAGAAATATAATAGTCTCTTGCTGTTTGCTGATTGCAAAATATTTTGTGTTGGGGTGTCCTGGCAGACCTGCCAGCCTAGGGTTTGCGGGGACAGACCTGTGCCTGGGAAAACCCCCGGTTTATGGTATCTCTATACAAATATGTATTGGTTCTCCCCAGTTCCCCAGTTCCCCTTCCCCTCGGGTTTATGTTATCTCTATACAAATGTGTATTGGTTCACCCCAGTTCCCCTCGGGTTTATGTTATCTCTATACAAATGTGTATTGGTTCACCCCAGTTCCCCTCGGGTTTATGTTATCTCTATACAAATGTGTATTGGTTCACCCCAGTTCCCCTCGGGTTTATGTTATCTCTATACAAATGTGTATTGGTTCACCCCAGTTCCCCTCGGGTTTATGTTATCTCTATACAAATGTGTATTGGTTCACCCCAGTTCCCCTCGGGTTTATGTTATCTCTATACAAATGTGTATTGGTTCACCCCAGTTCCCCTCGGGTTTATGTTATCTCTATACAAATGTGTATTGGTTCACCCCAGTTCCCCTCGGGTTTATGTTATCTCTATACAAATGTGTATTGGTTCACCCCAGTTCCCCTCGGGTTTATGTTATCTCTATACAAATGTGTATTGGTTCACCCCAGTTCCCCTCGGGTTTATGTTATCTCTATACAAATGTGTATTGGTTCACCCCAGTTCCCCTCGGGTTTATGTTACCTCTATACAAATGTGTATTGGTTCACCCCAGTTCCCCTCGGGTTTATGTTACCTCTATACAAATGTGTATCAGTTTCTCCCTTCCCCCCTGCGGTGCCAGGGGTGTTGGGTTGGCCCCGGGTTCTCTCCCTCCCCATTGGCTGTTGCTGTAAGCCCCGCCCCCCAGTCCCCGGGACCCGGGAGAAACGAGAGTCCCCAGTCAGACGGCTGCCGGGGACAAGCGAATAAACATCTCCAGCTCCCCCAGCGTCTCGGGTTCTCGCCTTCCTTTATTTCTGGGGTCCTGAGGGTCCAAACTAAAGCCTTCGTGGATGTGCTGCACACCCTAGAGGGATCCAGCGGCCAGATAAGGGAAAATCACAGGTAGCATAGCCGGCTTTTAAAGTGTAGTCTAAAATCTGCTTTTGCTGCCCAGCTCGGGGTCTCGTCCCCGAGCCGGCCGCAGCAGGCAGAGAGACAAAGAGACAATTTTGGGTGTTTGTTTTTTTTTTTTTGATCTAGGTTTTTACTAGTCCATCAGTCTCTGTGTATATTTAGTCCTTCCTAACACTGTGTTAGGAATAAAACAGTGTTAACCATTCACATATGACAAATTGAAATTTGGGGGTTGAAAATGCATTTTCTGTGAAAAAGAAGAAATTTCTACAGCTGGTCCTGTACAATATTACAGCATTAAATAAAGGCACAAAGATACTTCTGATCACATTCTCCTGTGATGGTTTTGGGTATTCCCACTAAAGATTCCCTTTACCTTGGTCTCCATCCAAGCACATGATGCTGATCTGCAGCCAGCCCTGTGAGGGACAGCCCATAGCTCCTCAGCTCTAGCAAGTTAGTCTCTAATCTCCTGAAAGCAGGGACTGAGTGGGAGCTGGCATCCAAAACAAGTCTGAGGGAGAGTCACGTAATGGGTCAAATTTGTTGATTGGTATCATTCTGCATCCATGCCTGCTCTTCATAGCTGGGCGGCAAACAAGAGTTGTGACTGTTACTGCCCCTTTGGAATTCAGAAAAGTTTGAACTCTAAATTTCAGGTGATAATCAAAGGGAGAAATCCATATCCTGGGAAGGGAGTAACCTGCCCTTTAGCCCAAGTGGGTCTGTCAATGAGGAGAGGATGAATAACATTCATCAGTGCTTGGTGCTTACGTTCCCCAGTTCATCATGGCTGTGATGGTGTCAGCTCTTGACCCTGGATACTGAGACCACGTGTATTAATGACCATAGTCGTGGATTGTATCACAGCTCCTATCTCAGGGATTATATTTCTCCACTTCACTGAGCCCTTCAAAAATGTTATTTTTTTTGTGGAACATCTGCTTATATAAAGGGAATGTTCCCATGCTGACTTTGTTCAGCAGTTGCAGCCTCTGAGTATGCTGGCTGGGGATGCTGTCACCCTAAGAAATTCTGTTCAGCAGCCAGATTATATGCCATGAACCATTCCTTCAGGAAATCCATCTTAAACTCATTTTGGGCTAACACAGCCAGAGCCATATATTACAGCAAGGGGCAGCTAACCCTTTAGATCTGCTAAGTGTGATTGAAATACATTACTCGTTTTCTCAATACCTGGACAGTTTTATCCAAGAAAACAACCATTGTGGGAAAAAAATCTTGGTCATAGGGCAATGTTAATGATCCAAGAAATGTCTTTGCCTGGACTTCAAACCAGAGCCAGCTGCCAGAGAGAAACCCACAGAAAATTCACTATTGCTGGGTATGCTCAGATATTTTTAAAGTAAACAGATTTTGCCTTATGACATTAAATTATTAACAGTGTCAATACAAACCTGGGTATAGACTCTTTGTCAATACAGGTATTTCTTTCTTTATGATAAGATCATGCAATACATCTCCTCTGCCTCCACATGCTGTGAAGCTGACATTTCAGTATGAGCAAGCTCTTCGGGAAGGCAGACACAGTGCATAAGGGTACATTCATTTGTTAAACACCTCAACATTAACTAAAGTCTTACCAGGGCTGGGGAGGGAGGTCAGAAGGAGTGAGAGTCAAAGGATGTTCATCAGAGGATCCAGATTCCTTGCATAATCCAATATAACTGACATAATGAAAATGAAAGAGAAATGTCTCCTGGGATCATAATACTGGTGGAAGTTCTCTGTAACCAAGAACAGGGAACAATAGTCTTTTCCTTTCTGTCCTGGGGTGATATTACAAAGCCGCTTTATTCCTTAACCATCCGCTTAATGCCCAAGGACACTGTGCCTTTAAGACGGACCCCGTGGGGCAGGGCCGGAGCCACGGGACCCGGGTGTGGGGCGGTTGAATGGTGGGGCTCAACGGTTCGGGGCCTGGGGGTCTCGGCAGGGCTCGGAAGGGAGTGCGCTGGGAGTGCTGGGCTGCTTTTTGGGTTTCTTTTGTGTTCCGGCTAGCTGGGAGAAGGTTCTGTTGGTTTTTCTTGTTCTTTTTCCCTTCCCTCCCCCTTGCCTCACTGCCTCCCTTCCCTCCTCGCCGGTCCAGGGAGCCTGTGGGGGGCCCCGGCAGGCCTGCGGGTGGCCCCAGCTGGTCTGAGCCCGTGTATCTGTTCCCTGTCCGGGAATTTGTTGTATTTTAAGTTTTTTTCCCCCCTGTTCTACCCTGTTTTGTTTGGTGTTAATAAAGTTTGTTTTTTCCACTTTCACTTGCTGTGACCCACTTGTCTTATTGGTGGAGGAAAAGGGGAGGCTCTTTTCCCTTCGGAGGAGACACTAATTCCAGAGTGTTTCCTCCTGAAGTTTTGTCTCCACAACCGAGACACTGTCTTTTTCCAAATACTCTCTTTCAAACCATGTCCTAATCCTAATTCAGCAGAAGTATTTTTGGTTATTTGGTTGGGGTTTTTTTAACCAGTCCAGATTTTCTCTAGACTGAAAAACATCCTTGTTAGTGGGTACCATTTCAGGTTATAAGTGCAAGTGAGAAAATTTTCTGATGGACAGCAAAGTCCCCAGAACACCAGAAAGGCATGCAGTCCTCTGGGGTAGCACTGAATTACTGTAGGAGGACCCCTTGCCTTGCCTTGCCTCGCATTGCCATTCAGTTCAGAGCCTCCCAAACAGGAGAAGGGGAAAAGAAGAATCAAATATTTTTAAATTGAAAACACTTGGGAGTGTCATTCTTTCTTCATTGCCTCCCTCCCTCTTGCCTGCTTGAACATCAAGGAGGACATGCTCTCTCAAGGAGCAAACCTCTCTCCTTGTGCATTCACCACAGTATAAAATACAAAAAGCATCTCCTTTTCCTGCTTTCCTGCCATTAGTAACTTCTTAGCTATTAAACTACAACAGTTACTTCTGCTTCAGTTTAGTGGTAAGAAAGTTCAAGAGCCATATCTCTCCAACATCCTCACGATATGGGTCTTTTAGTCTTGATATTAATGAAACAATCTCTCAGCTTAAAAATGGAAACACTAATTATATTAATTTTAAAAATAATAATTAAGAAATATATGCCTAGTATTAGATTTGCCACATTGATCCTGCAGGCTGGAAAAACCACCCCAACCATCTGCCCAACTGATAAAACAAAACTGATAAATCAGGTTTGTTCTATGCAATATGAACAGAAATGGGATTGTTACATTTTGGGGTGAAATAGTATGGTATACTCCAAAAAACCTATCTAGAAAACAAAAATAGAAGTGATTTTTAGATAGAATAACCACATGAATACTTTCCCCCTGCAGGGAAAAAAATGATTTTATGTTTAAGTCTGACGTTGTAGGAGTACTGATCCACTCATTCATTTCAGCAGGACCCTTTACAAACGTCTGCCTGCAGGAGGAATACAGATTGTTAGCATTCCTGAAAGTACCTCCATGCTTTGTTGCCAGGAAACAATAATGAAAATATAGGGATGCCAGCTTGATGACAGGGATACAGGGCAGTGGCATCAATCACATGCTTTGCAGGCATGAGATCTCTATCATTTGCAAACATTTGCCAGCACAGCCTGTCAGTTATTTCTGAACATTGTTTGGGTAATGGTTTTTTAGAAATGTGGAATACTAGAAGAGCTCAAGCCCAACAACAGCACCCTATTAGAGCTCTGAAAGCCCTGCTCCACTATTGAGTATGACTTTATAGTATATTATGCTCATGCATAAAATACTTGTGCTCTTTTTTTTCTAGGTAAGAAGAGTACAACTGAGGTGACTTGCATCTGCAAGGATCAGGGCCCATCAAGTGTTGTCATTAATTATTAAACCAAGGGATGCTCGTATTTTCACTACAAGAGGCAAAGAAATTAAGAGGAGACTTTTCTAGATAATCTTGCCTGTTAGCAGAATTAAGACACACCTTTGATAAATCCCAAGGGTGGGGATGCAGTAATACCATTCCTTCCTGGCTCCGTGGGGTCCCGCATGCTCCCACAGAAGCCTGGGTAGGTTCAGTATTAAGTCGGTAGCAAAGAGTCAGGAAAGGTATTTGCTTGCATTCCGGCAGGAGAGTTCATTGCATCTTCACTGTTGAAACTCGCAGGGGCAAATACGAGAACAATGGCTAACTTAGGGTTTTCCCACGGCCGGGGAGAAGGCGGGATCAGGGAGCGGGGGCCAATGGGAGAGCCCCGGGGGAGTGACGAGGGGCCAAGGCCAGCTGCCAACCGGGGAATTCAAACTGGAATAGGTTAACTTAACAGAACCGCGCACCCTGGGAAAAGCCTTTTGGTCGCCTTAACATAAAGGTATATTCACTGGCCGCGACAATGCAGTGCTCAGGATTTTATTTTATTTCTTGTGTGCAGAACCTTCTAATGTTTGCTCAATGGGACAGACACAAGTTTGATATTTATGCATTCATAAAATGATAGAATTTTTAATGGTTTGTCCCATGACGCAGGCCACTGTGTCTGGGAGAGGACCAGTGCTGCACCTTCCCGCGTATCCGCCGCAGATCCGAAGACCTCTGAAGTCCCAATCTGTGGTTGGCGACCCTCAGGAGGGGCTGTAGTGCCACCATGCAAACACCCACAGACCCAGGAGCGATGACAGGCCCAAATGCAAGCGGCTATATCCAAAGCGTGTACACTGAAGATGAAGAGACAGAGAGGGGTCTTTTGTATGGGTTCTGAAGGGTTTATTCCAGCAGCCAGTCCAGGGACAAAAGAGGCTGACAAGGGAGGGTCCAGGGTTTTTATAGGGGTGCAGTTAACCAATCAGGCTTGAGCAAAGGAGAGGGGGAGCATACAAACGGACCAACCAGAGACAAGGGGGGGAGGGAACAGGGAGGGGGGACCAATGGGGTATCGAACAACAGGGAACTTTCTAGAACTTATACATATTCAACAGGGTAATACATATTCAGAGATTATACATAAAACGGGGCAGGGAAATGATGAACCAATAGTAACTGAGTGGTTAACACAAGGGTCTATGGGTGCTCACCTTGACCATCAAGGGAGATATCAAATCTCTGAGCTGGCCTGCTATGAGTTTAGTGCTGTGGTTTGGCCCTGTGGCTCACCAACAACTTAGGCAGCAGCAGCCATGCTGCAACAGTCCCATACTGGGTACTTTATGTTGTCCTGCTGACTTTCAGGGGATTAGTCCCTAGTAAGGGTAATGAAACCTTGAAAAGTCTTATGATTCTGCTTCCTTGATTTTTACCACTCCTTCAGAATAATTTGTACAAATGTGTGTATCAGGAATGTAGTGAAATATAGCAAAGACCTCAGAGAAATTAAGATTTTTTCTTTTTTAAAAAGCAACAGCTATTTTTCACTCTGACTTATCACTTGTAATTTGGCTGAAACTTCCAAGGCATGGAAAAGACCTATGAAATATCTCAGTACACTGGAGCTCTGCTGGACTTGCATATAGGAGACTTCTTGCAAGTCGGGGGGCTGAGTATAATAAAAGTACAGATCTGCTTTTACCTCTTCTGTTCCTTAATTTTCAAGGAAAGCAATCTTTGTGTATATGGCTCTTCTAAAATGACCCCATATGCTTATTTTCACAAGGAAGTGTCAGGAAAATGGTTTTCCAGACTGCCTAAATCTTCCTTTCCAGTCAAGAGGAATCTGTAGATCTTTTGAAGATGTGTGGGCTGCCTTTCAAGTACCTCCTAAAATAGTTTTCTTATGGCTATTACCATATTTAGCATATTTAGTCTTCCACTGTCCTTTTCCCTAGGGATTACAGATAAAGCCATTTCTTTTTAAGACAGTTGACCCATACTCCAGTCTTTTTCTGCTGATCCTAATGTTAGCATTAGATACAACAAGATTTCATGTAGTAGTGTATTTGGTCATAAATGTGCACTATACTAACTCAGAATAATCTCTTTATTTCTCTCCAAATTTGCCTTATCCAAATCCTCGAAGTGTTTTCTCAGGGAACTTTATTCCAAGAATGTTATTTCTCTGCTTTTCCCTGTAGATATTGATCAAATTGCACTGAAGTTAGTACATTTCTCAATGATTTTCAGTGTTTTACCTTTGGCTTTGCATCAATTTGTACTTTCCCAAGTTTCTTCTTATTTTATTCTAAGCTTGGCTACGTCACTCGCTTTCATTTCCATTGAAAAAAGGGAATAAAAAAGTGAAAAGAGGGAAAAAATACCAGGAAACAAACTGGGTGTAAAATACATGCAGAGATACTTTTTGTGCCCATGATCTTCCAGTGTCCAGCCTCAAACATTCATTATTTTCAGTGGGTACCCTAAACCCACAGTGTAAATAACTCACTAACTCCTACCCTGAACCTCTCTAGGCAAAAGGAAAGGAAATTTCTGCCATGAGAAGGAAAAGAGGCAACATTGGAAATACAGAAGAAAAGTTTATTATTATTCTTTTTTCATATGCTATCAATCAAACCTTCTTTGGCCTCCAGGAAGGCTTCTGTTCATGCCACTCATGACCTTGCTCTGCAGGCTGATGTCTTCCAAGGTTGATACCTGAAGAACATTTTCCTGCCTTAAATCTAGATACCCTGACAGCAAACATAGCTGAGTTCCTGCGTTTATCATGCCTGACAGGTACCCTTCACAGCCTTTATCTCCTTCTGGGAATGTTGGCATAAGCATTGTCTGTTTTGCTTCTCCAGATGCAAAATGAAGAAATGGTTCTCAGTGCTAAATTCTGTAGTCCTCCAGCACTGTGACTTGTTGAGGGATGCAAGATGGCAATGTGTAGGTGCTCAGTCTCATGTCTTGCTGGAAAATCTGTAAGAGATTTCTCTGGAAGAGACTTTGCAGCCTCAAACTTTCTCTGTCTTTAATGCCAATAAAAGTGATAAAAGGGGTGCTTGAATGAGGAGTAAGGGGAATGCACTGCCTGTGTTTTAAAAAGTCAGGAGTAAATGGCAGTGCTGTATGTATACAAGGCATTTCCTTGGCCTCGTGGATAAAATTGCACTGGCATACCCCAAGAACATCGCCTCGAAATATACAGCTATTCTTGATCCCAAGTAGTAACATGTGTTGTGTAAATCCCGGGGTGCTGCCAAGAGAACATCTCTAAACATGGTGCTGAAGTAATTCATTAAACATTATAATTATTATAATAATTAAAAATTATTAGATCTTTCTGCAGCTTGCTTGCTTGCTTATCAGGCCTTATCATGTTTTCTTTTGGACAAAACAGACTGCCTTGGTGTTAACTGAATGATGCATCAGAAAACAGCAAAAGAGAGAGCTCAGAGACTGCCACTATCCATGAATTGTAAATAATAAGAACTTGATAAGAAAAAATTATCAGAACATCTCCCTATTATAGTTAATAACAGAACAACACACTGCTGTGTTCTTGGATGGTTGGATGTTCTTGGATGGGAAAACTAATGAGCTGAACAACAGACAATCTCATTTGTCTTTCCAACTGTGATAATTAAATGTCAAATACAACCACTTGTTCTTCATTTCCACTTCTCTGTATCATACTTTTCCTTATCAGGCTTCTTAAGTGAAAGTGAAGCAGGAGAGGGGACAAAAACAACCTCACTTTTAAGAAGCCAGCAAGACATTTAAAATGCTACAGCGTACTCTGTGAAACTCAAAGAGTGCTCTTTGTAATGAGAAAAATTTCTGTGTAGGGCAAAATTCTGTTGTACAAAGCCATCTCCCATGAATATTTTGAAATAGAAATGTAGTGGCTGTGTTTTCACAGTTAGAGTTCAAGGTCACAGTTGTATGTTGAAGGAATAAGTTGTCTCCTATAGAATATATATCTAAATGTGAGCAGTACATTTGCTTCCCTGTTATTTACCTTATTTTCTTATTTCCACATGAAATATGTTTAAAATGTTTTGAAATGGAACAGAAGTGGGAAGCACAGCAAAAGGAAAATTGGTTCAGGCTGGTGATTTTGTAGTTCAGTTCTAACTAAGCTTTGGCTGCAGCTGTTCTGGATCAGTTCTGGTTCAAGCCCAACAAGCTTAGAAATGATGACGTACACTCAGTGGTTTGAGTCTTTGCTTGGTTATTTCCTCTGATCCAACTCAAAGGTTATTTACAAATTCTTTCTTCTTTCCTGTGGCTTGGCAGACCACAGAAAACTTTAGTGTGGATGTTGATGTTTCCCTATCCTGCTACAGCTGCACCTCAGCAGCTTCTGGGTCCTTCCACAAGGGCAAGGAGTTGTGTCTGCCTTGTCTACTTCCTCACCCCAACATTAAACCAGTACGGCTGTAAGACCTTTGCACCCTCCCTCATAGCTCAAAGGACAGTCTGTGTAAGGGGGTACCAGTGAGGACACCCTTCAATACAGCTAGCCATCTCCCTATACCTCTGGCTAGGAATTTGGAGGATCCCTGCTATCTTCACTGGAAACAGGCCACTGTCTCCTATACCAGCCTCTCATGGTTCGGTATCCAAATGTTTGTGATGGGCTCTCCAGGAAGGGATGGACCTGAAAAGCCAGGCAGCGTTCCCTGATCATGATATCCAGCTGCTGGATGACCTGTGAGTGGTGTCTCTGCCAAGCACAGGCGGAATGGTCACATCCTGGATTATATTATCGCCGTTATAATTGTGAATGTCAAGAAGAGGGCTGGATGCAGATGACAAAGAGGAGAGGGAAACAGACCTGCTACCATTTAGTTCAAGCTAATTTCCCCAGTTGTGGCAGGCAGAGCACTGGCACACAGCCTGGCACAGCAGTGGTTGCTGCGGCTGCTGCTGCTACCAAAGGCACTAAAGTCCTGCCTTGTCTTCTGAAATTGCTGCTGCTGCTCTCCCTGAGCCACTCCCAAGGATGGTGCTTGGCAGTGCCAGCTCCAAGTGACCCTCCTGGGTTGCCCCAGATTCCTCACTCCTGCCCACATCCTCCGGCAACACCCTGGCAGGTGTTGGCTTGATGTCTATGGCATTTCATTAAAAAGAAAAAGACAAGTGCAGGAAAGAGCAAAGTGCACTGGTGGCAGCTCATTAAAAACACACAGCTCCCAACAAGAATTTCAAGCTGATGGCTTGATGCTTATTTACTTGAAATTGCATGCTGAGAGCTGCTGGAAATGAGATAATTCTACTTGTTTAATGTGAATTTGCATAGTACTTGGTTAAATTTGTAATACAGGGATATCCCTTGTTTTTCATCCATAAGGTGGCTCCGTTTGGGCCTTCAGTTGGGAAGCTGTAGTGAAGCCCTGGCTTTACTAGGCCTAGCAGAGGGGCATTCATCCACTTGAGAAATTATCCATGGCAAGCTCCTCCATTGGAATACAAGTGTGATTTCAAAAATGTACAAATGTGATTTGTGCAAAGTGGGTACAAATACGGACCAAAATTTGGCTTGAGAATGAACTCAGGAAAGCAGACTGTGTGCATGGACTAGGACTGTGTATGTGTGCTGCTGGAAATCAGCAATACTGTCTATTCCTCATAATTTTGACAGATTGGAAAATCAAAATAGCCCAAGAAGGATGAGGATTCCTCTGGCTGAGATAGAAGAGTTCACAATCTGTTTCAGCAGACAGCAGAAATGACACCTGACTCTTCCTGGCACCTCAGGTGTGAAAAGCCCTGCAGCATCAGGAGGATGCTGAGCAACTGTTTTCTTCAAAGGACTCCCAGGAGTGGAGAGATGAATAACTTTCCTGATGAATTGATCCATGACAAGATAATACCTTCCCATGGAGGACTCTCTTCATCTTTCTAGCAGTGAACATTGACCTTTCTGCATCAAATTAGCAAATGCTAATTTGCTAATCTGCAAACTGATCTGGGGCTGATGATAAACTCCAGCCCAATGGTGAGTCCCATGGGGTGGGGAGATGCCCATCCTTCTGTCCTCTCCCTGGTCTGCCATCTGGAGGGGTATCTCACCAAGCTTAGGTAGAGGTTCTGAATGATGTCTCCTTAGAAACATATTTCAAGCTGTGATAGGACAAGAGTGTTATAGCAGGTAAGAGGTAAGTCATTAACTCCTGCCATTCCAGGCTATTTGCATATGAATGCAAGGAAAGGCAAGTGGTCATTGTCAAGGGGAGTGTGCATCAGAAGGGCCTGAATGAAAGACTTAGCATCACTCATTATTGGTAAGGTCCAGCCTGTCATCCATCTTCTGTGCCTGGGACCTGTTTCACAATCCCAGCAAAGGAGGATAAGTGCCTGAAGGTGTTTCTGAATGAGCAGGTCCATTGCAAGGGCTCAATTAAGAGCAAGAAGGAAAGGAAGGAGATGATGGTCAAGAGTTAAGTCCAGTGCAGTCCTTCTTGTCTTCTTGTGAGCAGGCTGGAGATTCGTAGCAGCTCCAGAGATCCCACCTTTGAGTCTGAAGATAATTTCTACTGCAGGTGGAAATCCTAGTGAAGAGTAGCAGAGAGGTTTTTGTGACAATGCAAGGAAAACCATTGGAAATGCTTCATTAATTCTATCTGAACCACGTTTATTAAAGACATACCAAAGGAGCAGAGGAGTATTTGGGAATGCATGTATCTTGGGTTTGGTTAGGATTCAGGTTTGTAAATTCTGCCAGGTGTTTCAGAGTGTAAAATATTTAGTATTTAGAAACTGACAGCTGTATTTTTCACCAGGTTTTTAAGGAAAGGAGGTTTCGGCGCTTGGTGTGGGTACATATATTTACATATCTTTATATTGTTTGTTTGGGGGGCTTGTCTACAAACTTTGATCTTGTCTTGGGGTGATTTTATGATGATACCCTATTCCCTAACCCTCTGCTCTATAGCCAGAAATGGTTGCTGTAGCTTTAAGGTGGGTCTGGGGGCGGAGGTTGAGCCTTGAGGCTTTGTCATGGGTTTCTTTGAAAGCCTCACTCTCGGACATGCTGGTATTGCCTTTTCCTGGTCTTAAAATTAAGACCCAGACGCGGTTAAGGGAAAAAGGGGTTTTTACCTTGGTATTTATTTAAGGATACTTAAAGCTGTACCACTTTGCCAAGGTGGAATGCACGAAAATGCATACACACGATAGATCGTGTATACAATTTATAGACCTTGCAAATTAGCATATCTATCAAAGATTCCCCAATGAGAAGCTTAAATGAGATTAAAAGATTCCTCAATGAGAAGCATGATATCCCCCCATCCCGAGGAATTCCCCCCTGGAAGGGCCTATCTTAGTTTACAGGATGTGTTCTAGAAAGGACCTTGGTTTCTCAGGATAGCGTAGGGCTTTCTGGCCTCCAACTGTTTGGTCTCCAAGATGTTTGGTCTCCTGGCTTAACGGAATATTAGGACTATACTAAATTATTGGGCTTAAGGAATTACAAGTATGCATGCTAAAACCTCTGAGAATACATAAAAGCTATATAAAAGGGTATATAAAAGGTATATAAAAGAAAAGGCAAAAAATCATCATGGCATCACTGGGTGCTGTGGAGACCAGTGTTACTTTGTTGCTCAGATAGCTTGGTGTTTTGTTAGCTCAGGCAAGAAGTATTTTTTTTTTCCCCTGGCCATGGAGACTGCCACAGCAATCCTTCGGTGGCCTTTGTTATTTTTCCTTGAACTGTTCAGTTCGGTTTTGGTTCAAGATCAGAGAGTCAATGGAAGAAGCATCGGCCGTGGACCAGCAGGGACCCGAGGAGCCGCTCTGCCCGGCCCGACCTCGGGAAAGCCAAACCAGCCGAAGAAAGGACCCAAAATCCACCAGCTTTATCTGCTGTTGTCAGGAAAATTAATCCACAAACACCAGAGGTTTATGTCCAAAAACAGAGGAGTCCTGTAACTTTTTTCAAATAAAGGGAGAGGTCATGGGCATTTCCCATGGGGTCTCTCAAATTGTTAGAGGACGCAGCCTCCTTTTTATCCTAATTTCCCAGTTGCATTTCCCTCTCTCTTTCCCCATTGGTTGACATATTTGAGAGGTACAGAATTCCTGAATTGCTTAATACAAACCTCCTTTCTAATGTGTACCCCCCGCCCCTTCTTTTCCTTGTGTCTCTGTTCTTTTTCTCTAAATTCAGGGATTAGCACAGTCTTGAGTGAGTAACAGTCTGTGTCAATTAGTGAAATTCCTATGGAATTTATGGTTCCTCCCATTGCTTCTTTCTCCTATCAGTATCTGGCTTTATCTACCATCAGGCCCACAGTTAGTTTGTAAAGACACCTCTTTCTCATTCCTTTCACTGTGGAGACCAACAACAGAGATTCACCAGGTTCCCATAGTTTTTTCCCCGAGCTGCTGCATGAACTGTTTTCCTTCCCCGAGACAAAAGCCAGCGCCATTTTGTTCTTCCCTGGCAGTTTAGTTTTTTTTTTTGTTCTGGTGTGAGTGTGTGTATATGTGTGGGGTAAAGTTCTGACAATTCACTACCTAGCATTTACTCCTTCTTTTCCCATGCCATGTGAGCACTTTGTCAATAAATGATTGGTTTTTTTTCACTATCATCCACTACCACTCATTTCTTATCCATGGGAAGGGATTGCTGAAACCCTTTTCTTTAGAGAAGATGTGCATTTCAGAGCATTTTCTCTTAAACTTGTCTCTAAACCAAGACAGATCTATGTCTAGAAGTCTCAAAAACAACCCATTCAGACAAGTAGAAGCCAGGCTGAGAACAGAGGGACTTTCCTACAGCCTCAATCTTTAGAATATCCACCGAGCAGCTTAACCACAGGATGCAGCCCTAGGAAAGCAGCCTTCCTTTGGAGTCCTGCTCTTGTAAAACTCACTTGTCCCTGACTGAAATTGCAGGAGATGTTACACAGAGTGTGTAATAATTTCATGGGGCAGACTGAACTGGTGAGAGCTTCAAGCAAATTTCAAGCAAACTCACTGTTGAACCAAAGGGCGGGAGAGAGAGGAACACTTGTTGCTTGTTACATCTCATAGACAAAGCTTCATCAACACTGCTGAACAAAACCAGGTCAGGCTTTACTCTCCATAGACTGCACACAGCATTCATGTCCTGGCCTGGTGAAGGAAAGAACTTTCTGAAATAGCAAACCATGGAGAATTTTAGGAGGATGGGAGAGCCTGGGGATGTTTTGCTGCTTCATGCCAGGTCTGCTGTTGGTGCGTTAGCTGGTCCAGCTACAATGGCCACTCACTGTGGAAGTGGAAAAGTGTTTTCAATTACACAGGAGGATCTCTGAGTGTGGAGAAGCTCATATGCCCTTGATGGCTGGATGTCTCAGAACACAGCACGTGGACATGTATTTACTGAACAAGATGTATTTCTTCAATAGTGTTGCTAAGCAGAGACAGGGAAAGCACAACTGTTTGAGAGGAGTTACTAGATGCTCTAGAGCTTAGGCTGCATTTTGGTTGGCTTTCCTAGGAGCCCTGTGTACCTTTTGCCATTGCTTTTGTTCTTTTATCCTATTATGCATGTGTGTACATGTCTATTTTTTTCCTGTACAATTTTTAGCTTATTCTTGTATTTTTCTAATGTGCTTCCTGCACACCTCTGGAGTGTAAACATGGGGTCTTTCTGTCTCTCACATCCTCTTTCTTGCTCTCCTCCTTTTCCCAGATCAGGTTGTTCATCTGTGAGATCTCGCTTGCCATCGATGCTAATTGCTCATCGGGTGATGATTTTACTGTCACATCTCTTCTCTTATTCCTTTCCCTTTTTGGAGACAATAAGTTGTCAATAGGAGTCATGCTAAAGTTGAGGTGTTTGAGTCTGAATCCTCTGATATCTTCTGTGTCTTGGCAACTGGGTTTTTTTGGCTTGTCAACAGCTTAGTGGCTTGAATGAAACTATGTTCATACAAAGTTTAAACCAGCGTTTAAAATGGTGTCTCCATCATGGATGTAGTTTCCAGTCACTGACAGTGCCAAACAAAATATTTGTTATTTCATAGAATCACAGAATGATTTGGTTGGAAGGAACCTAAGAGATCATCTCCTTTCAACCCCCTGCCACGGGAAGGGGCACCTTCCAGCAGACCAGGTTGCTCAGAGCTCCATCCAACCTGGCCTTGAACACCTCCACGGATGGGGCATCCACAACTTCTCTGGGCAACCTGTTCCGTTGCCTACCCACCCTCATAGTGAAGAATTTTTTTCTAATATCCAATCTAACCCTGCCCTCTGTAAGTTTGAAGCCATTTCTCCTCGTCCTGTCACTCCATGCCCTTGTCAAAAGTCCCTCTCCAGCCTTCTGGTAGCCCCTTTAGTTACTGGTAGGCTGCAGTGAGGTCTCCCTGGAGCCTTCTCTTCCCCAGGGTGAACAAGCCCAAATCTCACACCCCGTCTTTGTAGGAGAGGTGCTCTAGCACACTGCATTTAATGTACATTTGAATTTAATCTTTTTATTCTCTCACTTTTTGCCAGGCTGACCATAATCAGTTTTCTCTTGTTATACTCAAAGGATGGAGTCAGTGCTGATACCTAGCAGGAGAGCTGCTGTAAAAGAATAATAACCCACATTTATTGTGTTATGTACATAAATATTATTTGACCATGATACCCACTATGTATCCCATTTCTGCTTCATGAAGATGTTACTTTCCTTTGCTGAGACTGTGCCTCTGCTTTGCCAAGCCTGTCTGTCTAGGGTACTGCAACATGGTGAAATGCTGGGTCCAGGCTCTGTCCCCAGCCCCACTGTACCAGCATGTGGCAGCCCAGCCTTGGTGGCATCTCATCAGGGCAGCCTGGCAGAGAGTGACAGGGATTGCATACATGATTTTAACACTTTCTCTTAAACATATATGTATGTACATACATATATGTTAGCCAAGAAGAAAAACATATTAATAAAAACACAGAGTGTAACCTTGCTGCCAGGAGGGCCAACAGTATTCTGGGGTGTATTGGGAAGAGTGTGACCAGTAGATCCATGGAGAAGATCCTCCCCCTCTACTTGGCCTTAATAAGGCCACATTCTGGGCTTCTCAGTACAAAAGAGACAAGGAGCTACTGGAGATGTTCCAGCAGATGTCACAAAGATGATTAGGGATCTGGATCTCCTCTTACAAGGAGAGACTGTGAGATCTGGGCTTGTTTAGTCTGGAGAAGAAAAGACTTAGAGGGAACCTCATCAATACAGACAAATATCTCTGTGCCAAGAGGAGGGTGCCAGACACTTTTCAATGGTTCCCAGCAGCGGGACAAGGAGCAATGGCCATAAACTAAACCACTGAAAGTTCCAGCTTAACATGAAGAACTTCTTTATACTGAGGGTAGCAGAGCACTGGAACAAGCTGCCCAGGGTTGTCATGGAGTCTCCCTCTCTGGAGGTATTCCAAACCCACCTGGATGTGTTCCTGTGTCACCTGCTCTAGGTCACCCTGCCTTGATGGGATGGGTGGACTGGGTGATCTTCAGAGGTCCCTTCCAACCCTAACAATTCTGTGATACATGTAGAAACATATAGATACACATAGATATAAATGACAGATGGATACATAGATAAATAGAAATATACAGCTATCTTCCCCATATATAGATATATGTGTATATAATACATATACTCTCTATATAAAAAAAATATATATAACCCTATATATAAAATTCCTCTCTATGTATAATGGGGAGTTATATATTTGTAGAGGGCTGCATATGTATATATATCTATATATTTATATCTATATCTATATCTATATATATCTGTATGTGTGTATATATACGTGTGTGTATATATACACATATGTGCATATATAACCAAGTGGTTTCCTGAAAGGAGGTTGTAGCCAGGTGAGGGTTGACCTCTTTGTAGTCTTAAGATTCATGTTGGCCATCAGGAAGTTTCTTCACAGAAGGGGTGATTAGACAGTGGAATGAGCTGCCCAGGGAGGTGTTTAAGGAAAGACTGGACATGCCCTGGTCTAGTTGACATGNACACGTATATATGTGTATATATATATGACTACATATACATATAAATAGATACATGTATATATATATATATGTATATATGTATAGGAGCATACACCCCTCCAATAGATAAATATACCGCGGTGGATGGCCTTATGAAGAAATTCTCATACGCCCACCCACAGTATTCTGTTTCTACTCCTCCTCTCAAAGCTCCCCTCCCGGCCTTCCTCTGCCTCCTCCTCCTCCTCCTCCTCTGTCTGCTCAGTCTGCTCCTCCCGCAGCTCCCCCGCCCCGCCCCAGCGCGGCCGGGCAGCCGAACGCCGAGGGGCGTTCTGTCCTTGCGCGGCCGCCGTACAGCCCGCTGGGGCAGTGTGGTGATCGCCATAGCGACACGGCCTGGGTTGGGGGTGGCCTCGTTCCGTCCTGGCGGCGGGCGGGCGGGGCGTGAGGCGGTGGCGAGGGGCAGTTCGGGCCAGCGGGGATGAGCCATGGCCTCCGTGAAGGTGGCCGTGCGAGTGCGGCCAATGAACCGCAGGTGAGTGAGGTGCCGCCGCGGCCTTCTCCGCTCCGGAGCCGGTGTCGCTCACAAGGGGTGCGAGGAACGCCGTGTCCCGGCTCTGCGGGCGGTGACAGCCACTGCGGAGGCGGAAGGGGAGCTCTGCCGGGAATTCAGGGGCTCCCGGCGCTCGGCTGATCGGCTCTGCCCGGCAGGACCGACTGCTGGGAGCGCTTCTCCTCCCTGGCAAGTTGGGAAGTGGCTCCCCGGTGGAGCGTAGAGGAACGGGGCTTTGCGTGGGAAGTTCACTCTGTCATGGTCTGAAGCAATGGCTTTGTGTGGTCCTTCTGTAATGAGGAAAAAGTTACTCTGGTGAAGATAGAAAACTCTTTGAGAGGAAGGACCTGCCGATGATGTATAGCCAGACTTCTAAAATGTGAAAGAAACCTACTTTATCTGAAAACAGCAACCTTTTCTACCCGCTTGAGAGAGATTATTGTCTAGTTCATTTGGAGTCATTATGGTTAAAGGTTATCAGCTTAAGCTCAAAGTATATATATAATGTCTGTATGTATATATATATATGTATGTATCTATAAACCAGGCAGTCTGCTGCATTTACTGTATGGGCAGGAGTTCATCACCCACTTCCTGAGAAAACGTATCTGGGAAATAAACACTGTTTTCTTTCATGAAATATGTGCATAATATGCATGATAGTTAATGGTCTAATTTAAGAACCATATGTGGAAAACTATCCATATTTTACTGGCAGTGCTCTTCCTCTTCCCTTGTTCTGAAGAGATGTAGCCAGTTCAAAAGAAAAGTGGTTTAAAGCACAGGCAGCCCATCAGACTCCCACTGTTTCTCTCACTTGATCTGACTCAGGCGTTTAAAACACCTGATTTGCCACATTCTTAAAGTCACTCAATATCTTGTTGTTTTCAGTGAGGGAAAGACAAACCTTATGAAAATAAAGCTGATGAAGGTAGGAAGGGGAAAATATTGCAGGTTAGTTTTGAATAATTTAGGCGGATGGAGCTGACTGGGTGGAGGTCAGTGTTGGTGAATAATCTTGCCATGCCCTCTTGCTTCCCCCTGCCCTCTCCCCTGGGTCTAACCATGTGGTTCTTAAAAATTTTAAAAATTATTCTAAATATACGTTCCACTTTTCCCTCAAGAATCTCTGACAACAGGTAGCATAGGTCTTTAGGGTAATAATAATACTTCTTATGTGCAATGTTTTGGTAGCATGGAGACGTTTTGCAGGAGGACTGTACCTCTGATCTACTAAAAGACAAAAGAGAGAAATGGAAAGCACATGGCAGAAGAGAAGGTTAGTAATTGTCATAGGCAGTGGAAACACAGACTTATAACCTGTGAGTGGAAGTTTGCAAGTGTTGTGGTAAAAGCATATCAGACCAGGACTTTGGAGCTGGTGTCTCTATTGCATGTGGGAGGATAACTTGGATGGGGCTGAATCCAAGCATACCAAGAAAATGATGAAAATGGTTTGTGATACAATGGAAAAGGGCAAATATAAGAGCAGGGCAGACAGAGGCCTGGTGTGGTCCAAGGGGCAAGCCGAGAAAGTGGTCTTTGTCACAGCTATGTGGCAACAAGCAGGCTTATTCTGAAAACTTGTGTCTGACCATGCAAACTGTGAAGAACCTACGAGCTGAAGTTGCTAAAACCTTGGAGTTTATGGGATGATGTTAGATGTTTATGAAACACTATAAGGAAGCTGGATCTAGTGTCATATATATATGACTACATATACATATAAATAGATATATGTGTGTATATATATATACACATATATCTATTTATAGATAAATAGGATGTTGCTTTTAAGTATTGATTTTTTTCAGAGGCACAGTTGGTGTTTGATGTGGGACCTAGCACTGGGGTCACTGGTGTTCCTCTCTATCTGTCACTGCTGGACTCATGCTGTGTTTTGTAAAACTGAGATCCTAAGCCTGAGAGGAAAGGCATAGTGAACCATAAGCCAGGAGCAATAATCATATTTTTCTTAGTGGTTTCTCAGAATTTCTAGGATTGGAAGTGATCCCTGGAGATCATCTAGTCCAGCCCCCCTGCCAAGGCAGGAGCACCTTGGCAAGTGTTCCCTTGCACACGTCTTCTCTCAGCTGTGGTCCCTTTGCCTTTTTGGGTCCCTGGAGAATTTTACAGAGGAAAGGCCTTTCTGCCTGTTCAAAGGAACTTTACAACCAGCTGTTCATTCTCCAGCACTTAATTTCAAAATCCTTAACATGATACTGTATGGAGTTAAATTTAATCTAGTTAAATTTGCTTTGGTTTGTTTGAAGTTTAATAATATAATGCAGCTTATTTCATGAGTCATTTTTAATTAGAGAGGACACAGTTGATGAATGGTTATAGGAAGACTCCTGCATCATAGCAATTGCACCGTGTGGTGTCATAGCACTACTAATTGTGTAAGCCATGAACATGGATTTTGGAATGAAACGTGATGGGGAGAGGGTTGTTGTTAAGGATTACTTACTGTTCTATTGCTTCGATAACAAACTTTAGGGTTTTTTTTTTCTTCTTCTGTGATTTATTTTTAGTCTTCTTGTTCTCTGACTTGACCTGTAAAGAATGTGTTCATTTCAGCGGTGGTGTTAAAGTCCTTAAAAGTTCTTGGAGTAACATCCCAAGTTGTGTTACACAGATGTTACAGTGAAATCTTTTGACTCTATCTCTGCATAATGTAATAAAAGTATGTCTAATGGCTTTACAGTTACTGCTTTGGAAATAGTTGTGGCATGAGCTTATAAAGTTCAGTTACTTGGTGAATCTCCATCTGTCATTTGGTTTTCCTCACTCAACACTGAATTGCCATGATAGCCTTTCAATCTGTGCTTTTAGCTATAAGTTTGTGTAAAGGCAGCAAAAAACCTGCCAGCTGGCAGAAGCCTTGTTTTTTGTCATCGTATAGAAATCTGCAGGGAGGTGAGCTTGGGTGTTTGATGTATTTTGCTTTGGCAAGGCAATGGCTTTGGACACCATGATTTCTAAGGGTCATTTTGCAACACAGTCACTAGAAGCATTCATAAAATGGAATTGTAGAGAAGTGTAATCAGATTTGAGGCACTATTTGCTCACATACTGAGCAGATGACTTTGGGTGACTAGTTACTAGTCGCTATCTTCTGCATAGTGTGATATCTGGGATGCTGCTAAGCCTCGCCTAATTCTGGCTCTCTGTTTTGTATTATGCATTGCATCTGCACAGTTCAAATAAATGCACTGCTTTATGTTCACCTCTTCAGAGTCTTTAAAGAAGAAAGAGGGAGTAGTATTTTCTTGCTTCTGTTTCGTGTCACGTTTCTTCTTTATGCAAACTAGAATTCAATTAGTGTTCCAGGAAGCCACTTTTATAATTTTGTCAGTGTTTTAGTTTGAGACAATTTAAAGGAGAACACGCTGGAATGAGTAATCTCTGTTAGGATTCCAATAATCCCTTTCCACCAATAAGAAATGAATACTAATAGAGGAAAGTTTAAAACAACATGGTTTATTAACAAACAGGATGCCAACAGGTAGGAAAAAAAAAGTAAATAACTGCTAGATACCAAACTGGTAGACCTCACCACCCCACTGGAACAAAGAGACAATATGGCGTTAGAAAAGGCAGGAGCTTCATGGCGCAGTTCCAGCAGCAGACGAAGGCCCGATGGCTCGTCCCTCCTTCCCACGGCAAGGCAGAGGATAGTGGGCACGGCAGGCGAGGCAGCTGGGCGGGGCACTCGGTGTCTTTTTTCTTCCCGGCTGGACACGGTTAATGGCAGCTTGGGCTGGAGTCTCTCCGCTCCACTTAAGGCGTGATGCCTCCGGGTCTGGGACAGGAAACTGCGGAATTCGCCCTCAAGGCAGCCCAAAGATCGCCACCGCAGCTTTTGCAAGCCGAGGGGAAA
>VZTI01005418.1:25249-36480 GCA_013397865.1 Struthidea cinerea | reverse complement strand
AAAAAAAAAAAGGGAAAGAAAAAAACCTTTGCCTCGTCAAAGATCGAACCGCCCATAAAGCAAACACCACGCCACGCAAAGCCGCGATAAGAACCTGGGTGGGCAGTTTTTAAAAAACGTCTACTCCAAAAGCCAACTTCCTGTCCCCCTCCCCCCACCCCGATTCCCGGCTGCAGGGTCTTAAAGATACAGTAACAATTTTGGCTCAGAGGATTACGGGATACATTATCATTCTGAATCACCCCAAGACAGTCAGTTAAATAAAACCATCTAAAATATGCCAAATAAGAAAAAATGTTTTGATACTTACTAGAGGAAATATCGACTTGATTCTTCCAAATACTGTCACTAATTCTTGTGGCTCCCAATTTCTTACACCTGATAGCTCTGTTCTGTTTGGCTTTTAATTAATGAAGTAATAGAAGGACGCAAGCTTTTTCAGGTTTTTAACCCTTTTTGTCTGTTTCTTGTATTTGCATAAACTAATTATTGTATTTAACTGGCTGAACAAACTAAATGAGGGTCATGTGCTATCTTTACCTACAAAGATGCAGCTGACATCAGAACATGGGTTTGCACGGCAGTAAGTTCTTCCCTGTGCTTACCCAGTGCTCTCGGCGTTTTTAGATGTTCATTTAAATGAGTTGCGTAGACTTTTTCACGGCTCTCTTCTTACTGCCAATATAATGAAATAAAAATTCTAATTTTATTTCGTATTTAATGATCAGATTTTTTTCTCCTGCATGCACACACTCCTTGGATTTGCTCTCTAAACAGAAATGACCAATGGGGGTTGCAGAAGTACCTGTCAGACACTGTAGTGCTCTATGTGGTTATGTAGCCATTCACAATTATGGCATGACGATTAAAAACTTTTCTATTTCATAGTGGGGAGATGGAGGAAATACATTCTATTGCTTAGAGACAGATTTTGTGTGACTCTGGGATTTGTTTGGATTAAGATCTGATACTTTAATCCACAAATACAGTCTGTGTGATTATTCATTAGATGTAAGGTTGGCCCTCTTGGATAACTTCTTGGTTATGCCTGTAAGTCTAAGCAACTTCTCTGCATGCAGAGCTGGAGGCAGAGTACTTTGGGAAATTTAGGACCAATATCTTACCTTTAAAAATAACTGCTTGTATAATCCAGGCTGTAGTATCAATAGCAGAATTTTCAACGGCTCAAATTAATAGAGCAATGCAAAGGACAGAGACGTGAAAGAAGCTGTTTTGTTTTACAGGGAACTTGTGACTGGAGTGTTTTTGTAGCAGGAAAAAGAGATAAACAAGTAAACAGTGAAGAGTTAGCTGAATTCTTAATTTCCATTCTAAATGTTTATGTCAGGAAAATCCACAAACACCAGAGGTTTATGTCCAAAAAGGAGACAGAGGAGTCCTTCAACTTTATTCGAATAAAGGGAGAGAGTCCACTGGACACATGGCCACGGGCTTTTCTCTCTTGAGGTTTTGGAGGGCACAACCTCCCTTTTATCCTAAACTCCCAGCTGCATGTTGCCCTCTTCCTTTCTCCATTGGCTGAGGTTCTAGGAAGGTACAGCCTTCCCGAACCGCCTACCCCATATACCCCCTTGAACCTACTGTTTTACCCCAAAGTTCAGAAGTTCAGGCTTGTGCAGACCTGTGTCTATTTCAGGAGACAAACTGTCTGGGCCTGGTAACTAACCTGCTGCCCAAAGTCAGTAGAGGCATTAAGACCTTTTTCAAAGACGGTCACCCATCAAATTGTTTGTAAAGACATTGGCACACATCTTTCCTCTCATTTACAAGTGATTTAGGTAGGAACTTACTGGGAGTATGAAATTTATAGTTAAATATCCATGCTTTTTGGATCTGAGAAGCAAAAAACATGCATAGAAAATCCATTATAAAATTGTCAGTGGAAGGGAATGAATTGGTGTTTTATGATAAATTACAGTGTTCAAAGTACGAGTTACTGTATATTTTTCATTTTCAGGTTCCTGTGTATGTTTTTAATTTTCATAAGATTATAGAGAGAGAGTGTTTTGGCAAAATGTATATAACTTCAGTGTATCACAGGTAGAGTGAAGAAGGATGGAATGATTAGAAGGAAGGACACTCAGAGCTAAATATCGCATCTATTTCTGAAGTACATAGTGAAATTTTTGCTGCACCTGTTTCCAAACACTGATTCCTGGTTGTTGCTCTTAAGAGGTGTCCAGAGTGATCTCAGAAACAGAGCTTAAATATAGCCAAGTGTTGCAATACTGTCACTGTCTGAACTACTCTGCCAATGAGGGTAAGCCATTTATCAGCAAGCTGAGTTTGCTATTTCCTATGGTAACTGTTTGAACTTCCATTTTAATAATGGTGCTTGTGATTTGATTTATAATCATGTACGATTTCTCTACTATAAAAAGAAGTTGAAAGATCTTTAAGCATAAGGTGAGGCTCTGGTGTGCCTGGGGTGAATATACATCTGTCTTGCCTCTGCCTGTTTATGTGGTTGAGTTTGAATCCAATAAAAATCTACTTTGATGCTGAGTTGGCAAGATGAACTAACTGTTCTGAATGTGGCTTTTTCACCTTGCCACATTTTGTGTTCTGAACATTGAACATATTTAATAACCTCTGGCAGATTTTTCCCTTTTTTCAAAGTGGATACATTTCTCTCCCTGACGGTAAGCTATGCATATATGTACATATAAGTCTCTTCATCAGTGTGCTGCTTCTGTTGTTAGCACTGGATCAGTGCATAATGGTGTAGACTGATCCAAGTTCTTGGATCATGTAAACTTGATACTAAGAGCACTTGAAGTCTGAAAGAAAAAGTATTCTTAGTTTTGTAAGATACATCAAGAAATGTTTTTACTTTCTATCTCTCACCTCTTCAAAAGGAATGAACTGTAGAAAGAGTTTTACTCTACAGTATGGTCATGAATCTTCTCAGGATAGGTCCTCTACTACAGAGAGGAGCAGAGGAGTGACCAGCGTGACAAAGTCCGCATCATCTCTCCTTAATAATTGCTACCTAGTACTTGTTCAGTTGTGGGTTACAAAGTGGGGAATCTGATCCGTGTTTTACCCTGTAGGTGAAATGACATGATTTTTGTGTGTCCACGTGTTCAAGATGTAAAACTGGAGAGAAAAGAGAGGTGGGTAGAACATGGAGATGTACCTGTTCTGCAGGGACTGTTGGTCCCTGGTTTTGGTGGTACTTGATGTCAGACATTGTGAGAATGTGTTCTTTTGAGAACAGGTATCAGCAATAAATTATGACATAAAAATTTGTGATTAGGTAAAAATGCCCTCAAGGATTACAAAAGTCTCTGAGATGGTAGTTTATGGCTGTTGTTATTGCTGTCTGTAGTTCTGGAATGAAGATGCAATTGAGGTAGCAGTGTTTGCTGGGAATCATAGGTGCTGTATATTGTGAGGCTCCTTTAAATGGTATCTACACAGATCATAGATTTGAGAAAGGGCTGTAGTAAGATGGGTTATAAGGCTGTAGGCAGACCATTAAAAAATGAGGAAAGGCTGGAGAATCTGCTGTTGAAGTAAATGAAGTAGAAGCAACAGCTTGCTCACAGCAGAGCATTGACTCGAAGGACTATAAAATTAAAAATAAAAAGCCTAGTGGCCTTACAGAAAAGTCGTGGTTGTCAGAGATAAGAGTAAGAGGTGTCAGAAATCTTATAAACAATATATTTTAAGGCTTTTTCGGGTGTAAGAGTAGTAAGTGGTTGATAAATAATTCAGGTTTGTTTATGTAGGAATGGAAGAAGCAGTCGGGAGGTGAGGGGAAAAACACCGAAGTTATTTTACTCAGGAGTTTAAGAAGAACATTGCAAGTGTAAAGCAGAACAGTTGCTCTTCAGAAGAGCTTAAGCTGAAGATGGTCTAACCCCATGTTTGGTAAGGGGTGGTAAAACACAGTACTGGACATCTGGGTTAAGGAGCAGGGTCTGAGGAGAGTGTCCTTTCCTAAATTAAGTTCAAGTAGAGAAGCCATCAGCAAGGGTGAGAGTTGACTGGGAATTTGGATGCCACAGGTCAGGATATTCTAGAGAAACTTGTTGGACTCTCCTTAGGCTTTTTCACAACAGCAAATGCAGCAGTGCTCAAGGAAGCTGAAACTTAGGGGTTAGGGAAACTTAGAGAGCTGAAACTTAGGGACTTAGCACTAGAGAATTCCAGGACTCTCTGGTGTTTGTTTCTGTAGAGTTTCTCACCTGTGCTAAAGTACATGGTCTTAGAATGTTAGTGACTTGTTTTCTTCTTCTTTCTATGCCCTTTCTCTTGGTTGTTAATTTTTGAAGCTTTTCTGCTTAGAAGCAATGGATTTGAACTTAGGAGTGTGGTGCACTCTCAGTATAATCCTTGTTTGCAAATACATTGCAGAGACAAACACTGAAGCTGTGGATGGTGCTTCCCCCAGCAAGCTCCTATGTTAATATCTCATAAAATCCTGGTTTTGGAACCTCATTGTCTGAATGACATTGGAAAAGATCAACAAAAATGATGGAAGTCCTTGATTCAAAGAATATCACGCTACATGTGTACTCTATGTGTTACGACTACCGGAACAGATTAGGACACACAAATCTAGACGTATTTTCAGGGCTTAAATGTTGAAAAGAGAAATTAAATACTTAGTTATGGCTCCTTCTTAATATCTCTGGAGTAATGGAATGAAGCTAATAATGGATCAGCGTAAACAGTATCTAAGGAATTACTGCTGGTGAGATAGTGCAGTTTGTGGAAGAGTCTCCTGAGGGGAATGAAAGCTCAGGCAGTTGGGTAGAGCTAATACCTTTTCAGAAAGTCATTAGAGGAAATCTTGCTTGAGTGGGAAGGTGAACTAGACCTGGTTGACTGTTAAATAGCTCCTGTGCTTGCCATTCTATCTCAGACCTCCTCTTCAGTGGGTTTTGCGCAGCTTTATACACAGAAGTGAGAATAAATGGGGTATGCAGTCTTTAAAATGGGATCTTGCCCTTTACATGTATCAAGGAAGATGGATCAGGAGGGAGAGTCCCAAGTGCAGGGCTTTATCCTTGTGTTGGTGAGCAGCAAAGCTGGAGCAGACTTGTCCGCTGGAGAAGCAGCTCCAATGAGTTTCAGCCAAGTACTGGATTCCAACTAACTGAAGAGTTAATAGCTGGGAGTGACAGTTAATTTTCCATAAACCATCAGAAGCTGGGAAGCCCACTTACAGCCTCTGCTTACATGTGCTTATTTTACTGTCCTCTTTAGTGCTTTAATGCAAATACTTCTAAAGTTTTTCAAGTGTGTGGATTTATCACCATCACTACCTTGTTTCGTCTGTCCCCCTCCAGAGTGTTGAAGAACAAAGACCTTCCAGTGCCAGCGAGGCTGGAGCACAGTAGCAGCATGGACACGTGCGGGGCAGTGTATTTAGACTGGCCTCATTTACAGTTTGCAATCCCCAAAACTTTCTGGTCTTAATAATTTTGAACTTAAAAGCCTAGTTTTGGAATAGTATTTTCCAAGTCCTTTATTTTAGTATTATCAAACACGTTGCCAGGCTACCTATGCATGTTACATCACTGAAATGATGAACAATAAAATATTTTTAACTCATGCTTTTTGTTGAGAATTCCCTGAGACCAGAAGAAAAAAAGGTGAACAAGTCTCTCTGAATTGTAGCTTTCCTGATGAAATAAAGCGAGAGAAAGGTGAGTCTGTTTGTTTTCCAGGCTTTGTTTATTTGAAATTATGACCAGTAATGAAATAAATGGGATTAGTACTCAGCTCTTCTAACCTAACTGAGCTCTTGGACCTGAAGACTCTTACAAATCTGAGTGTCTGAAAGGCAGGTATTGTTGGTGAGAACAGCTGACTTAACTGAAGAGCAAAGTCCTCTATTTTGCAGTAACTATGAGTACAAAGCCAGGGTTATTTACTGAGAGAGGGTTTTTCAGAGTTATTTAACAGAAAGAGTGCATAGATGGCACTCAGCATCTTAATTGCTGATGGGCTGAAGTTCTTATTGTTGGAGAGTCAAACACTTCAAATATTAGCTTTATAAAGACTCTTCTCCAGAGAGTTTATATTGTAAATACAAAGCAATACTGAAATGTAGAAACTTGGAGTACACCCATAATTTTTCTGTATTCTTACACATTGGAAAAATATTTGTACTCAGATAGCTTCATTTCATTTGTTGTTCAGTCCAGATTGTTTCTGTGTGTCTCAGTAAAGGAAAAAAAAATGACAGTAGAAAAGCCTTATGGATTACTTGAGGAGCTAAAAGGGCCATGAAGTCAGGCACGATTTTTTTTCCCCCCTGAATTTCTAATTTGAGGACTTCCTACCCCAAAAGACAAGGGCACTGCAGGGAGACAGTGAATCTTTGAATCATGTTTCACTGTACACAAGAGGTTAAGGCAATACTGTCTTTGACTGGGATAGCTGGGATAAAAGAACAAATTGGAAGAAACAAGATACTAAAATCAAAGTATCACATGGGCTGAAATCCAGGAGTCCTAGATAAACTTCATAGTGGTATAATAGTTACAACAGAATTCCAGAATGTCATTCATATCAACGGTTGTGCTTGAGGTTATATTTTATGTTGCTTCTGCCAAAGACGGGCTTTTGCTTCATTTTCTTAAAGGCTGCTATCAGAAATGTGTAAGAAGAGGATTCACATGTGGCTATCTTAAACTTTAGCTGTGCAGGTCTAGTTCCCGCTGGTAAGACTATTACTGAGCCTGGTCACTATGCAGGCAAAGCAGGAAAGTTACTGTTGAGGTAGTCCTCTAATTGAAGATTAAACCCTTTCCCGGTTATTGGGAGATCATTGACCATGGCATGTGTAGTTATAATAACTTTAAGTTAGCTGTTGCTGATGATTTGCGTATGTGGCCACTCACCAGTTGTGGTCTGAGTTCTTGGGAGGTGGAGCTACCAAAATATTACTAAAAAAAAATTAAAAAGACAGGTCAGGTACATGATTTATTATAGTGGCCAGTCTGTATGTGTTACTGTGAGTGTGCATAGTTTTCCCAAAACTGCCGGATATTAATTGACAGAAAGCAGCACAAGACACAAGTATCTTCAATTTTTAGGAGCCTTGCTGCAGTATATTAAACTGTTAGCTTTCAGTGCTGTTGGTAAAATTTATTCTTATGGCTAAAAGCGTTTAACCTAGGCTTCAAGAACCAATATGTGTGTACTAGTATGGACTTAGAGATTATTTCTGTTTCATGACATACACAAGATTTCCCCTGTGTCTGGATTCTCTGTCACTGGATTTATTGTTCTGGTTTCAACTGCACAGTGGAGAAAGTCCTGGGACTAGCAGAACTCTCTCTTTTAATTCTTTTCAAAATCTGCCATTTTTTTTTTTTTTAACCAGGAGAAGGGAATGGAGGTATCGTCATAAATCTGCACTAGCAAATTATGAAGATTCTGTTGATCACAGAAAACCCTATGCCCATACAAAATGTGCTTTACGACAAAATTCTCTTCTAAAGTACCAAATAGGTGCGGAGTTTCTGTTTCTTACTGAGACAAATGCAATCTGATCAATAGAAAGCTGTTTCTTTTAATTTCAGTCCCCAGGAGTTTTTTCTTCTGTTTTCTTGTGTGGCTAAAACTGAGGTGAAACTCAAGAGCTGGCACAGTTCATGGCAGCCAGCCTGGGCTCATCTAGGGCTTTTGAATCTGTTGGCTGATGTCAGCTGGCTTTGACAGTGTAGTAGAGGTCTTGAAGATAATGAAGATGTGCTGTCAAAGGAAATGGGCAGCTGTCAAGGAGCCTGCAGAGCTCTCCTGAACAAGGGGGAGGCTGCCACCCTTGTCAGCTGTCACTGGATGCCCCGAGAACTCCTTTCAAACTGAGTCTGAAGGACTTCTGACTGTGGTTGTACTGCTTGATGTACAATGTATAGGTGTTAACTCTAACATGTTAGTGTAAACATGGCTTCGGCCAGTTAATTATGGCCTTGTAGCCATATCAGTCAACTCCATCGGGTCACTTGGAGATCAGGATTCAGAGAGATTCATTCACCTTTTTCTCTGCTGGTCTCAGGGAGCTCAGGATATGCTGTGCTGTTGCCCTGCTGTGGAGACAATTGTGATTTTCATACAGTGTAATCATGTAGTACCAATGACCCAAACCACAGTGGATTTCCAACGTAGTGTGACTAGGTCATATTGCTTGATATGTTCTGGTTTTAGGTCTCAGCCAGCATTACATTGAAACTACTTGTTACTGGTGTTTATGGAAAAAAATAACCCAAAGAGCGATGAAGATGTTGTATTTACAGACTACCAGTTTTTAACTGTGTCTAGATATTGAATTGTGTTTTTAAAAAGTGTACTTTCTGCAAAATGGTTTGATAAACATTGAAGAAGTTAAAAAAACCTGCCAAACCAAGCAAACCTCTGATAGGAAAGAGAAATTGTGTGATACTTCAAATTGCAACAACTTTGCTTTTCCTGTAGTTACAGAAAGTAAATGAAGAATTTCTTGTGTAGGAGAGTTTTTGCTTGGCTTTTAAAAGCATGCAGTTGAATTCATGTTCCTCTCTGGAGTTACCTCTGACAAAGGAAAGTGCTCTTGGTCTATGTAATTTGATGGGGCATCAGGGCAAATGCACAGTTACTATGTAATCAAGGTACCAGAAAATTAAAGGTTCTTTCTGTGCCACACTTTGTGCTTGTTTTTCAGTTAAATTCACCTTGAATTCTTCCAGTTTTTAAGCAACTCTCATGCTTTCACTTTGTGATCCCAGAAACACACCTTGGTAGTGAATAAGAAGAATGATAAAGCAGGAAATAACTAACATTGTGCCTAAAATGTAAACATAAGAAGTAGAAGGAACTTTGCTGAAAAGAAGGGTTATTGAGCATGAGTTGCTTTATGAACTTTCAGACTTTTTGAATAGTTGAAAAACATAATCGCACGTCTGCTCTTCATTATAATCCTCTTCCAACAGATTTTCCATTAAATTTCTACAGTCAAGTGTATTTCCAAGAGTGTATGTTACAGACCACCTATTTCAACACAGCTGCTCTGCAGGCAGTACAGGTAGTGGCTGTGTCCTTGGCTGTGCAGCCTTGGAGGTCTGCTGAAGTGATCTTTTTAAACATTCTTGGGGAAAACTGGCACTTTCTGTCCTGTCATTTCAGGTTTTTCCCTATTATCGCATGGATGAAATGCATCTCATTCTTTCTGTTCTCTTCTGAGGCATGTTTGACAGGTAATCACAATCATTCCCATAAAGGAAATCATAATCTCATGAATTTTTAGTGGGTTAAGCTACCATAAATGCTCTAATGTCTGAATAGTACAGAATGGATTAATAAAAAACCCACTGTTTTAGTAACTTTCCATTGAAGGACCTTAAAGGAAGGAATTTAAAGATGAACTTGGAAAAAGACAAAACAGATTTTGCAGGTCAGTAATAAAGCTTTATCTGAAGCTTGCTTTGTTGATTTATATTTGAGGTCACAGTACTTTTTTATGCTCTTCTTCCTCTGTGGGAGGATCTTCAAAAAGTTTTGGGGTGGGTAAGAGACTTTTAATGGACAGGGGTCATTGGAAGTTGCCTTGAAATCTGGAGATACTGCTAATATTTGTCTGTCTGTAGTATGGTTTTGACTAGATGCCCATGGAGATGCAAAAATTGCTCTGGTCTTTGCCCTCAAAATAAGCAGGGAATATAAGGGAGGGAGAGAAAGAAGCTTGACATGGCTCTCTGTTGGGAGCTTCTTCCATGAGCTGCCATGTTTTGATACAGCTTCTAAATCATCTTCAGTTTAGGGCAGTTTTTCACAACCCATGTTCCCCTTGTGAGGAAATTGTTAAAACTTGGCCCAAGTAACCCATCTAGCAAGTAAATTACAGGAGAAGGATACTAGTTCTTTTAAGCATATCTGGTACTAACATTGACGTAGTTTTATATTAAAATAAAGTGTCAGTATTATCTGAAGTAGTTTTTCTGATCTTCCCCCCACCCCCCAATTCCTCTTTCCTCCTTGCAGTTAGTTGTTGGATGACTAGCTGAATTGAGCAATAGTAGAGGGGTAATTACAGCACTGGGCTGATATATTTCCTGGTGTCTGTGCCAAGAAACTTGCCTGCATGATCACTTTGTCATTTGGTTAGGGACCATGGCATCACGGGTTATAAGTTTCCTTCCCTTGTGATCCTGGAACTCCATGTAGTGTATGAAAGAGCAGTGAGAACAGTCTGGAGGCCATCCCTAAGTGCTGCTATGTGAGCAGATTGGTTTCAGGGGGGAAGCAGGATTTCTTAAATCATCAAAGCATTAATTGTGAAGCAGTTTTGGCAGCTGGTCCCTTTATATTGCTTTGTGATGGAGGCTGGAATTTGCAGGGGCAGAATCTTTGGTTAATGGCTGAAGCTCATCTCTGGATGAGGTAGGGTAAATAGTTCCTGTGGATGCTGGTAGTGCTGCTGGGTGCTGGAGGGTTATCCTAGCCCTGAAGGTCACCCAACACTGCAATACAGCTGTTTACAGGCTGTACCTTTAACTTAGGTGGAACTTGGAATCAAAACTTTTTGAAAGTGACTTGGCCCTGCTGAACTGCATTAAATGAGTGTCTGGAAATAACTGGCATCATGCAAGCAATTGTTTTTTATGGGATGCTCTCAAACTCTGTATGTGTATGTCATGGTTTGACGCAGCTAAGTGTCAAGCACACGAAATCTGTTATTTTCATAAGGGGAAAATAAGAAAATATTGAGGAAAACTAGAGAACTGTGAGGCAAAACAGGTTCAAACTTAAAACAGTGGCTGTACAAAGAAAAAAGGTTTATTACTAACAGAATTAAAAGTAAAAAGAAATAATAAGAAATTAAAGCAAACCTCCCCTCTCTTCCAGCACTTCCCTCCTTTTACCCAATTCGCACAAAGGATAACTGAACATGGGATTTTAGTCAGCGTTGCAGTTCTTGAAAAGTCTCTTTCTTATGCTTAAGGAAAAAAGGGTTTTCTTCTGCTTCACGTGGTTCCCAAACTGCCACCAACAGCAGACCCGCCTGGAAAGAAACAATCTGCTGTGGTGTAAAACATCTGTTCCATGAAAAATCTCACAGTTCCTTCATACTGCCAAACATGGGCCATCACATGGGGTTATTAGTCTTTTTAAGGATGAGTTATTTTGGCCTGAACACAAAGGCTTTCTTCACCACAAGTCTCTAAAAGCCTCTCGCTGCTTCTATATAGCCTGGCATAGGCACTCTTCACAAT
>VZTI01005418.1:0-23907 GCA_013397865.1 Struthidea cinerea | reverse complement strand
AAACAAAAATTTTTTTCCCAAAAAAAAAAAAAAAAAAAAAAAAAAAAAGGATATTTTTCTTCATTTCTCTGTTTATTATCTTTAGCTGTATTTTGGTGTTTCAGTATCTTAAATCTTGATTTAGTAATCATAAGGCATGCCTCAAATTTTTATGGTAGATCTAAATTCAGTTGTATAATTAATGCTGTAATTATTACAGTTATTTCCTTTATTAGCTTAGAAAATGTGTTGATTGTCAACCTAATGTGTTGATATTTAATTAGGCGCTTTTATTTGCCTAATCTTTATTCATTAATGTAGATTTTAAAATGGGTTTTGCTTTTCTTTACTATTTCTGCTGGAAAACTGAATATGAACAGAGAGTAGCTGGAGGAACACAGAGTTGGGTGATCTAGTGCACCATGAAGAAGAAAAACATTAAAATCTTGAACTTGGTTGTCCTGTTATTGGGAAGAAGTTTCTCTTTTGCATTTTGTGCTGGTGCAAGTGAATATTCAGTAGTTGCTGAGATATTGTGTGATATGGTGAAGCGGCACTTTATTGCTTTAAAGCTCTTTGCTTTGCTCTGCACTGGTCAGGCACACCAGTTTGTCTGGTGCCTTAGCAGATGATTTGGGACAGGCGTGTCAACATTTGAGGAGTGAGGTTTTGTGTGCTGCGCATCTTTCCCTTCTGGCGCTTTTTTCTATGTGCATGTTTCGTTAGCACAGGAAGTGTTATACTCAAGGTTGTCATTCAGGAGCAGCCTGTAATGCTCTTATGACTAACAATAGCGAAATTGCATCTCTGGTAAGAAGGTTGTTGCATGCTGGGTTTAGACACCAAGCTTACAATTTTTTATGGTATGTTTGAAAGTAGTCAAAAACAACTGTGAAATAAATGTGAGTGCATGAAAACACTTCTTGGGAACTGGATTTTTTGCTTCCTGGCATGCTTGTGCTTTGGGAAGCCACAAACCTATGTAATTCTCTGTAGTCGTACAGTCTCTCTCCTTCACTGCTATGATGCATCACAACTCAAAACACGTTTGGTACCTTATTTCTGAGAGAGTTTTAAAATACTTTTCGTGGTTTAAACATTTAGTCCCTGTCACCTAGACTATATGGATAAGTAAGAACTGCTGCTACTGTAATGTTGGTGAGAAGCTGGGGCTTATCTTGTAGCATTCTGTTTTGCCCTTCCTTAGAACCACATATTTGACTTAACTGAGCTTTGGATCAGAGTACTTCCAATGAAGAACAAACCACTTAATTGACTTGCAGAGTTAAATTTCTGAAGCAGGTTTCCTCAAGCTTCTGCTCTGTTTCTGGATGAAGGGATTTGGAGGCAAGCCCAAGTACTTCAGATATAAGCCATAGAAGTAAATAAACATTGTGCACAAGAATTAAAAAAGAAAATAAAAATTAATTAATCTGATAGTTGACTGTGGCAGGCTGATGGGTGGAAATATGACTGTGGATAACTATGATATGTTTCATTTAACATACTCAAATGTGTTGTTTTTGTTTTTTTAAGGGAGAAAGATCTTAATGCAAAGTTTATTATTTCAATGGAAAAAAATAAAACAACGATCACAAACTTAAAGGTGAGTAAACACAATTTAAAAAAGGAAATTGTAACTCAACAGCTGCCAAAATATGACTGGACAAAACTGATGCTTGCTGCGCTGTGGTCAACAGCCCATAGTTGTTAAAATACAGTGTTAAAGTAATGCTTTGGGGAAACAGATTACACTGTTAACGTGCTACACTGTGGTTTTCTGAAGACCACTCTATAGGCTCTATCTCATCATTTCTTCAAAGGTTTATCAGTCAGGTTATTACTTAGCTGGGAGATTAAAGCCAACAATAGAATAGAGGTATGTTTCTGATAGCTATTAAATCTTTGATTCATCTGTAGAAGTCTTCTGGAATTCCCATGAAAATGAACCAAACCCAAAGTACCCATCACTTGCTATAACCTTTTGATGGTATATTTTAGCATTTCTCTCAGCAAGAGAAGCCATGTGCAGCAAATTGGTTTTTGCAAGATAATTTCTCATGACTAATATATGTAAAGGAGTTTCAGTGTGTAGTTTCTTCAGATTGATTTGGAGCATGGTGAGTATTGCTGAAATACAGTGCCAGCTGTCATGTCTTGAACATGAAGATTGTCTCAACCAGCAGGTATGTCACGCTTTTTAAATTATGACTCCATGTTGAAATGCTGTTCACAGTGCAAATATCTCTCTGGCTCCTATAAATTATATGTGTAGGATAATCCCTGATTATAATAACGTCATATGTGGACCCATTTAACTGTACCTAAGTATTGTGACAAAAATGTGCTGTGGGGTTAGAAGCAGTAAGCTAAAATCCAAATAATTCCTGCTGTGCTGCTTTATGATGTGACTGTCCTTCTTGCTGAAGGGCATACCTCTTCCTAATTTTGTGAGTGTTGTTGGAATCATAATCTGACCTGTCATTGTACATTTCTAAATGTATATAGCGTTATGTTAAATTTGCATTCTGATTATTTATTGTCAAATGTTTTTAATTACTTAATCAGGATGTGTTGTACCAGCTCTATTTTCTTTTTTTAATAGGTACCAGAGGGTGCTACTGGAGATACAGGACGAGAAAGAACAAAAACATTTACCTATGATTTTTCCTATTTCTCAGCAGACAGTAAAAATCCCAGCTTTGTTAGTCAAGAAATGGTAGGATTTCTGAATGTTAATAATTGATCTTTTTCCTTTCCCTTTTCTTTGGCTTGAAAGCATTCCATGAAACTTCTTTCCATTGGAAGTGCTTCTTCTGTAGTTTAGAATTTTTCTAGGTACCTGAGAGTTTGAATTTTGCTTTTTCTTTTTTTTTTAACTTACCTAACAATGTAAGTGGTACGTTTTCTAATACAGCAGGCTAAATGCCTTCTTTCAAGTTCTTTTGTCTGATTTGTGTTGTAATGTCAAGTTAGAAAACATCTTTGAGCACTGAAATTGGTTTTGAAAAGCTTTTTAGAAAAAAATCACTTTTGAGAAACAGCATATGTAACTTTAATTCACTTAGAAACATTCTTATCTGGTTGAAGTGTGGTGGGGAATTTTTTTTCTTTTTTTTTTCTTTTCCCCTTGCTCCAAAAGCCTTGGTACACATCGAAGAAGATTCTTTTTTCCTCCTCCTTTGAGGATTCAGCTTTGGAAAGGACAAAACAGTTTTTCTTCCTGCATACTCAGAACAGAAAATTGAACTTGGGGCATTATTCAGATGAACAGATAGACCCTCCCTGACCTTGCATTTCATGTCAACATTGAACTTTTCTTTCCCATTCCCTGATAAATTTATGAAGTGAAGCTCAAGTGAGTTGTGATTGCTATCTTCTCTTTTGGTTTTGATGCTGTAAGCTTCAAGTGAGAGTAGTTCTTTCCCCTTAAAATAATGCAATGGCTTACTGAATATCCTGTAAGCCAGCTGGGTGCATACGGTACATACCTTCTTAGTATGTATCCTATCTATTCAGGAACCCTTGAAATCAGGGATGTGGTAATGGCTAATCCTAAAAAGCCTCACAATTAAAACTAAGTCATGAGAAACAGTAAGTTGAAGCCATTTTTAAATATTTATGAGAATGACAAGTTTTGCCATCATATGTATCATGACTATAACTGATGGAGAGTTTAGACTTGGAATTTTTTGTTTAACCATCTGGGTAAGCGATAGGTCCTCTTATTTTCTGAATGCTTCTTTTATTTCTGTGAGATGCTAGGGTTTCATCCAAGCATTTGATCATGTATATTCTTAAACTTTCTGGATTGTTATTTCTTGATGATGTTCTTTTAAGTAACACATTTTTTGCTGTTTTCTGAAATACCAGGAAACATACATTTTATTTGACCATCAATGTAGATATACCCAGATTACTTCAGCACTGTGGCAGATTGACGTAGTAATGTATTTGAGAGCAATGATTTGAACCCGACATTCTAGTGAATGATTTTAGGCAGGTGTTTCAGGCCATATGGCTTTGCTAGAATTTTCGCAAATGCTTTAAATTGAGCATGCAGAGTCAGTTATTTATTTATTTTTAACTAAAGCAAGTTTGATCATGTATTTTTCTGCTCTGATTCTAAATGAAACTTCTTCTTATGCACCAGTTGTGACTTAAATTTATGGGTATTTAATTCTTGGATCCTCTAGATATGTGCCTTTAGATACTTCTGGAAAGCTGTGTTAGACAAGACCTCCTTAGAGGAACCCCAAGAAGAGATTCATGGTGTTAGTAGGCTCTTTGCTGTTACTGTACAGGTTGTTTCCAGAATCCAAATTTGCTGTGAAACAATGAAGTTAATTCTTGTTAAAACAACCATTTGCAAAATAAAGTTGAATGCATATAAATAGATATCCATGTTGTAGTCTATATTGATGTCCGGTTTCCACATATAAGTGATAAGTTTCCCTTTTCAAAGTTTTTCCTTCTGGTGCCATTTTGCCTGCTTCAGAGTGGGTCAGGTAGAGGCAAAATTACTATAACTTGCCCGTGTCAGGAGTCTATAGAAAAAAAATATTAAAATGCCCATGTAGTGATGGCTGCAGCAGTCTTGAGCAATAATCTTTTAAAGCTGTGAGTTTTGTGATTGGTAGTGATAGGATAAGTCGTAAACATGGCTTCAACGTCTGTGTTCAGTATTTTGCTGTTACAGTGTGTTCCACAACCCTGGACACCTCCTTCATCTGTACTGGCAGCAGTGTGAACTTTTCTTGCTCAGCTACAAAAATACTGTTTTTCAGGTGTTGTTTTATTTACATTGTGTGCAGCACTTTGAAAACAAAAGGAGTTTTTAAACCATAGGAGTGCAATTCCTAAACGTATGCTGCACAAGCTATTAATTTGCTTGTGTTAATAATTTCATATTTAATTGGAAGACTGTGTAGTTAAAGCTCTTATCAAGTTGCTGCAGAAATTCCAGTTTACTGCACCAATGGCATAGAAGGGCATCTTTTTCACATTCATCTTGCCAGGGAATAAAATTGATCTTGATTGTTGGTGATGTGGTTGCCTAGTGCCCTTTGTTCATGGTTGTTATATTTTTCCATTTGAAAGGCAGAAAAATAAGAAGTGGAAATCTGTCTACTACTGCATACCTTATTAATATGCCTTGTAGATGCAAAATACACTTTAGTATTCCAGAGTTAGAGTGGATATGGCAATTTGCCATCAAGCTTCTTAGTTTGTATTCCTGACAGAGAAACAAATAGAATTTTGATGTTTACTGCCCTTTTGTGACAAACCAGTGACAGTCTTTTCTTCTAACCTGTGTGTTAAGCCTTTGTGTTCAGACAAAGCTGACTGTACCTGTTCTGTGCACTACCTCAAATCACATGCAAGACATACACAAATTTTTAAAAAAGAAAATGCCATCAAAACAGTAGTGCGTATGGACTTGGTGAGGTAAATACCTAGACACAGAGAAAAATAGGGGAAAGAATAAAGTAGCTTTGGCTGATCTTTATGTTCTTCTTTTTTGAGAAGTATAACTGATTACAGCACTGTAACTCCTTTGCTTGAGGGGAAGGTCAAATGAAGTATTCCAAAGGCATGTTTGAGGATTAGTGATTAAAGAAATTACCCAGCACTCCTTCCAGGGAGAAGCTGTGAGATTATACTGTGTGTGTGCCATTCACTATTAAAAATGGCTTGTATGCCTTGGTGAATTTAAACCACTTAAAGTGCAGACAACTAGCCAAACTATGTGAAGCATCTATGAGGTTTTTGAAAATCATGTCTAGATGGAGAGACACAGATTAATATTTTAATTGAGAGAAATGCTGCACCAAGTGTTACTGCTTGCCCAGTGAGGGTTATGTATGGAAACGAGGGGTAATGGTAATAAAAGGTCTGGCAAATCTGTGAGGGATTTTGGAGCCAGTATTGCAGAGGAAGGTGGTGAAGGCATCTGGTGAGAGCTGAATTTATTAGGTGAGAATAGAGTTCCATATTATGAGATGTGTTTGCTAGCCTGAAAAGCATTGTTACACGAAAGCCACTTAGGGGGGAAATACAGAGAAGACTATGGGTCATGTTCTTACACTTGATTAAAGCAAAAAAATCAAAACCAACCAAACAAAACCCTCCAAAAAGACAAAGGAAGAAACTGATGGGATCTCTGAAATGTTTGCTTTTGAGAGGGGACTGGATATTTGCAGAATATGGAGAGTTGGTGAAGATACGAAAAGTGAGTAGATATTAACAATAATGAAAAGTGAATGCAGTAGCTGAGATTGCTGAAAGAAATTGGTGCTTTAGAAAAGAAAGTAGCAGTTTGACTTGTCAAGTATTCCGTGACCGAGAAAGAAGTAAAAATTAAACCACTGCAGTACTGTAAACTAAATATGGTAGTGAGATTTAGTATTTTATTTGAGGTATTAATTTCCTGTCCTATTGTAAATATCACTGTGTTTTGCCATTGTGTTGTGGTATTCTTCAATATTTGCCATGTTGGACTGATGACAGTCTTTTTCCCCAAGCTTCTGCTGACTTAAAAATTATTTTTTTAATTTTTAGGTTTTCAAAAATCTTGGTACGGACGTGCTTAAATCTGCTTTTGAAGGTTATAACGCCTGTGTTTTTGCATATGGCCAGACGGGATCTGGGAAGTCCTACACCATGATGGGAAATGCGGTATGTTGTATTTTCATAGAACCATAGAATACCAGGTTGGAAGGGCCCTCAAGGATCGTCTGGTCCAACCGTAATACATTAGTTTCTTTAGCAGCAGGCTGTGGGAAACCATGTTGAAAGCCTTGGAGAATTCCAGGTAGACAATGTCCACTTCTTGCGCCACATCGAGTGAGCAGGTGTATTTTTTTGTTGCAATGGATTAAAATTATGCTGTTCCAGGAGCATGTTTTTATGGAATTTTTAATACTGCTTCTGTCTGTATGCTACTAACCCTTCCATGTATCACACCTTCTAGTAGTAATCAGAGGTTTTGGAAGCTGTTTCTTTTATACAAAGATATTTACAGTTGGAAGAAGTTCATTTAAGTGATGCTTGGTTATTTTGGACAAAACTCAGTAATTTTTGTTCAGTAACAAAGCCAAAAATTTCAACTGTTACCGCTGATTTTCTATGCCCAACTTGAGACAAAAAAAAGGAGATACTGATTTTGAGAAAATGAATGATCAGCTTTTTCTGGAGAGGTGTGCTTTTTAAACCTCTTTTGAAGAGTCAGAAGACTAAAATAGGTCCTTAGAGGAGGCTGTCAGGTGAGAAACAGAAATTGGGCATGAGAGTAGTTCATCAAACCCTTATGAGATTATACAGTAAATTTAATTTTAAGGATTATGTCCTGTTGAGCACTGCAGGAAGAGGAAGGTGAGATGGGAGGTATCTGGCAGTTTGTGAGTAAAGGATGGGAGTGGTTTCTTGCAGTTGCCTCTGTGACTGTCCAAGGACAGAGAGAACTCGCTAAACTGTTGGGAGTGGAGCAGTTTAGAAAGGCTGACTGATGAAGCCTGTTTGCCTGGCAGCCTCTGCAGGTTTCATTCTTTAATCCTTGGGAAAAGAAATATATTGTGTCTTCTCCCACTAGAAATGAAAAGGAGAATATTACCACTTATCACTCTTCTGAAATGTAGTAAGATTGGGCTCTTTGCACCTCCTCTGGTTTAGGAGAGTAAACTAGCTGTAAATCTTTTTCTTTCAGTTGTCACAAAATAAGGAGCTTTATATTTAACTTAATATCATAAGCAGAATAGACTTCTGTAACCAGAAAAAAAAATCTCATGACCTAGATGTGGATTTCTATTTCAGAAATTTATAAAAGTGACATTTTTATGAGACTCACTATATATAATGAGTGTAATCATCAAAACAGTTTGCAAATGAATAGGTGCTGAAGTTTGTTTGACACTATTCACTAAGAAAGGTCTAATCTTCTTGGCAGAATACATAAATACTTTAATCTGGCTTTGTATAGGGTTCATATAAAATATATTCAGCTGGCAAGTTAAATGCTTCAAAATTGATGACCCTGTCAGAGAGACTACAGTGCTATAAGAAAACTTGAGTTGGAAATAAATATTCTTTTTTCCCTACTTCTCTTTAAAAAGCCTGGGTTCTGTTCTCATTTTGTTTTCAATATTTGCTGTTCTTGGCTCTGGAAGGCTGCTTCTGCAAATCTATGTACAGCAACTATTTCAAGAAATATGTGGACCAGTTAGAATAAGTGTTGAACAGAGATACTGAAATGAGCAGGGATCTATAAAATATCAAGAAAGTCAAACTTGGGTATGCAGAGAAGGCAAGACTATGGGGGAATAAAAGTTTTCCAAGACCTGAAAGGCTGCTACAGAAAGGACGGGAATAATTTGCTCCTTATGGTCAAGGTAGATAGGCAAAACCCAATACATTTAAATTGCAAGAAGGAATTTTCTAGTTAGATAGCACAGAAGGAGAACAGGCTTTTAATGAGAAAATTCAGCTCTGAAGTGAACTACCTATTTTGGTTCTTCTGATTTCCATGTCTGGAAACTCTGTAGGCCAGAAAAAAAAATAGTCCAAGCTGTAGTTGATCCTGCCCTGCAGCTCTAGGGGGTGAAAAGGAGAAAGGGTTTAAATATAGTTTCCAATAAAGAGTGTACATTCTTTATGATGTACATTTTACTAGCATAGTACTCTGGGAACTGTGTGTGCTTCCTTTCTCATCACTATATTACTATGGTTGAAGTTACTCAATTAGAGCTTGTACTTCCTATTTTAAGCCTCTCTTTGTGGTTGCTGAATTATGTCAGACACTAATGATTTTTGTGATAGATCTTACATGTTTTTCCCCCTAAGCTTTAATTAAAACTATTCAGGTATTTCCAAGCATGAGATGAAAGAAAAGTGTTTTCCCTCTTCCGTTGTTTAAAAAAAATTAAAATAAAATGTATGTGGGAATTTCCAACACTGACCCATGAAACTTTACCTGGAAATAGAGATTGATAATTGACAGATATTGGGAAAGGCTGCTCCTCTGTTGCCAGAGGCAATTGTCTCAAAAAAAGTCTGATTAATCTGCGAGTTTCTCCCTTACTCTAGGATTTTTTTTGGTATTTTTTAACCCCAAGGTGCAGTCATATGAAGAACTAGGAATGATGGGAGCAGAGAACAGATTATTATTTCAAAGAATGAAGCTTGGTTTGAGAAGGATAGAGAGGCTCTGATTAAGAGGAGGAAGAACCTGGGAAAAGGCAAAATGGAGGGATAAAGTATAATTAAAAAATAGAAGGGACTGGATGATGAATTGGGAATTATGTTTGGGCAAAGGAACAAGGAAGAGGAGCTCAGAGGCGCCACCTGGAAGAAGATTGCTGTGACAGAGAATGCGGAGGGAAACTGAAGAATGAGGGCAGAGGGACCAGTATGGGAGCAGACTCGAGTGAGTTTGGGCAGAAAGGGTGGGATTTTATGTAGGAGTCCAAGTAGAAGAGAAGTCTTTGCCCATGGAGCCCTCGCTCTGACAGAGTTTGGCTATGGGGGAGTCCATTGGCTTTGTGTTTTCCTGTTGCCAGTTATCTGTAGAATCCCACCAGGCAAGCTCTTAGGTACCTGGAGTGCCTGGGCTATGCTCCATTGGATGTGTGGTCTGTTTTGTCCTAATTTGCATCCTGCTTAATTACAAGACCCCTGACTCTAAACACAAGAGAATTTCTTGTCGCAACGTTGAATAGAGTTAGTCCATCACATTGAATCTCTTATGTGTTTTTAGACTGGAGGCAAATTATAGCTGACAGGCTGTTTTGTAAGCTGCTCCTGAGCCTGGATCTCTTAACCCGAAGCTCATCTGTATGTGTATGTCCTGTCCTCTTATTCCAGGGAGCCATGGTTCTGAGGAAGTGTTAACTGCTGTCTCCCTGAAGCGGTGGGGAGGAGATGTGCTCAGCAGGTAGTTGGTCACCTACCTAGTCAGACTTGGTGGGAATGGGGCAGCGGGGAGCAAGCAGCCCCGTATCAGATGAGACCAGAGCTGTGTGGCACTCTCCTGCTCCTCTGCTGCTGAGGAAAACCCTCACCATAGCTTACTGCTTGGCTGGAGAGGGCTCTTCCTAGACCAACAAGGAAAGCTGCACGCTAAGTTTCTGGGTATCTCAGTGGTATAGGTTTCATTCAGTTTGCTTTATTAAACCAACCAAGCATTTCATGCATAAAAACTCTTTATCCGCAGAGACAAACATTCAAAAATTAAATATGGAATTTAATTTGGCTGGATTGTGGGATACAGTGAATGACAGTTTAATTTTGTCATTGTGTACTAATTCAGAGGACCTGCTGCACTTTTCAACACAGGAAGGACTGTGAGCTGGAAATTGGGGGTTTAAATGAGAATGTCCCATGGTTGCATGTATATGGCTCTTGTCCTGTTCTCTGCAGTTGTTGCCAAGTCCACAGTGAAATTAGATAGAAGCAGTTAAGATACTAATGAGATAAATTGGTTCATGACTTACTCTGGGGAGCCAGTCTCTGCCTTAAGCAGTTGGGATTATTCAAACTGAATGAGAGGGACAAAAATGTGTTCCAGTGGCAAAGAAATGGAGCTGGTTGTACATTCCACACACAAAAGAGTTACAGTGGCAAGGTGACTGCAGTTGAATAACGGGCAAGACAGTATTTGCTGAAAAGTTTTGATTTTTCCCCTTTCTGGATTCTTAAACTCTCTACTAGTCATCTAGGGTTCTATTTTTCAAAGTACATTGTACATGCGTATGTAGCCTTGGAATTAATAATTGTTGTTATTGCAGGGTGATGCAGGTTTGATACCTCGAATTTGTGAAGGATTATTCAGCAAAATAAGTGAAAAAACAAAGCGGAATGAGGTATCCTTTCGAACAGAAGTCAGGTAGGTCTTGACATGTTAAGAGTTTGCAGGTTATCAAACTTGTTTCAGTTAAAACCACTCTGTTTCACTTTATCTCTGAGAAAAGTGTGTATTTTTCAAAAATAACTTTTTATGCTTGGCCTCGGTCCTATAATTGATTTTTGTTGGCACTTGTAGTCAAAATGCGCAGTACTTGTACCTTCAATCCAAGAGCTGTGCATATTGCTTCATTTATATGATTGTGAAAATGCCTTTGCTACTGGACAGCATCTTCCTTTTTTTTACCCTTTATTTCAGACTGACATTAGGAGATCTTGATCTTGCTGATGTCTGCTTTCTTTCCACTTTCTTCTTGCTTTTTTGGCTTTTTCCTTTATGATACAATACCTTGTAGTCATTATTATCTTAAGCCAACTTTGGAGCTATTTTCTTTCGCCAAGCATCTTGCTTTCAAACTTGTGTTTGAAAGGAACTTGCTTTCCTTTTATAAAAGGTTCTTGAATCAGTGAGTGGTTTTCTGTTCTTTTTCTTTCAGTTATTTGGAAATTTATAATGAACGTGTGAGAGATCTTCTCAGACGGAAGTCATCAAAAACTACTAATTTACGAATACGGGAACATCCAAAAGAAGGGCCATATGTTGAGGGTAAAAACACTTTCATTGTTTTACACTGCATATTTTATTACCTTTATATATTGTAAAATGTGGAGTCTAATTGTAGAGGGCATTTTATCATTTAAAATATAAATTATGATGGATGCAGTGCTTTGATTTGGTAAAAAGCATTGAAGGAATAGGCTCTCATTTTGCATCTCTACTTGATTTCCCAATCCTAAAATTATTAGAGAGTTTTTTATCTGTAGATTTATAACACATTTTTAAGATATGTTAAGAGATGCAATTGGTTTTAACAGTTTGTTGACTGTAATTTATAAATCTTAGCTATTTAGATGAAATGAAAACCTATTAGGATCTAATTGTCTTAATCTGTTCTTTACCAGGGAAGGTTCATGTCTGTAGTGGAATTATGCTCATGTTACTGCACTAAATAATTTAGTAAGATTGCGTATTTTTTTCTTTTTTACTGTAAATGTGTAAGTTGTCCATTGTTCATATGAGGCCTCATTCCTTTCCTTAAGTGATAAAAAAGTATGACAATAAACACTAATTGCAGCAGTAGTTTGCAGTAGTGAGGGTAATTTGAATCTTTTTGTAAAGAGAATTAAGGACATATATGAGCATACTGTAACACTCTGCTTTTCTTCAGACTTGTCTAAACATTTAGTCCAAAATTATACTGATGTTGAGGAACTTATGGATGCAGGAAATATAAATCGAACAACAGCTGCAACTGGAATGAATGATGTCAGTAGCAGGTCACATGCAATTTTCACAATCAACTTCACTCAGGTAACAAAACAAAACTCCTTAGAGCGATTGGACATGTTTCTTAAGAGCATAGTTATCTGTTTGCTTATATGTAGTAAACTCCTTTTCTAATGACTCCTGCTCTTCATTTTTGGTTTTAGGGGCTTTTTAGAAAGCCCATGGGTGATCTGCTAGATGAAGAAAACTTGGTGGTAGGAGAGAAATTGAGTGTAAATTTGTCTGTGCATGCTGTAACTTGTTGAAAGCTATATATATATATGTAATATAAATGTTGCAAGTTTAATGAAATGAATGCAGCACATGGTCTCTGCATCATGTAAATTACAACTGACAGTGTCATAGCTTCTCTGTAAGTGTCTAAAAAGTTGCAAATATTACAATTTGAAGAAATAATATGGGAGTTATGCAACAATTCATTATCAAATGTCTTTCAGTGGCACCTCTAATACACCTGTCTTCTCAAGATCTGCTGTTGTAAACAAGTTAAGTTCAGTCATGTCATGAAAAAGGCCACTAAATTTGATTCAGTATTAGTGCAGTATTTTTTGGCTTAACATAGTTTTCTTTGTTTTATTTTTTCTTTTCTGTAGGCTAAATTTGATTCTGAAATGCCTTGTGAAACTGTTAGCAAGATTCATTTGGTAGATCTTGCTGGAAGTGAGAGAGCAGATGCCACTGGTGCCACAGGGGTTAGATTAAAGGAAGGAGGGAATATTAACAAATCTCTAGTTACTCTAGGAAATGTAATTTCTGCCTTAGGTAAGTCTCTGGTTTTTGTGCTTGTCTGTCTTGAGGTGTTTTTAGTCATTAAATACCTTTGTGTTTACTTACACAAATAGTGGCCTAGCAGATTTTTGAAAATGAATGAAAAAACATAATTTTTTTTCTACCTCCTCATCACAGCTGATTTATCTCAGGATGCAACAAATCCTCTTTCGAAGAAGAAACAAGTATTTGTGCCTTACAGGGACTCGGTGTTGACTTGGCTATTAAAAGATAGCCTAGGAGGAAACTCCAAAACTATAATGATTGCCAGTAAGTGTTTTTAAGTTACTCTTTTTGAATTCTGAATAGTTCATGCTTAATAGGAGTGGATGTAAATATTTAGATTCCAGATGTTCTGTTAAGGCAGAACACGGTTACGAAAGATACATCAACAAGTTACCCTAATAAAGATACATCATCCTAGTCTGAGAGACATCAGCTGTGGGGGGAAGCTGTCGCAGCAAAGGACTGGAGGACCACACCTGGTAACTGGGAACTCCTGTGGTGCATCCACCTCAGGCTATGAGGCTCCCCTACTTTGCTGTGACAGGGGCACAGTTTTTATACTGTTAAACAAACAAGCTGACATAATTTCTAATTTCATTCTCCTGTTGGCTTTTTCCCAAAGCCTGGCATGGGCTCAAGGAGGAAGCAAGGGAGTTGTCTTTGATTGTATACCATCCTAGTTAGGTCAGATATAACCTTATCCGGTTTCTAGATATGTAAAGTTAAATACATATTTTGCCAATAAATGAACATTTATAATAATACTCTGTTAATGACCAAATGTATATATAACATTTGGTTGGAAGGTTCATCTATATGTCAACTTTGGCTCAGGGCCTGTTGTTCAGGTCTTAGTACTTCACTGTTTCAGTGTCTCACCACCTTCTGGGTAAAGAATTTTGTCCTAATATCTAATCTAAATCTCTCCACTTCTAGCTTAAAACCATTTGCCAGTCCAGGATGTGGCTGGCTTTCTGGGCAGTGAGCACAGACTGCTGGCTCATGTTCACTCACCAAAAAGAACTCCTAAGTTCTTTTCCAAAGGGCTGCTCACCATGAGTTCTTTTCCCGGTCTGTACTCATATGTGGGATTGCCCCGATCCAGGTGCAGCACCTTGCACTTGGACTTACTGACCCTCATTAGGTCCCTGTGGGCCCACTTGTCAAGCTTGTCCAGGTACTGCTGGATGTGAGGAGAAGAGCAGCTCTGAAATTTCTCTCACTCTTTCCTGCTCAAATGAAATGTGGTCTTAACTGGTGCAGTCCCCTTTTGAGAATGGTGGGAGAGCAGAATTGAGGGAATGAAATGTATCAGATTGAGTTCTGGTTCTTCAGAACCAGTCAGATTCTCTGGATAGCAGTTCCTTTGTTGCAGGATTTTGGGGATGTTTTTGGAATCCATGCCACTTGTTTTCCTCAGGAGAATCATAGTAGTGCCAATAGATTGTGGACCAGACTCTGCTTTGGTTTTCTGGCTCTTTAAGTAATGCTATACTGGCAACTTTCTTCTTGCTGCTTTCTTGCAGTTACATGGTTGAGTAACTTTTTTTTTTTTTATGACAGAGGGATTGGGAAGAGAAGTTTTAGAAACACAGTGAGCTTTCGGTGCCTATACTAATGATTACAGTACCCACCTTCTTTTTCAGCTACTTCCTCATCTGTTAGTGATGCTTCTGCTAGGCAGAGCCCTGATGGTTGATCTTTTCTCCAACAGTGACTCTACTGGTAATGTGGTAGAATTCCCTAACAGAGCCCAACTAGCTGTCTGGATACATTTGTCCTGCCTTTTCTGTAATTAAGCACCAAAAAATGCAGGAAGATCACTTTAAACTGTAGGAAAGGCTGTTAGAAGAATAAGTCTGATTTTGATTTGTCATATTTCTGTAACATGTTGTAACATTCATCCAGAAAGGGAATAATTGAGTAGTGGAGAGGAGACAGTAGATAAAGCAGGGAAGTGAGAGTGTGAACTAGGGGAGGTATAGGCTGTTGGCAAGTGCATCTCTTGTAGTTCAGAGAGTCTCTGCCACAAAAAAATATTTATTGTTTTTGAGAGAATGAGAAAGGACAGATTATTTTAGTTGCTTAGTTAGTTTTTCAGGTGTTTTCATTGTCTAATTCTCTGTATCTCTTGTTCAGTTTGATCATTAAGATTTCTGGATGGTTTTCTCTTCTGTGTTTTCATTCATCTATTTGGATGATTTAATTATCTTTTTAATTTGGAACATCATATATATTGTTAGGAAAATTAGGGGAGGGATAGCATTAGCACTTGCGTTTAAATTTCATGTTTTTTTCTGGTTAGGTTGCTTGTAAAAATAATACTGGTTTCTCTTGATGCATCAGATAGCTGACAGTTCTGTGTGCTGCCAGATGCCTGCAGATCAGGAAAACAGCTAGGTTTGTAAATTATAGCAGCTCTTCTCTTGTTTCGGTTCTCCTGTCTGTTTTTTTTTTTTTTTTTTTTTTTTTTTTTTTTTTTTTTTTTTTTTTTTTTTTTTTTTTTTGTTTTGTTTTGTTTTGTTTTGTTTTTGTTTTTGTTTTAATGCTGTTTAATTTCCCAACTGTGTTTTACCTGGAATGTCTTTTCTTTTCAATGATTACATTGATACTTAAAAAATATTCACTGTTTTCCCAACTGTTCTTGTAAAAAAATGCAAGAAAGCCTGTGAAGTATTCATCTAGGACATTTATGTTTATCAGGGAAATGTAAATGTTAAATAGATTGACAGCAAGATTTCTTTGCAACACTTGGTTGTTAGACCCGATTATCCTGATACACTTATCTCATAGTGTTTACTTATGCAAAGTTATAGTGACATGACAGTGGAGTTTGGTGAAGAGTTGGAACAAACTGTATCCATACTGGTTAATGATGTATTTCTGTCTATTCACCCACATGGAATTTATCTGTCTTTTAAAATATAAACTAACTTCAGTAAATGAAACATATATGGTGCTAGATAAACTGCTTCTCATTTCATGTCCTTAGCTATTTCACCTGCTGATGTCAATTACGGAGAAACTTTAAGTACACTTCGCTATGCAAATAGAGCCAAAAACATCATCAACAAGCCTACTATTAATGAGGATCCTAACGTCAAACTGATCCGTGAGCTGAGAGCTGAAATAGCCCGATTAAAAGCCCTGCTTGCTCAAGGGAATCAGGTTAGCTTTACTTGGAATTTATGTGTAATTTTCCTTGAGTTATAACATCTGTTTCTAGAATGCAATGAGGTAATTGTCTTCCATTATATTGATTTGAGTAAACAAGCTCTATGAGGCTACAAATGAGTATTAGTTTCCTGATTGAATCAGTTTCTACATGACCAGCAGGTTACCTCTTTTAACATAAGGGGGAAAAATTGTCATCGCAAAGCTTTTGCATTTCTCATAATATAATCTGGGCTGGATTGCAGTGTGCTGTGGAACAGGTAGTCAACACAGCATAAGGAGACTGAGCTGGAATTTACCTTCAGGGTCTATCCTGATGGACTGAAGAGGTACTTTGTGTAGTATCTTAAAAGAAGTAGAAGGTTTAAAGTATTTAGGATCTGTAAATATGAAAATGTAGGCGTATGAATGGATTTAAACAATACTTTTTTTTGTATTTGGCTGCACAGTACATTAGAAGGCCCATAGCATGCTAAATATGTACAAATATTTTCAGTGGTAGTGTAAGAAAACAAAAATCATGCTTTGCTTTGCTTTTGCACGATTCTCTTTCTTGCTCTGTCAGTATGATCTCCTATAAACATTTGCTGTGTAGGCTCAGTTAAGTTTAGTTTCTCCTGTGTTCCCAGGATGGTGAAACTAAAGTAACAGTAAAGAATATCCAATTGGCTCTGGTCAGTTGTCTCTTCTACATAATATCATTCAGGACTGCTAGATTTCATACTTGAACAAATATAATTTGGAAGTATCTGAAGTAATACTTCAGATTTGTTTCTAGAGCTATGTAATTCTGTTTTAGAAGGGCAATGTGAAACGTCAGTTCAGCATGGACTATTGTTAGTAGAAGGGTAGGACTTCAACTGGATTTCATGCTATAAAAAATTTGCTGAAAAAGGGGATGGGAACCACTGTTGGAAGCAAAAACGGGTATTGTAGATGATTGAAGCAGAGGCCTCTGCTTTGTTATAAACAATTAAAAAACTCTTTATGGGCTTGAATTACTTGTGTTTCTTTAATATTCTTTAGGAGGGGAAGATTAGTTTATTTTCAAATTATGGTTTGATTTAGAGTTAGCAAAGTAGATGTAACTTGGACCCCCTTGAAGTTTGAATGCTTTGACCTAATTTCAAGCTGTAAAATAGTGGTTATTGCAAAATAAATCTGGTTCAGATGGCTGTATGGGAGACAATAGAGAACTTGCTTAAGTTAATTAAATTTGTGATGGTTGGTAAAACAGCAGGTGGTGTGTTATGTATGCATAGTAGTATAAATCTCTGCATAATTTCTTCTGTGGTTTTCCTTTGTTACTAGAACACTGTATTGCAAATGCTTCTCTAGATCAGAAGATTCTGATTACCAAAATGTGGTGCTGGATTCAGTGTAGAAGGTCACATACAATGAGTACTGCCTGTGTGTTTGTTGTTTAGTAATTTTCCTCTTTTAAGGCCAGTTACCTTAAGATATAGTTGTTAAAGATAAGCAGTATATGTACTTATTAAAGCAAAATTGATAACTATTTATGCATAATAAATTATCATGTTTAGTAGAAATATAACGAAGGCTGTATTAGGAGTTACCTGTTATAAATGTGTCTGGTTTTGATGTCTCCGTGTGTGTGACCATGTGTATGTAGCTAGTGAAAATAAAACTCTCAAACCAATTTGTATTTGAAATATCTGCTTTGACAGGATTTTGATTATTCTGTTTACGGTATTTCAAGGTAAAATGATATATATTAAAGGAGTTTATGCTAAAGAATCAGAAAAGTTGAACAGTTGCATTTCATTTGGCTCCCCCAGAAGTTGTTACTGTTTTCAATTTGAACTGATGTTTACTTTTTACGATTTTAGATTGCACTCTTGGATTCTCCGACAGCTTTAAGTATGGAAGAAAAGCTTCAGCAGAATGAAGCGAGGGTGAGTTATTATTTCATAAAGCGGTTTTTAAACATCAAAGAAAAGGAAAGGTGGGTGATCTGGATGCAGGAGTGTTTGTAATTTTCAGGAATTTTTTTAATGCACAGCTAAATTTTGTCCCACCACCAGTATTGCCTTGATGCTTTAAAAAAAAAAAAGTGTGTGAATTAGTAATTTTGTTATCCTACTAATATAACATTATAACTAAGAACAAAATATATCTTTGATATTTATGTAGAACTTCTGTTTAACGAAAAGACTTTTTCCCTGACCAGCTTGCCTTACTAAAAAAGTATGTTTGTAAATAGACTAGAGAGAGAAAAGCTCTATTTATAAATCACAGTAATGAGTAGCAAGTAACCTCAGTAACAAAATATTCAGTGTGTAGAAAAAACAGCAAATGATTTATGGGGAGAATGGTCAACTCTTCTATGCTTTCAAGTAATTTATAACTTGTGTGGGATAGGTTTTTAGAAAATTTCAGTATTTAAGTCCGGTGTGTACAAATATGTTAAGTGCCTAATTAGCTATCTTTTTGGGGGAGGGTCTGAGATCTAGGTGTCTTCACAGTGTGCTTCTCACCAACTTGTTTCAATAATCCAGCCAAGTGTAGAGGCTGGAAAAAATTTCCAGACGGTTTGGATAACTCACAGCATCCAGAAGAATCTAGATGTAATGGTACTATAATTTCTCTGACTAGCAATCTTTCATTCTTTATTGTATCATTCTATGTTAATTCTTTTCTATATATTAGCTTGCTTTCAAAGCTGTTGCAGATTGGTTTAAAAAAAGAGTCATAGTCATACTTTTGAAGAGGCAAGAGGGAAGTATTTGGAATTATTCAACTACATGGCAGCAGATATTTAGTTCCGAATAATGTCAAAAGATGCCAATCAAATGTAGATATGATGCCTTTAAAAAAAGGGGCTCCTTAGCTGGTTTAAATGGTAGAGTTTATACTGGTGCTGCTTGGACCGTGAGAATTAGAAAATTAAAGTCTTGCTTTGAAAATCCTGGTTTATTTATATCCTTAGTTTTATTTTTGAGTATAAACAAAAAGCTTTTTATCTAAGAGTAGCTGAGTAATATAAATTGCTGACTATAGGCTAATTAGAATATGTTATTCATGCTCTGACAGTTACCACTGCTTATCCTGCTAAGAAGTGTCGGCCCTGCTGTGTGGGATGTATATCAAGCATATTTTATTACCTTTGTCAGCCTCATTAAAAGGTTATGTGATTACTATTCATGATAATTACGATAGACGTAATTATAGAAAATTCTTAGTAGATGTTGCAGTGGTTATAGCTTTTTTATAATTGAATGAGTGCAATAACTAATTTGTTTGTATAGATTTAAAGACTTTATCACCATATTTATTTTACCTGACAAGTATATGGTGACTTTCTTTAATCAGTTGATTTTCCTTATATAAGAATAATTTGGAGTTGCTTAATGGAAAAAGGTTTCATTTTTAAAACTGAATTTAAAATGGTGTTTCCGAGCAATACGAATTGTTCTGGTATGGTGAATAGACCTGTGATAGACTTTCTTATGTTTTTCTTTAATCTTTAGAAATTTGTTTTGTTTTATTGTTCCAGTTAGCAGCAGTAGTAATTATAGTGGTGCATTGAAAAGTGTGCTTACTTGTCTTTGTTGAAATCTTGAGATGCAGGTAGAGACGAGAGAAGTTTCTGTGGTTCTCATGGATTAATTTGGAGCTCATCTGCAAAGACAAAAAAAATAGCTGGAGGTGGCAAATGGGGAGATGTTTGGAGCAACTGCATTGAAGACTTCTTTCTTTGTACAATGGCATTATATGAAAGTTAACTTACAGGGTGGACAACTGTGTGGTTAGGAAAGGAAGGACAAATCCTCAGCATTCTGTTGGCCTGACCTCAGTTTGGGGGAAGGTCATGGAGTGGGTCATCTTGAGTCCAGTCACACATCATGTACAGAATAACCAGGGGAATCGGGCCCCATCAGTGTGAGTTTAGGAAAGGCGGATCCTGCTTGACCAACATCATCTCCTTCTATGAGAGGATGACCTGGTTTGTGGATGAGGAAAAGGCTATGAATACTGTTTACCTGGACTTTACAAAAGCCTTTGACGCTGTCTCCCACAACATTCTCTTGGAGGAACTGTCTGCTCATGGCTTGCATAGGTGCATTGTTTCAGAAAACTGTCTGGATGGCTGAGCCAAGAAAGTGGTGGAGTTAAATCCGTTGGCAGCCAGTCACCAATGGTGTTCCCCAGGGCTCAGTATTTGGACTAGTCCTGTTTAATATCTTTGTTGATGATCTGGGTGAGGAGAACCAGTGCCCCCTCAGTCAGGTTGCAGATGGCACTAAGGTGTGTGGGAGTGTTGATCTGCTGGAGAGTAGGAAGGCTCTGCAGAGGGATCTGGACAGGCTGGATTGATGGCCTGAGGCCAGTGGCATGGGGTTCAATAAGGTGAAGTGGGGTCCTGCCCTTGACTCACAATAACCCCAGGCAGCACCACAGCCTGGAGGAAAAGGGACTGGAAAGTGGCTCAGTGGAAGAGGACCTGGGGGTGCTGGTTGACAGCAGCTAAACGTGAGCAAGCACGTGCCCAGGTAGCCAAGAAAGCCAATAGCACCTGGCCTGTATCAGCAATAGTGTGGCCAGCAGGATCAGGGAAGTGATTCTTCCTCTGTACTTGGCACTGGTGAGGCCAAACCTCGAGTGCAGTGTTTAGTTAAAAATGACGTTGAGGTGCTTGAGTGAGTCCAGAGAAGGACAATGGAGTTGGGGAAGTGTCTGGAGCACAAGTATGAGGGCAGAGTGGCTGAAGGAGCTGTGGTTGTTTAACTTGTATTAAAGGAGGCTCAGGGGTAACCTTCTCACTTTCTACAACTACCTGAAAGGAGGTTGTAGCCCGGTGGGGGACAGTTTTCTCACAGGTAAAAAGCGACAGAAGGAGAGGAAATGGCCTCAGGTTGCTTCAGGGGAGGTTTAGATTGGATATTAGGAAAAATTTCTTAATGGAGAGGGTTGTCAAGCATTGTAAAAAGCTGCCCAGGGAAGGGATTGATTCACCATCCCTAGAGATATTTAAAAGACCTATAAATGTGGCAATTCAGAGGAATGTGGTTCAGTAATGGCTTGGTAGTGCTGGGTTAACAGTTGGACTTGATGATCTTAAGGTTTTTTCTAACCTAAATGATTCTATACCCAGTGCTCTCCCTGTCTGTAATGCCTTTGCAAGCATCTTCTCACTTTTGTGCTGATGACAATGAAGTGGGTAGTTTCTAAGTTGCAGCAAATTTTGCTCTGGTTCTCTCCTGAAGGCTACTGGTCTGCCTCTCCCTCTGCATGCCATCCTCTGGAGGGGATTTTTGCCTGAGCATGCCTACCTATACCATGGAAAAGGAGCTGTCCTGTTATAGCTGAGGGATCAGTCTGTGGCACTAGATTTTGTAGGATTGAAGCACTTTATGAAACTATTTGAAAGTAGACAATTATTTGAAGTAGTTATCCCTGACTTTCACTTCATCTTACAGTGTAAATAAGAATTTTGTGTTTTGAGGGAGAAGTGTTATAGGTAAGGCAACTTACTGCAGGAGCATCAACGCTCTTCTAAATGCTCAAGTGTTGAACTTCACAAAGAATTGCACAAATACTTAATACTTCTCTGAGTACTAAGTATGAGAATGCATTTATCAAGAACTTTGGAAGAGATGTGATTTTCTCAATATTTATTTTCTTTCATAGGTACAAGAACTGACCAAAGAGTGGACTAACAAGTGGAATGAAACTCAAGATATTCTGAAAGTAAGGCAAATAAATAAATTTTCCTCTTGGCATTTGACCTAGCCTTAGTATTTTTCCTTAAAAGAAGTTCTTTTTCTAAGTCATCTTCTTTGGCTCAACTCTTTCTGGTATTCACCATAGTGACCCCACAGTGCAAAACAGCTTCTCTCCAACAAATCTTTAAATTGCTGAATGTTTTTATTGAGTTACAAGTGCAGGAAGCGTGGGCCAGGGACGAGTGGATCTCTCATATCCTTGGTATTTGTGTTGTATCAACAAGACGTGTGAATAATCACTTCTTATCTTACAATGGGTATCTAAGTGGATATGGTGCATATGGATTTTCCATTGTCCTGCTGAGATTTTATATTGGTATTTGGTGCACGACTAGGTAGTATTCTGAGGTTATATTTTAATGGGCTACTTGATGATTCCATGCATATGTACAAGCACACGTGTGCATGCACACATACAGAGGAATAATTCCCACAATTTCTTTTTCATCATGTTAACTAATATTTTTGTTGCCAAATGTTTTAACTGTTCTGTTAAATAAAAATTTTGAAAACAAAGCTTAAGCTTTCATGATTTGCTGAACATAACTTGTTTGTGGAGCAGTTCAAGCAAGCATTTAGAAGTAATTTTTAAATTCTACTTATCACTGATCTGAAGCTTGATTTTTCTTGTATCACTTTTTGATTTCATAAATTTTTTTCTTCAAGTCCACCAATGTCTTTGATCTGAATTCTACATGAGTTGAATGGCTCTCTGCTTAAAAATAAAAATAAAGCACAAATAGCAGAGAGAATGAAGTAGGGTTGGTAACTACTTAGCAGTTGGCATGACAGAATGGACTGCTTAATGTCTATCTAGATACTGAACTGGGAATTATCAATTGCATATTCATCAGAGATGTTTTGGGCACAACTTTATGTTATTTCTGTTATTTTGAAGCATCTATACATACATAAAACTTTGTTAATCCTCTCTTTATTCATGTGTGGATTGGGAAGTCCATTGTCATATGCAGAATTTGTGAATTTTGGTCAATTGTGGAAGTGAACATTATGTTGCATATGGGAAATTTTGAAAGCTCTGTGTTGGAAATGCATTGATTCCTGTACAGAAATTATAAAATCATTAGCTGTATGTAATGCATAGCTGAATACATAGCTGTAAGTAACAAATGCAGCTTTCCTTTGTCAATATGTATTGTTAACTGAACAATACATATAAATAAGGAAAAGCTCCATTTGTTCATACTTGAATCTAAAGGACTTAAACACAGAAGCTGTAATTTCTGATTTTCTAGTACTGAGCTTTTTATAGTTTAATTCATGCAGCTTCTGTATGCACTGCACTCTCATAGGATGATATTTGAGTGTATGAATATAGTTTATATTCCCCTTTTGGGTTAAAGGCAGTTGACTAAACTTTTTTTGTCCCAAACCCCCTGAAAATCTGCAGAAGATTTCTCAGTTGTACTGTTTTATTTTACACCATTTCACTGAAGGTATCCATATTTTTATTCACTTCTTGTTTAATGATTTGTGAAATCACTGACAGCATATGAGTGGGAAAGGGCTTTTTGGAAGTTTGCCAGGCTGAATCACTGGAAAGCAGATTTTAAACTTTAGAGAGCAGTGGTGTTTTTTCTTACGGATTCTCTGTGAGTCACTGGGGTTTTTGTTTTGTTACTAGCATCCCTCCCTTGCACACAGAGACCATACATGTTGTAATTTGTAAAAACAGATTGTCTTGGCACTCTGAGAAGTGAGACTATCTTTGTATGTCCACATCATTGAAGTCACACCTGCCGCTTTCCCCATGCCATAATTCAGTAACTTTCAGGACATTCTTCATTAAGGCACTTAGAACTTCATGTTTGTATTATATTTAAAACCTTCTTTCCCTTGCCTCCCCCTGGCTTTGCCATCCTGAGATGGTTTCTGCTTTCCAATTCCTGCCCGCAGCAGGCTTGGAAAATTAAAAACCATTTGCTTTTCAATTTATAACTGTCGCGTGACAGTCGGCGATGGAAGAGA
>VZTI01005416.1:18673-47571 GCA_013397865.1 Struthidea cinerea | reverse complement strand
CCGTGTCTGGGGGGGCTGGGGGGCACACACGGGGTGCGGGACCGTGTCTGGGGGGGCACACACGGGGTGTGGGGCACCACGGGCTGCTGGACAAGGCAGCTGAGGATTAATGATCCCAGTGGGAAAAGAGGGTGCCTGGCTGAAAAGGGCCTTCCTGCTGCTGGCCACTGTCCCTCTTCCTAATTTTGTCCAGCTGTCAAACAGCTACACAAAACCTGGAAACACTCCATAAATGAGTTTTCTCCACAGAATTGATGATTCCATAGAATGCCAGACTGGTTTGGGTTGGAAAGGACTTTAGAGCCCACCCAGTGCCACCTCTGCCATGGCAGGGACACCTCCCACTGTCCCAGGCTGCTCCAAGCCCCAGTGTCCAACCTGGCCTTGGGCACTGCCAGGGATCCAGGGGCAGCCACAGCTGCTCTGGGCACCCTGTGCCAGGGCCTGCCCGCCCTCCCAGGGAACAATTCCTGCCCAATATCCCATCCAGCCCTGCCCTTGGCAGTGGGAAGCCATTCCCTGTGTCCTATACTCAATCCCACACTCAGCAATTCCTGGCTGCTCACAGGAGCCTCTGTGCCCCACCGGACAGGCAGGAGCACCCTGAAGGGCTCCTTTTGGGCAGGAGGGAGCGACCCACCTGAAAGGCCGACTCGTACATGGCCAGGGCCTTGGAGATGGAGGCCGTGGGGGGCAGCAGGTACCAGAGGTGCACGGCCACGCAGCGCTTCCAGTCCAGCAGCGAGCACACGTTGACGCTGATCCTCTCGGAGAGCTGCCACACCTGGGCACACGAACCCTGCTCAGGCACAGGCCTGCCACACGTGCCGGGCGCGCAGCAGCAAGAGGCGGCCCTGGGAGCGCGGCCCCCTCCCCGCGCTGCCCGTGGCTGCGTGGGGAGGGCTCCGAGGGGCTCGGGGGGTCTGTCCTTACCGGCTTCCCCGCCAGCAGCGCGAAGAGGCGCAGCCGCTCCTCCTGGATGAAGCGGTCGCTGTGCAGGCGGTGCCAGTCCACGAGCTGCAGGGTCAGCAGGTCCCGCACGGGCTGGCTCCCGGCCAGCTGTGACAGCAGCAGGGCCAGGCGGTGGTCACCTGCGGGGGCACGCTGTGAGCCTGGGACACGGCTGCACAGCCGGACTGCGGGCACAGCTTGGAGCCCCAGAAGGCTTTGGGTTGGGAGGGATCCCAACACTCATCCTATTCCAGCCCCTGCCACTGGGGGATGGAACACTTCCAGGGATGAGGAGGCCACAACTCCAATATTTCTTACAAAATAAACCACTCCATGAACGCCTGGGAAAACGGGAGCAGGAGGAGGAGACAGAGGAATGGGTAGAGCGGTGTCCCCAAAGGAGACAAATGAAGTTTAATGTGAGTGGGTATAACAGACAGGGATAAAACCTCCCATAAGGCTCTGAAAATACATGTTTTTAACCCAAATGTAAAACGTCTGAACAGAAGCTCAATTAAAAAGAATGTTCGTTAAAAATTCAAAGGAGTGACTACAAGAGTGACACAAAAGCTAAGATTTAGGAACCTTAAAGAATCATGGAATATCCTCAGTAGGAAGGACCCACAGGGATCACCCAGTCCCAGCCCTGGCCCTGCACAGACCCCCCAACAATCCCCCCCGGGCATCCCTGGCAGCGCTGTCCAAACGCTCCTGGAGCTCTGGCAGCCTCGGGGCCGTGCCCATTCCCTGGGGAGCCTGGGCAGTGCCCAGCACCCCGGGGTGCTCACCTGCCTGCTGTGCCAGCCTGCAGGCCTCGCCGATCCTCTTCCCCGTGAGGCAGCTGAACACGGCCTCGACGTGGCTGCCGTGCCGGGACAGGGACACCTCGTCCTCGATGCGCCCGGCCGCCGTCTCCGACAGCCAGCGCGAGAAGGCCCTGCGGCGCTCCAGGGCCAGCACGTACTCACTGGGCTCCTCCAGGCTGGCCTCCAGCTCCTTCAGGTTGCCCCAAATGGCCTCACATAACGTCCAGGCCAAGCACCAGTGCTTCACAACGGCTGTGGGGACACACACCCAGCATCAGGAGTGAAAGCACAGAACTCAGAGCGGCTCATGTGATGATAACCCTGGCGGGTTCACTATCCCCACCCTGGAGGGTTCACTGTTCCCAGTGTGTTTGGAAGGGGCTGCCCAGGGAGGTTTGGAGTGCCCATCCCTGGAGGTGTCCAAGGAAGGCCTGGAGGTGGCACTCAGTGCTCTGGGCTGGGGACAAGGTGGGCATCGGGCACAGCTTGGCCTCCATGGGCTGGGAGGGCTTTTCCAACCTAAACCCCTCTGTGAAAAGAATCATTCCATACTCACTCTCTGCCACAGTGGGATCCTCAGATGCTTTCCTGGCCCAGTCAGCATAGTCATGGATAGCAGAGACTCCGGGGTTGGGGGCCAGGAGGGGACAGGGCTCATCCATATGGACAGTGCTGTGCTTCAGCTTTATCTCCAGAGGGGTGAGATACAGCTCCTTGTCTCTGTCCATCTTCCATTGTTCCAAGCTCAACTTTTCCACATGAACCTTGAAAGGGGATTCTGTGAGTCTGGAGGAAAAGAGAAGACAGACCAGGTAGCAAATGTCCTGCATGTTCTCCATGCAAGTGGAGCAGCTCATCCTGCAGCTTGTCCTCATTAACATGAAGTAAAACACGACCCAAGGCATGAAGATCCTGGTGAGATTCTGGGATTTGGAGCCAGGCTTTGGGACCCTGAACAACCTAGGTTAGTGGAAGCTGTCCCTGCCCACAGCAGGGGGTTGGATCAAGATGGTCCCTCCCAACCCAAACCTTCTGTGATGCGGCGAATAAACCGTGTCTCACTGAGCTCTCCAAAGACAGCGAGCACACCTTCACCCCAGCTCATTCCTCAGCACTTCAGATATGCTGCAGAACATCCAGACAAGCCTTCTGGAGCACTTAAATGATGGGACTGGGCTGTATTCCAGTCAAGTTCAGGAATGGAGACCCTAAAGTCTGTGTGCCGCTGGGTGCACAGGCAGAACTGAAGGTGTCTGGGAACTGAGAAGCTGAACAAGAACTTCCTCAGGTAGGGCAGATGTCCTCAGGGAGAAGCAAGAGACTGGAAGCTTTCTGGACAACAACTTGGAACTTTAACTTTGTGCTATTTGCTTGGTTAAAAAAAAAAAAAAATCCTCTTGCTATGGTATTGCAGGATTTGACAGAAATATTTTTGTGGAGAAGGGCCATGAAGGAGATCTCCACGGCCAACACCATCTTGCACCACTCCTGCATGTCAGAAGGAACAGTGACCCGCAGCCAGGATTCTGTCAGCCGGGAAGAGCGAGCCTGCCACACCCACCCTGAAGGAAACCACTACTCACGATTTGGGAGCAACGGGAGTCGGCAGGAATCCATATTCCACAGGCTCCAGCTGAGGATCTTCCACTTCACTCGAGCCGCTCAACTGATCTCCACAATTGACCAGCGTCCAGTTGGGTCCCCAACCAACACGGAACGAGCGCCCCATGAAGAGCCCCATATCCATCAGGAGCTTCCCTTTTCCATAGGTGATGGACCCCTCCAGAGGGACGAGCCCGCGCTGCCTGCGGACCCCGACCGTCTTCACCTGCACCTCGGGCACTGCCGGGGGCACGGCGAAGGCCGAGGCCAGCGGGGACGCCGCCGACCACAGGGCAGCAGAAGGGGGACTGCCCAAAGCCCTCGGGCCCTTGGCATCTGCCACAGCAGCACTCGGTGCTTGGAAAAGGATGTTGGCAAACTTGGATTGCAGCAGCCCAGCAACTGGTGGGGAGAAGCAGGAAGAACGTTTCAGTGGAAGGGCACCTGGATTTCAGGAGACATTCTGGCACATTGGGACACTGAAAGGGATTTCAGGAATTCCTGGAATTCCCAGAGCAGCCGGTGACAAACATTTGGATGGTGTGATGGGAACACGGAGCTAAGTGTGACTGCCTGCAGTGCTGAGTCCCGCTGACCCTCCAGCACTGCCCAAAGGAACACATGGGGTGTTCCCAGGAACGGGAAAGGCACAGCCCCACCCCAAACTGGGCCGTTCCCAAAGCAGTCCCTAATTTAATGTTGGAATCGGGACATCAGACCAGAAGTGGGGTGTCAGACACGGATCAGCAGGGCTCACGCTGGCCCCACACACCCCTCAGGTCTGTTCCTGCCAATCACATGGGCTTTGAATCGATTAACAGATATGAATTAATGGGTTTCCCCAATCAGGGAGCATCCTCCTGCTTGTTCCCAGAGGTATTCCTCAATATCCCTAAGGAAAGCACCGCTTAGTGGGTGCACTGGGTGTAAGGGGCAAGGTTTGGGCACTGGGGGAATGTGGCAGGGGCTGCCCTGTGCTGGGCACAGCTAGTGCCCACATCAGACCCACCACAGGCCACCTCCAAACCAAGCTGCAAAGTTGGTGCCTCTGGGAGATCTTAAAGGGGAAAAAAACCCATGCAGGCATTAAAAAAAAAAAAGAAAAAGAAAAAAAAGTGAAAAGAGCAGTGCAAGCATCAGAGGAGGAGGTGAGGAGGTGCTCCAGGCACTGGAGCACTCGCAGCCCTCAGGGCAGGGCTCGTGCTGGAGCAGGGGATGAAGAAAGGAGGAAGGAGTGCCAGGAAGGAACTGCTGCACACCCTGGGATTTTGCCCGTTCATGTTAAAATTCAACTTTCTTCACACAATCTGTGGTTTCTCACCATACCTGTGTGTCTTTTCTGTCCTTGTGATTTTGAAATGGGAAGCCTTGGGGAGCAGATCTCTTGGGAAGTGTCCATCTTGACAGGCTGCTTCCCAGGATAATCCAGGATCAAATCCAGGTCATCGTCATCAGCAAGCAAGGAAGCTTTCATGATCTGAGGATGTGGGAAGCCAAGCCAGAACATCAGCAATCCCTCCCACAGCAGCAGCTCACTAAGCTCATCAAAACAGCTCTTCCCACCCAAAAAAACTCCTACGTGCAGCACATGACCAAACAACACAGCCATGCTGCAAACATTCCAAGGAACGGTGGAGGCACAGCTCAGGCTTGTCGCCTGATGGATGAGGTTTTACAACTTGCTTGTTAAATCAGTGCACAGGACTTGTTGGGGATGGGGGTGACATCCCAAAATAATCCTGATTTCTTAGGTCTTAGCTCTGTCTGCTGTTCGTCACCTTAAGGAATAACTTCTGGTCTATTTGTTATTACAGGTAGCCAAAAGTGTTCAAGGTACTGTCCCCTTCCACAAAAATTACAAAGGCCTGGAGGGCCAGGACACAGGGAATGGCTTCCCAGTGCCAGAGGGCAGGGATGGATGGGATATTGGGAAGGAATTGTTCCCTGGGAGGGTGGGCAGGCCCTGGCACAGGGTGCCCAGAGCAGCTGTGGCTGCCCCTGGCTCCCTGGCAGTGCCCAAGGCCAGGTTGGACACTGGGGCTTGGAGCAGGCTGGGACAGTGGGAGGTGTCCCTGCCCACGGCAGGGGTGGCACTGGATGGGCTTTATGTTTTTTCCCAACCCAAACCTTCTGTGGTACTGTGAAACAAAGGCATCAACACCAAACCCCAAACCAAGACCAGTTATCTCAATACCTTTTTCTCCACCAAGGGAGAAGGGGCCCAAGGCAGCTGCTCTGGTATTAGTTCAGCTTATCCCAGTGCCCACACTCCAGAGTTCTGAAATCTGAGTCCTGGCTTTAAGGTGTTTCACGTCAGCACTGAGCTTCCCATGTGCGAGGCTTCCCCCGGCACAGAGAGATGTGGTGTGTGAGCTCAATCCCCCTCCACGGGATCATTACAAGCTGGTGTGTGAGCACCCTTGGGGAGGCAAATCCATCCCTGAGAAGTGCTCCACTTCCCAAGCCCTCTCCTGGGGAGGAAAAGGGGCAGGAGGACACTGACCTGCAGGACGTAGGGGTTGATGCCCTGGGTGGATGCGATGTGGGTGGATGCTGGCACTGCCTCCTGCTCGTCCGCCAGGGCGTCCTCTGCCAAGGGCTCCTGGGCTGGCTCCTGGGTGATGTCAGCCATGTCGCTGTCCAGCTCCACCACCCTGCCCAGCTGCTCCAGCTCCGGGGGCTGCGGATACAGAGGCCACGTCACACCCAGAGCACAGCTTTGCCAGGACAGTCACAGCCCCGACCAGCACCTGTGGGCGTTGCCGAGCATTCCTGGCTCTGCCAAGGTTCCACACCAAGGTCAGGGATGGACACACAGAACCTTCAGGGTGTGCCATGCCAGGGAAGGAGCAGTCCCAGATTAGCGGTGCCCTCCTGGAGTGTTCCCAGTTCTGCCATTCAGTTTAGGAAACTGTTCTTCAGCTGTCCAGTTCTCATGTGCCCAGCGAAGGGAGAGCTCTGTGCGTCCTGCCTCCCTCCCCTCCTCCCGAATCCATCCCACGTGGTACAAATTCCAATCACGGAGTCTGCCTTCCACAAAGAACTGCATTTCACATGGTTACTGTGAGGGTGGGGAGGCCCTGGCACAGGGTGCCCAGAGAAGCTGTGGCTGCCCCTGGATGCTTGGAAGTGTCCAAGGCGAGGCTGGATGGGGCTTGGAGCAGCCTGGGATCGGTCCCTGCCCTTGGCAGAGGGTGGGACTGGATGGGCTTTTAGGTCCTCCCATCCCAAACCAGTCCATGATTCCATGGCTCACTCTGCTCACTGTCATGGGCTGTACTTTTGCCCAGCTCACTCTGTGGGACCTGAGCTCCCACGTACTGGTTTGGCTCCAGTTTAACCAACCCATGACTCAGCCTCATGCTTCCAGCTTCCCAGAAAAAACACAGCACAGAGCGCTGAAGTGATGCAAAAACAGGAGTGAGGAAAGCCAGGCAGGGAGTGCCCTGGGAATCCTGCTCAGGAATTAAGGAGCACATTCACAAGGCTGTGCTTAGCTCTGTAGATCGGCCAGGATGGGGTGAAGGTTTTCAGCTGAGGCAGATAAAATCACCCTGGGGGTCTGTGAGGACAGAACTGAGTGGCAGATGTAGAATCTGAGCCTGGCCCCACATGTGGAACAGATTTACAAGTCAAAATATGGTTACAAACACACACGTTTCACTGCTCCCTTCATTGGGCTTTAATGCAGCAGGTTCCCTTGCAACATTAATAAATTCATTAATATTTAAATTAGTGAGGGAAGACAAAACAAAAACCAAGTCTAGATACGAAATGCTTCTTACAGCCCAAGTAATAATATTGTCAGATGTGTTCTACACCAAGAGTTTGGAAAGCTTTAAGCAATGCTATGATGTTTCTTAGGATTTTGGGAAACCAAATGATGGTTTTCCTAATTTCAGAAATTAAAACCTGAGTTAATGCTATGCAAGTCAGAGAGGTTAATGAACCCGGAGGGGTTTTTGCTAAGTACACTGGAATGTGTAAGAACGTTTGAAAATATCAGAGATATTCCCAGTATTCCTGCAGGTTTAAAACCTCAGCTCTGGTTCCCCCAATCTGAACATGAAGCAGGAAGGGGAGCTGAAGTGTTGCTGTTGGGCAGCCACGTGTGCAGCTCAAAACGCAAATAATTAAGGATCTGCTCCAGCAGAGGGATGAAGGAGTGGGTGTTAATTAGCCCAGGAGCTGGGAGAGCTGGAGCAGCAGCCAGCCACTACTCTGGGATTCTCCATGCAGAATCCAGCAGAGCTGGCAGCTCCCCTGCCTGCCCCAGCAGCAGGATGTCCTGCCCAGAGAGCAGACAGTGCTTCTGGAATTGCTGGACAGGGATCAGGGTCCTGATGGCCCCCCTCACCCGCCTGGAGAGCTCTGCTCTCCTGCACACAAGCAGCCAGCAGAGACTCACACTGAACACCAGGGAAAAGTTCTCCTATGTCAGGAACACAGACCTGCTGAGGTTGGAAGAACCTCTGAGCCCACCGAGTCCAACCACTCCCCAGCACTGCCAGGGCCACCACTGACCACGTCCCCAAGTGCCAAACCACAGGGCTGTGGAATCCCTCCAGGGATGTGACTCCACCACTGCCCTGGGCAGCTGTGCCAGGCCTAGACAGCCCTTTCCAGGAAGGAATTTTCCCAATATCCAACCTAAACCTCCCCTGGCACAACTTGAGGCCATTTCCTGCTCCCCCCTCCTGTCAGGGAGTTGTGCAGAGCCACAAGGTCCCCCCTGAGCCTCCTTTGCTCCAGGCTGAGCCCCTTTCCCAGCTCCCTCAGCCGCTCCTGGGGCTCCAGCCCCTTCCCAGCTCCGTTCCCTGCCCTGGACACGCTCCAGCCCCTCCAGGGCTCTGCTGCCCTGAGGGCCCAGAACTGGGCACAGCCCTCGAGGGGCCTCTCCGTGCCCAGCACAGGGGACAATCCCTGCCCTGGGGCTGTGGCCACACAACAGCTGGGACAGCTGAGGGACCACTGGCCTCTTGCCCACCTGGGCTCCTGGTATTCCCAGTGAATTGGATCAAACACTGCCTGTGGATCAAACACTCCTGTGTAAGATGGGCCCAGCACTGAGGATGTTTTGCAAAGGTTTAAAGCAGTCACATCCAACACAAATATGTTTACAAAGCCAGCATATAGCCAGCCTTACAAAACGTATTATTTTAATAAAAATAGAGCACATTCTTAAAATAGAAAGCAGACAGTCTTGCACACTAATGATGGTAAAGGCAACTGAGTGCACAGCATCACTGTCCAGGCAGGCAGCACACGGCGTTGGCATTACGGGCGTGCATTTAATAGTCACAAAAACAAGGGTTCTTCCAGAAGAGGTGCAAATCTGCCAAACTCAGACTAGAATTCAAACAAGAAACAAGGGTTGAAAGCCTCCCCGCCCCATCCTCAGTCTGAAATGTCAAGTGTCTCAAAGGAAAACAACATGCAGCCACTCAGCCAGAGGTCAGAAGAGTTTCTGTACGGTTTCACTCTCCAGACTCCAGGTTACTCCAACCACCCCCTTCCCAGGCACCAGCTACTCTCCAAATTCCATGTCATCAACCCCCTTTAGTCACTGTTCTCCTTCTACCTGAGCTGGGGGCGCTGGTTTGCCGTTCAGGGCCATCTGCTGGGGCAGCAGGTGCCCTGGGGGTGGCACAGGTGTGGTCTTTAACTTCTTGGTGTCCACTTTTGAAGGATGATCTTCCTCTTCCTCATCTGAATCTTGCAAGCCATACTTGGAAAAGTGTGCTACCTGTGTTAAGGAGAAGGACAAACGTGTCACAGCTTGGAAGTGAAATTTCTGGGCAGGTGTAACTGTGCCCTATACAGGTGTCCTAACACACACAGCTCTTGGGACACCTGCAACAAATTCAGCCTCTCTCTCCACAGACCACAACCACCCGCTCTAGGCAGGTCTGGGGCCACGGGTTTCACCACAGAACCGCAGTCTGGCTTGGATTGGGAGGGACCTTCAAGCTCATTCATTCCATGGGCAGGGGCACCTCCCATTAGTCCAGGTTGCTCCAAGTCCTGTCCAGCCCAACCCTGAACGCTCCCAGGAATGAGGAGCTGCTTTGGTGAGGACGGTTCTCACCAGAGCCGAGGGACTTGGCACAGTTGTCCCAAGTCAGCAAATCACTGGAGTTACAAATTCTCAGGAGATTCCAGCTGCAGTGTGCGTGCGATCCCTCACCTTGAAGACCCAGGAGCCGGTCTCCGGGCGGTACTCCTTGAAGCGGGCGCCCTGCTTGCGGGACACGGCCTCCAGCCGGCCCTCGTAGTTCATCTCCGCCAGGCGCTCGGGGCTCTTGATCAGGCACCGCGACGTTTTGTCTGTGGGCCACACCCCGTCCAGGGTGACCTCGGCTCGCCTGCAAGGGCATGGAACAGGCTCAGAGACAAGGGGCTGAGGCACAGCTGCTCGGGAACAGGGATGGGGAACCTGGGCAGGGGAGCAGAGCCCAGCCCTGGGCAGGGGAACTCGTATCAGCTTTTGAAGCCAATTTGTGGTTCAGGAATTTGCAAGTAACTCATTAACACTGCAAAATGAACGCACATTTGGATTTGTCTCTTGGTTGCTGCCTGCAAACACAGCAGATGGTCAGGATTTTAAAAATCATCCTTATCTAACACTTACCTGTTTAACCCTTCCCCAATGGGTGGTTTTCTTTCGTCGTCAGGGTAAACAATAACTTCTTTTCTCCGGATGTGTACGATCTCATCCAAGTTTAAGTTTGTTAGATTTACTTCTCCTTCGAAGTAAATCGATCCATAACCTGCAAAACAACCCAAAAGGTCACAATTAAATTGTCTGTGAAAAGTCATGTGCCAGAGAGCCCACGTTCCTGCTGTGCTCCTCCTGTCCCCGCCCAGCCCCGTCCTGTCTCCCGAGCAAAGTGACACCTCCTTCCCCAGGAAAACCCTGGAGGAGCAGGATCAACTTTGACACTGACATCCAAACGCTGGGAGAGCTGGGGGTGTTCACCTGGAGAAGAGAAGGATCCAGGGAGACCCTCAGAGACCCTTCCAGGAGAGCTGGAGAGGGACTGGGGACAAGGCACGGAGGGCCAGGACACAGGGAATGGCTTCCCACTGCCAGAGGGCAGGGCTGGATGGGATATTGGGCAGGAATTGTTCCCTGGGAGGGTGGGCAGGCCCTGGCACAGGGTGCCCAGAGCAGCTGTGGCTGCCCCTGGATCCCTGGCAGTGTCCAAGGCCAGGTTGGACACTGGGGCTTGGAGCAGCCTGGGACAGTGGAAGGGGTCCCTGCCCATGGAATGGGATGAGCTTTAATGCCCCTCCCAAACCAAACCAGTCTGTGATACTGTGATTTATTCTACCCTAAAATCCTACAAAGCTTCGATGCAAGCTGCTCCCAAAGCAAGGGCACTGGTTACAACCAGACTGAGGGTTTGGAACTCGGGTTCCACAGCTTCAGGATCCCTGGATGAGGGTGAAGTCCCTGGGAAGGCCGGGGGGTCTCACCCTTGCGGCCGATGGTGAAGTCTGTCACGATACATTCGTTCCTGTCGTTGGTCAGCCGGGCCAGCTCCTCCAGGGAGGGGATGGTGTAGTAGCCAGCTCGTGTCAGAACAATCCCTGCAAGACAACATTCCCTGAGCACAGGGCTGGCAGCAATGTACCAACACTCCCAGACTCTCATCCCAATCCCATTTCTTTTGCCAGCCTGAACAGCTGGAAGCCTCAGAGGAACTGAGAATCAGTGCACCCAAAGCCAACAGACAGCAGAACACCTTCATTCCACAGCCTCCAGAGCACACTTAAGCCAACTGCTCTGGCAGGTTCTTCCAGCCCAGGCACCTGCCAGAGAGCAGCAGGTGTGCAAACAGGAAGGGAAGAAGGTGCACGGGGAAAAGAAAAATCGCAAATGCATCAACACTTGAAGGAAACACTCTCCCAGCTTTAGTAGCCTGGGGCCTCACGCACTGCTGACCAAGCTGCAGCTTCTTCTACATTTAACAGGCTCCAATTCTTCTTCATCTATTAATTTATCTAATGATCCTCCTATTTCCCAAAAGCATTTTGCATCTACAAAATGTCTAGAGACACTTGTTTCGCACATGTCACTTGCCAGTTTCATTACATGCCACGTAAGTGGTATCTGGAAGGATTAACAAATCTTTTCTTTTTACCTTCTCAAGTTTAAAAAACTCCAACACACGTGATATAAAATTGGGGGATAAAATTTAAATCCTCATTGACTCAGCAGATAAAATTTCTGCACTAGGTAAGGAAAGCAAGATTTGTATTCTGGTGAAAGGAGGGGGGAAAAAAGCAAAAGCTGAGGATGTCAAAGAGCAGAAAACTTGCATGAAACGCTGCCCTCGCCAGCCTCACCTGCAGGATGCAGCTGGTGCACGGCTTCTGCCTCCTTGTCCTGCTCATCCTGCAGGGAATCCTCCTGGAAGGAGGCATCCTCGCTGCTGCCCTCCAGCCCGTTGCGCAGGGCCGCGCGCATGTTCAGCGCCACGATGGTGTCGTCCACGCTCGAGTGGGGCTTGTGCCCGCTGCCCTCCAGCGTCTGTGGGATGGGCTTGGCAATGGGATTGGTGTAAAACCTGGTCACCTCGTGGGCCTCCTCCTCCTCCTCCTGCTCCCCGTCCTGCCTGTGGTTCTCCTCGGGAGGCACCGACAGGAAGAACCTGGGCAGAGGAAGGATAATGTCAATTATTTCGTTCTAAGGGACCTACACCAACATTCCCGTGCAGGGCCAGGAGCTGGACTTGGATGACCCCTCTGGGTCCCTCCCAGCTCAGGAGACTCTGTGATTTGATGATTAAAATTCTGCTCTTTCCACACAAAGAGCCAACAGGACCACATGAACCGCAGTGTCAGTGATTATTCCCCTTCCCTCTGCTCCTGCTTGACCACCTCTGCCATGGAGGCTCCCACTACAGCAAGGACAGTGGGAGACTGGGACAGTCCCCACGGTGCTGGGCACTAAAGCACATGCCCTGTGCAGAGCTGAGTGGAACAGGGAGCTCAGGCTGGAGAGGAGCCTCAAAAGGGGCTGTAACAGCAACCCCACAGCTCCAAACCCTCTGCCCACAGCGTCAGGGTGACCTCACTCCCACAGCAGCCCTCATTTTAGTAGCTTTCAATAAAAGCCAACATGGTGAGCTGGGCAGGAGGTTCTTTCCAGACCCTGATTAAAAGAAAACCAAGGCAAAAATCAGAGTTCAACTGAAATATAGCCACAGTTTTTTTAGAGGAGGTTGGAATTCTGGCTTTTGGGGAAAAATATGTTGCTTTAGAGGTTCCTCATTGTAATCTGTACAAAATATATATATAGAAAACAGAATTATGAGGCATGAGGATCAGTGGAGTTTCCTCGCAACTCCCACATCACTGAGGACTTATCAGGAGAGGTTCTTCTCCCCTCGGAGTCAGGTTTAGCACTTCCCTCAAGGAACACCCTGGTTTCCTGCTACAGGGCACGTAGAGAGACTCATCCAGAAAACAATCTGCTCTCTGACCCGGATTTTGGGTGGGGTGACCTGGCAGTGCCCACACAGGAAGAACCCATGGTTAGTCCAGGAGGAAATGAATCTCCCAGCAGGTCAATTGCTTTCAACGAACAGTGAAGTGACATCCCTGAAAAGAAGTCGCTGCTGCACAGCAGGAATTTAGGGACAGGCAGAACCAGTTTGCACTGCTGAGGACAAGCCCCTGCAGGGTGACTCCTCACCTGTCCCCGTTCTCAGGGTACTCTGACGGCGACGCCAGGTCCTCGTTCTCGCGGCTCACGGGAGAGAACAGGCTGCTGCTGCTGAGGTTCTTCAGAACCAGCTTCTTGATGCTCTTCCTAAAAACAAAACACACCAAGGAACAGAAATTTGGATCTGTCCAGGGCATAAATATATATAGCATACTTATTCAGATGCTCTGGGGACCAGGGACCAGCTCTGAGACCTAGTCCCATGCCCAGGACATATCTAGTCTCCTGTCAGAGATCCTAAAATTTTTTGGGAACTCCATTTAAGGCTCTGGTTTATGTGGAGGTGTAAAAAGCACAAGCCAGTGAAAGGCTCAAAGGCCAAGTTCAGCAAACCACAGTGTTCTCTGTTTCCCAAATCAGCTTTTCTGGAAGCACGGAAGGTCTGGCCCACAGGTGCAGGTTCATTTTACTGCAGGGTCACTTTAGTCTTCTGCTCTTTGTTTTCACCCAACTCCAAGAGTTTCCAAACCCCTTTTCTATTTGATTGCCACTGATGCACCTAAAAACTGAACCCAAAGCCTCACTCAGGCAGATCCACAATTTATTTCTCACAGAAACACCTGTGGATCTGAAATAGAACCAGGGCTGCGGTAAAACCACCAGAAATCTGCCTCCATATTAAGGGCATGAGCAAACCTGATGACACTGCCAGCTCACGAGCAAGAATTATTACCCTGGGCAAGCTTTCCTTGTAAGAATTCCTAAGTGACTTTATAGGAGCTTTGCTCCCATTGTGGGCTGACCTCATTTTACAGCTTATTTGGCCTTAAGAGTTTGAGCTGAACCTTTTTACCTCCTCTACAGAAAACAGTCCTAGTGAATTCTTGCAGACAACTTGTTATTGTTCTTCCTATCTGAAGCAGGGCACAAAACCATGGGATTGAGGGTAATATACAGGAGTTTACAGAAGATTCTCACACAGAGACAAAGGAGAAGCTCACTTTGGCATGAAGGCTCCGTTGGACAGGGAGGGTTCATCATCATCCAGCCCATCGAAGAGCTGGGACTTGGCCGAGCCCGCCGACTGCAGGGCCTTGGGCCGCACTCTGGTCGCGGGGCGTGGGGTCAGCTTGTAGTGGGTGGGGGTCGTCAAGGCCTTCTGGGCTGCTGGGTTGGTTGGCTTCAGCCTCTGGAACAGAAAGATGGACAGGTGGAACCCTCAGGGCATGGGGACAGAGCTTCAGGGTGCTCCAGCCCAGGGCCTTGAAAGGCAAAGGGGAAGCAATAACTGCACCCAGGTTAGAGGGCTCCATGCACAGCCCCACCCATCAGCCTGGATCCGCACGACCCCCCGGGCTCCAGCTGCCAGGCAGGACTCACCTCCAGCCCCTGGAACCTGCCAGGGGCAGCAGCCACCTAAAACCTCCCCTAACACTTCAAAAGATTGGGAAGTGTTTGTCATCTTTTGAACAAAGCAACGGGGAAAGGTTTATCAGAGACTCTCAGAGATGCCCTAAGCAAAGCACTGCAATTATTCCAAGCATCAATGATCCATCTTTATTCCCAGTCAGCAGCAAAGGTTGTGATGCAGGCAAAAGCAAGAGATCGTGGAGCAGTTTGGGTTGGAAAGGACCTCAAAGATCATGCAGTTCCAACCCCCCTGCCATGGGCAGGGAGCTTCCCACTGGAATAAAATCAAGCACTTTGTGTCCTGGAGGGTAAAAAGCCACTGCCCCACTGGGAGAGCACAGAGGGCAACTTACTAAATGCTCTATGTGCATTTAGGTGAAGACTGCACAGACCCAGGTAATTTCAACTGTCACTCATAAATGAGTTCAGCGCAGATGTGCACTCACCTCTTCTTTCTTCTTTGGGTCTGACATGGGGTTTCTGAAGAGTGGGGAGTCTCCAAAGGGTGAGTAGGTCAGGCTGTTGAGGTGCTGCTGGAGGACAGCTTGCTGGGCTGCAGAGGCGTTGGGGTCTGTCAGAGCTACAAAAGGAGCAGCATTTTGGTTTTAGAGCTTTGGGAACAGAACCAGGGCAGGCAGAAACACAACAGCTCTCACAGCACCTCCTTCCTCCATCAGAGAGTGCAACCATATTCACTGAGTTCGCATGGGTGAAAAGCTGAGGGCACAGGGAGCTACAGAGCAGGGGAGAGAGCATGGCCTGCCAGAATATTCAACGAATCCAGCTGGCTTCTGAAAGGGTGTGCAGGGAAAGTATTTCATGCAGAATTTTGACATTCCTGCTACCACAACCAAACATACAGGTCTAGAGTCCCCTCTACAATGGATTCTAAATCTTGTCTCTCCATCTTATAGCATCTAATTTTAATTCCTATCAAAATGCTCTAAGAGTTCACACCATGAAACATTCAAGCCACCAAAAGCAGTTTAATTCTAATTCCAACAAAACCAGGGTGAATGTGGGCATTCCCAAAGAACAACAAAACCACTCTCAGAACAACAGCTTACTGTCAGGGTCTGCAGGAAGTCAGGAGGAGAGCTGGAGACAACTGGGTCTTATTTTTGTCCCACAGGCACAGCATTCCTGCTAATAAAGGCCCTCTAGGCCTCTCCTATCTGGAAGTACTGAAAAAGCCAACGCTGCACTTCCCTTACTTTTTTTGTGAACATCTATTCTTGCTGCCCCAAATTCAATGATGGGAAATGTTACCAATCTTGAAAACAACGCTCTAAAATAGGTGCAACTATTGGGCGTGTAAAGCAACTTTGAATTCCTTTAAAAATACACATATAACTAGCAAAAAAAGGGTCATTAATATGGTCTGCACTGCGATTGAGAACAGCAGGGGCCTCAAGGAGATGTTTTGTCATTCCAAACCCTTTGGGAGGGGTGTGCTCCTGTGTTCAGGCACATGGGAACAAGGCAGCAAGCAGCAGGTTCATGGACACTCACCTACAGCAGGCTGAGGGGCCCCAAAGCCCAGGGTAGCTGTGGATGTGTTGAATCCTGGGGCTCCGAATGCTCCCGTTCCCAGTGTTCCCCCCAGCTTTGGCTGGGTGTTCCCAAACAAGGACGTCTGTCCTGCCCCCAGAGCTGTGACACGAGAGGTGACGGTCATTTACTACAAGACTGTGACAAGCTTACAAGCACAACAAAGAAACAATTGCCTTAGTAAACTGCAGGAAACACTCTCCACGCCCATGGGTGCTGCAGATGCTCAAGCCTCGTGATCAGACCAGAGGCTCTGAGCACAGAGGAGCTCACCAGTCCCACCAGTGTAACCAGTGCTGCCCAATTTCTATCAGGTCACTTGGCACTGTGCTAAGAAGCTCCCCTTGGAGCTGCCCCGAGGCATCCTGGCTTGAAGCTACATCATTCCCGGCCTTTCCTAACTCAGTTACAGGCAATACCCAGGCTGGACCAGCCCTGCAGTCTGAGGGCTTAAGCTGCCAAGAAGCGAGCTGGGAAAGTGCTTACCTGTTCCAAACCCTGTCCCAAGTCCAGTTCCCAGAGTCCCAGTCGCAGGTTTATTTCCAAACAAGCTATTTCCAGCAGTGTTGGCACCAAAACCTTCAACAGAACGAGCAGCTCATTAGAGATGGCATTAAAACCATATACTGAAATAAATAAGCATCACAGGGTCAAAAAGCCCTGCCACAGTCAAGGTCAAATTTCTCCCTGTTTCCAGCAGTGCAGGTTAAACTGACAGTCAGCAAGAAGGGACTTCACTGGTAATAAACATTTTAGTCATAAATACAGCATTAAAGCAGCACAGAAAAATGCTGCTCTGCCTTCTTAAGCTTTTCAGTTTGTTACAAACTTCAAAGTTTCCCTGAAAGGCAGAGCTGACATGATGCTGCTGTATCTGGCAACAGAGCAAAATGTGCTGGGTTTTTTTTAAGTGCCTGAAGGGAAGAAACTTCATTTCATCCTGTTTATGATTTACACTCATTTCTCTGACCCTCACAGAGCAGGTGGGAACTCAGACCCGCACAGTTCAAGGACAACACAGCTACAGCTGCAACAAGGCCACCCCAAATCTACCATGAGCTCAGTTCTACTGCAGATGCTGACCCCATCCCATGCTCGGTTAGCACACAAAGCCAGGATTAACCTGAAAACCTGCAGGTGTGCACCAACCCCTCGGACTCCAGCTCCATTCCTCCTATCAACTGCTACACAGGCAAACCCAAACCACACACAGCAAAGGTTGGTCTCCACCAAACAGTGCCAACACACTGGTGGGGCCGTGGAGATCCTGACCAGCAGAACAAGAACTCGGAAGCACCTTTCACACCCCTGGGAGGTTTGCCCAGGACTGGTCACCACAGCCAAACCCTGCTTGCCAAGGTGCTGCCCTGGTTCAGAGCACTGAGAACTGCACAGAGCTTGATTAGGGAAGGACCTTAAAGATCACCCAGTTTCCTCGAGTTCTTCCCTGTCTATCCTGGCAGGCTGGCACAGCAGGCTAAAGGCATGGCAGGCCCCACTGCCTTTAAATAACCAACACGAAACAGCACCGCAGGAAAGGGATGTCAGGATCCAACCCCCTCCTAAGTCACTTTTAAAGACAGTTTTGTTGCTCTGAAATCTAGGATTATAAAGGCAGAAGAGATTTCAGAGTCCCATGAAAAGAAGCTGCCACTCCCTTCAGCCATCCCAACACATTCCTCCTGCTCAGTCACAGACTCACCCAAAGCCAGTTCTCACATCAGGGTCAGAGGCCACCAGGAACATAACACCCAGTTCCTCAGGACTCTGGTCCTTCACACCACCAAGGACAACAACAGCCACCAGCTAAACTGGAGCTGACTCACTTCACCTTCACTGCAGTGCAGGATCTCCTGACACCTGTCCAAGCCCAGGGATCACTGGTTTTACCCCAATTCCCCCAGTGCTGCTGTGCCAACACAGGGTGCTCACAGCCTCCCAACAAACCCCTCTGCTCCCCAAATGTTTGATTTCAGGAGTTTTCAACCACAGAATTACAGAATGGTTGGGGTTGGAAGGGACCTCTGGAGATCACCCAGCCCAGCCCCTGCCCAGGCAGGGTCACCCAGAGCAGGTGACACAGCAACGTGTCCAGGGGGGTTTGGGATGTTTCCAGAGAGGGAGACTCCAGGCCCTCCCTGGGCAGCTGTTCCAGGGCTCTGCCCCTCCACGGGAGGAAGTTCTTCCTCAGGCTGGGCTGGAATTGCTGTGTTTTAGCTCCTGGCCGTTGCTCCTCACCCTGTCACTGGCACCATCCTGGCAGCCCTCGGGGAGATTTGTACGGACTGACGGATCCCCTCTCGGCCTTCCCTTCTCCAGACTGACCAGGCCCAGCTCCCGCAGCCTCTCCTCATCAGAGATGCTCCAGACCCCAAACCATCTCTGTGGCCTTCGCTGGACCCTCTCCAGTAGCTCCCGATCATCCCTGAACTGTGGAGCCCAGAACTGAACAGGACACTCCAGATGAGCCTCCCTGGGGCCAAGCAGAGGGGCAGGATCCCCTCCCCGACGTGCTGGGAATGCTCTTCCCAACGCTCCCCAGGATCCCAGGGGCTCTCCTGGCCATCACAGGCTGAACCTTCCCTTAAGGACTCACCAAAACAGTGGCACTTGACCATCTACTACCTGAGCTCACCAAGAGCAAAGGCACAGCCCAGCACATTTCCCTGAGGCAGGGCCGTGGCTCACCTGACAAATTCAACACTGCAATACTTAGCACGTGCCCTCAGCAGTGCGTGGTACACACAGCACAGCTTTAAATGATTGAAACCCCATTTTTCTTCCCTGTCCCCAAACTGGAAGGGTTTGCAGGGGTTCCTAAACTCAGAGCTGGTTTGTTACCGAAGAGGCCACCGCCCGTGGTGGTACCGAACGAGGGAGCACTGGTCGTGGTGGCTCCAAATCCAGCAGGCTTGTTCCCAAACAGGGTCTGAAAGGAAAACAACGGGAATTTGGAAACCTGAGAGGCTGATAACCACAGGAATTGTATCAGTTTGGCTGCAGGCAAGGAAGCAGAACTAAAGCCAAGCACACTGACCCCCCTCAGCCCACCCTCCCATGAGTGGGGGTTATCCCAAGCCGCATGCAAGACCCCCCAAAAGCAGCTGTTAGGGTCAGACTTGAGGGGCTTAAGGGACTTTTCCAACCTCAGTGATCCTGTGATTTTTGCTCCACCGGAACCAAAATGACTGAATATCAAAAACCAAGGTTGGTTTTGGTCCACCACACCTTACCAGCTGCATTTCCAACCCTATGCTGAGGCACCCCCAGGCACTGAGAACCTCAGTCTCTCCTGCTGCTTTCACCACTGCACACATCACTTGTTAAAAAAAGGACTCTACCACACCTGGTTATCCTCCAGTTTACAGCAAACCACCTGACTTTTGCATCTCAGACATCTTAATTCCTACGCTAACGGAACTTCCATGAAGGTCAGCACCCCAGAACAGGGCTCTGCTTGGTTTTCTCTCTGTATTACGAAGGCACAGACATACCGAACCACCAACACCAAATCCTGTGTTGGCTTGTCCAAAAAGGCCAGTTCCCGTTCCAAATCCAGTCCCAGCATTTGTATTGGCAGCTGTCCCAAAAAGGCCTCCAGGCTGAGAGGGCTGGGTGACCCCAAAGAGACCCTACAAACAGGAACCAGGTTAAGGTAATGTTCCCAGGCTTTTCCAAGTGACACTCTTCCACTGACAGCAACAGATCCAGCACACAAAATCAGGCAATAAAACAATGCTACATTTGCCCTCGTGCTGGGGGAAGAGGAGGGGTGAAGAGCATTCCAGAAGCTTTAGTCCTCCTCCAAGAAATCAGTTACAAAAAGGAAATTTAAAAAAAAAAGCCAAAAAAGTTATGCTCCAAGCTTTAAAGGATATTGGAATTTCCTCACTGCTTTGAGCAAGGGAGATGGCAAAGACACACTTCACAGGGTTTTCTGGGAGAAGTCACAACAAATTCACAAAGAACACAGGATACTTGGAGCCAAAGCCTCTAGTTATGCAACAAGTTACAACTACGTAGAATCTTTCTGTCACAAAAGCCCACAAATGCTGCTCGTTTGTCACCAGAAAGCCCAGGACGTGAATTCCCACAGAAGGTTAATCATGGAATGACAGTATCTGTGTGAAGATGATTGGAAGCACAGGAGTTGCTAGAGAGCAGCTGCTTGAGGAGGCGAGCGGGTACATGATTTGTCAACAGCTGACTGTTCTCCAATTGTCAGGAACAAAGCTGACTGGCAGGAGGCTCCTCTCCCCACCGCAGCCTTCAGAGCTCAGCATCCTGGTTTTACCACACTGTACTGGAATCTGAGAAACATCCCAATCCCACAGGAGCAGCTGCAGCCCCACTCACCATGGTGTTGGTGTTGGGCTGGCCCAGGGTGCTGGTGCCGCCGAAGGAGAAGCTGGTGTTCTGCGTGGTGGTGGCTTGGCCGAAGGGTTTGTTGAACAGACTCGTGGTCTGGGACTGCTGCCCAAAGAGCCCGCCCGTGGTGCCGGTGCCAAAGCCGGTCGTACCTGGAACACCACACGGGGGTTAGAGACCCAAGCCAGCAGATCCCACACTCTGGCACTCAAACAGGGAAAAAGGTCACAGAATGTCCTGAGTGGGAAGGGACCCCCAGGGATCACCCAGTCCCACCCCTGGCCCTGCCCAGACCCCCCAACAATCCCCCCCGGGCATCCCTGGCAGCGCTGTCCAAACGCTCCTGGAGCTCTGGCAGCCTCGGGGCCGTGCCCATTCCCTGGGGAGCCTGGGCAGTGCCCGGCACCCTCTGGGGGAAGAGCCTTCCCCTGCTCTCCAGCCTGAGCCTGCCCTGGCCCAGCTCCAGCCGCTCCTTGGGTGCTGTCTCTGTTCATCCAACAACCACTTCCATTCCTACAGCCTGGAGGATTTGGATCTGTTTACAGTCAAATTCCACAAACACAAATATCCATTATTAGGAAAAATCCTTTCCTGGGAGGGTGGGCAGGCCCTGGCACAGGGTGCCCAGAGCAGCTGTGGCTGCCCCTGGATCCCTGGCAGTGTCCCAGGCCAGGTTGGACATTGGGGCTTGGAGCAGCCTGGGACAATGGAAGGTGTCCCTGCCCATGGCAGGGGTGAGACTGCATGAGCTTCAAGGTCCCCTCCAACCGAAACCATTCTGGGATTCTATGATCTATTTACCTTTCAGTTTGCACCAAAAACTAATAAAAATCCAATTGTTGCTTCAATTTTTCCACGGAAAAGTAAGAAAACAGATTTCTATGGCAAAGAGTCCCACCAGTGAATGCTGGCAAATACAACCAGCACAACTCTGAGCTCACAGCAGTGTTTCAGCATTTTGCACCAGAGAATTTTAAATGGTTTAACAGAATATTTGCACGTGCACTCCCAGGAATGCCAGGGCCAGGCAGTACTTACTGGTTCCAAAAGCAGTTTTATTCTGTCCATAGGAAAAGCCTGTGTTGGTAGTGGAAGAGCCAAAAAGTCCTGTGGCTGTGCTGGACGTGGCAGTGGAAGAGCCAAACAAGCCAGCAGTTGCTCCTGCGCCTACAGGATTCGTGGGTCCTTTCCTATTTGCCTGGTAGTCTTCCAAACGGAGTTCCTAGAGGAAAATCCAGCTTTTTTTTTACACAGGACAAGGGCAGGCAAGTGTCCTTACCACAGCCACACAGCACCCAATCTTCACCAAGGTGAAGGCTCAAGAAAAGCTGCAACACCTATGTTTTTAAAAGGACACCAAAGACAAGACCTGAATCTAGATCCATGTTCAGGCTTCAATTTGACTCCCCAGAGGTTTTTCAGATCTTTTCATAAAAGATCTGTTTTGAAGGGTCAACCAAACCAACCCGAATGGGAAGGCCTCAGGTTAAATCCTTGGGAACACCAGTTTATAATAAACAAATGAGTTCTGCCTGGAATCCTGCTGTTATCTCAGCAGAGCAGGGCTGTACCCAACAGGATCTCGTGTCCTTCTGACAAGATGGAATTTCAGCTCTTCCAGACCTGCATTAAGCATTTAAACCCAACTGCAATTAACGTGGCATTGCATTAATTGTTTTACTTGACAACACCTCTTGTGTTTGATGCGGATATTGAAGGTTCATTAATATTCTTCCATTAATGAGCACAGACTGTAATTATGGCCCAGAAAGGCCCAAGGTAAGGCTGTGTCCCCCCCGCACTGACCTCAAGGGACTTGCTCTCGTACTCCTTCATGGCAGTGATGCACTGGTGCTTGGTGTTGATGTTGGTGCTGACGCCGGATTTCACCATGGTGTCGGTGCCGGTTGGGGGCTGCCGGGAAGGGAGGAAGGGCCAGGTTAAAATCCAGACGGATTTGGGGGAACACAGCGAGAACTCCCTGCAGACCCTGGGAAATCCTACACCAAGCACAGGACTGAGGCTCTGTGTGACTCCTCTGCTCAGGCAAAACCCCACCTGCAGAGCTGCCTCCAGCCCGGGGGCCCCAGGATAAGGGGGACATGGAGCTGTAGGAGTGAGTCCAGAGGAAGCCACAGACATGCTCCAACAGCTGGAGTCCCTCTGCTCTGGAGCCAGGCTGGGAGAGCTGGGGGTGTTCACCTGGAGAAGAGAAGCTCCAGGTTTAGGCCCCTTGGAGGGCCTAAAGGGGCTCCAGGAGAGCTGGAGAGGGACTGGGGACAAGGGATGGAGGGACAGGACACAGGGAATGGCTTCCCAGTGCCAGAGGGCAGGGCTGGATGGGATCTTGGGAAGGAATTGTTCCCTGGGAGGGTGGGCAGACCCTGGCACAGGGTGCCCAGAGCAGCTGTGGCTGCCCCTGGATCCCTGGCAGTGCCCAAGGCCCGGCTGGACAGGGCTTGGAGCAGCCTGGGACAGTGGAAGGTGTCCCTGCCCATGGCAGGGGGGGCACTGGATGGGCTTTGAGGTCCCAACCCAAACCTTGTGTGATTTCGTGGTTTTATGATTCCATCATTATTTGTACAGCTGAGGCCTCACCCAGGTGTGTTCAATGACAATCAACAGTGGAATTGCCCCAGGAGCACTCAAAACAACTCCCAGCAATTCTGCTTTTGGTTTCACTTTAAAAGCAGTTTACCTCAGTTACTGACACAAATCCTGGAGCTCTGCATGAATTTCACTATCCCCCCTTTTTTTAACAGTGCTGGGGAAGTACAGATCAGCAGCACTGCAAGAGCCCAGGCAGCACCACAGCTCTGCCCCCAAAGCCTCAGCCTCACATTAGCTCAGTCTGGAAATGAAGAGGGACGAGATCTGCATGAACACGTTCCTGGGGAAAGGAGTCCCTCTTCCAGCAGGCCCCAGTCAGCCCAGCTCCTCAAGGCCTCTGCTGGGCCTCCCTCCAGGTCCAACTGCCACAGAACTTTGTAGCAGTTACTGCATCCTGTCTTAAAGGGGACTCGTCCAGAGGAGGCAGGACACCACTCCTGTCCTTCCAGGTCCCATTCCCAAAGCCAGGCTGGCTCAGGAGAGCTGCCCTGATCTTGACCCATCCCAAGATGTCTCTAACCCTTACTGCTGCCAGCATTTGCCACGATTATCTTCAATTCCATGGCACTTCCTGGGAAGGCTCAGCTTTAGGAGCTCCTTTACCCCTTCAGCATCAGCACAGCTGTAAACCCCGCAAGTCTGAAATTCTACAGTGTCTGAGAAGTTTTTCAAATCCAGGATAAAACCTGGAGTTAATGGCACCTATTTCCACTGCAACAGTCCCTCTAAAGGGACGTTTTCAAACCATTTCAGAACACTTGCATATAAACTCCTCATTTTTTCTCCTCAGTGACCAAGACATCACACGAACAACGGCAAAACTGAATGCTTCCCACCATGAACAGGCTGGATTAAGAAGAAAAAGCAGAACTTACGTTAAATTTAATAGTTGTGCCAGTTGGAGCAGCAGTAAAGCTGGTTGGGCCAAAGAGAGAGCCAGATGTGCTCCCAAAGGGGTTGGAAGTGGTGTTGGTGGTCCCAAAGAGCCCTCCACTGCTGGTGCTTGTACCAAAGTCTCAATAAAGCATAAAAAAATGACAACATCAGCACTAAAACAAACCTGAAGTTTAAAACTCAAACCCTAATATTTTATTCAAATTAGAAACTGGTTTGGAAATGGAAAAAATAGCTGAGAAAAGTAATTTGACAGCAGAACTGGAAACTGATGGTGCTGCTAATCCAGTTCTCTGCTGTAGAAGAGAACCCCAGAAACACCAAACCACAGCAGCCAGATTCCTTCTATTCCTGACAAGTAGGAAGAAAATAATACGATAATTCTATAATAATGGGAATCAGCAAGGATCCCTGTCTCTTCTCAGAAGGGGCTGCAAGCAGTTGCTTTTGCTTCATGGAATTACAGAAGAGTTTAACAGCATTCCCTGTCTTCTCCTGCCACAGACAAACCCAACTGTAACTGCTCTGCCACAGCATAAAAACCTAAAATCAAGCAGCACCAAAAGAGACTTCAGAATAAAAAAATTCCAGCCAACCGCCTTTGGCAATTTATTTTCAAATTTAGGGCCGGAATCACAGCTACAGACTCAGGAGCACATGGGCTCCCCCCTGGCTGCTGTGGGCCCAGGGATGTCACTGTATCCTCCAGGAGAAACCCCCCAGCCCCACCCTGACCCCCGCCCCAGCCCCCAGCTACACCCAGCTCCCCCTGCTCTCCCATCAAACAGCAGAGGGGCACCAGTTTCACTCACTTCCAAAGCCAGCTGGCTTGTTCTGTGCAAAGGCATTATTCTGGGATGAGAAGAGGCCTCCACCAGTGCTGGTGGTTCCGAAGAGGCTGTTTGATGTCCCAGTGGATGTTCCAAACCCAAAGCCGGTGCTGGTGGAGGAGGTGGCTGGTTGGTTGAACGTGGTTGACCCAAACAACCCTCCTGCAGACAGAAACAGGCTGTTAATCCTTCACAACCTCCTTGGCTTGGGGGCTTTGATGGGTCCTTGTTCTGGGCTTGGGAGGGCGTTTAGGTTATTTTTTGCCAAGGATTCCTTGGTTTGGGGTTTTTTCCCAACATTCCCCCTCCAGGCCCCCGTTCCCCTCCACAGGGGCAGTACCTGGCTTTGTCTGCGTGCTCCCGAAGAGGCCCCCGGTGTTGTTGTTGGAGCCGAAGGCCGACGTTCCGAAGGCTCCCCCGCTGGTCGTACCAAAGCCGGCATCTGCGAAGCAGAGCCCAGTGAGCCCCTTCCTGACCTCGCGCTGGGAACCACGGCTGGAGCGCCACGAGCACCCCGCACAACACACAGCTCTTCCTTCCAAGCCTTCCCAACAAACCCAGTACTGATTTCAACCCCAAAAAACCCCAGCGAGACCACCTTCCCTAACACTGCATTTTCCACTCTTCCTACAGAAGGAAGCTTCCACAGCAGACATGGAATCCTGGTGTCTGCCCAAACTAAAAGCTTGGTTAAGGGTGAAGCCTCAGGCTCCTGAACCTCATCCAAGCCAGCTGGAGCACCCAGCAGCTCCCTAATTCCATCCCATGAGGGATCACCACCTCCATGGGATTCTCTGAGCTGCACTCCAGGAAAAGACACCTCATTAAAAACCACCGTAACACCACTTCAGATATTTTACTTACTTTGCCCAAAAGTTGAAGTCGTCCCAAAGCCAGTGCTGCCTCCGAACGGAGTTCCAAAGGATTTGTTAAACATTTTCAGGATATATCAGGTTTTCTCCCTAGACCTGGAAAGCAGAATTCAGGTTTTATTGAAAGCTCATCCTGCAAACTCATTTTCCATCTCCCTCACTGTCGAGGGCAGCAATCCCACTGGAATCTTTCAGCACAAGCCCCATGGCACTGTGTGACTCCAAACCCTGCCAGAGCCCTGGGGGGGGGTCAAGGACACCAACATTCCAGTGACACCACAGGTAAGGATGTGGGACACTAAACACCAGTGTCCCTAAAATTACAGTGTCACCCCCAATTACAGCTGGAGTTCCTGCACATCTCAGCCTGTGTCCTGGGCTGCAGCGATCCCATGGCAATCCCGAGGGTTTCCAGGACTGACTTTCCTGTTCAACCCTATTTGCCAACTGCTTCAAACATGACAAGGGGGAACGCACTGCACAGGGATTACAGGAATCCACCCCCCCTCTGCTTCCCACTTCTGCATTTCCCAGCAGTTCCTGTTCCGGGGGAGTTTTGCCGGGCCCAACTCCCTTTCCCCCCCCATGCTTTATTTACAGCACGTTCCCTGTTGCCTCTCCTCAATCTCCTCCCCGAGCACAAACAGCTACAAACTCTGCTCCAACTCCCTGAGTTCGTCAACAAATCCAGCACAATCCCCACGGCTCCTCGGGCACACTGTCAGGGAACTGTGTGGTGTTTTCCTGCAGCTCCACCACTGAAAATTCCAGATTAGCCACAAACATGCCAGATTAACAAAAAAAGCCAGTACCACCCCCAAAAAAATGTTCATAGTACCCCCAAAACGGCAGTACTAGCAAAAAAAAAAAAAAAAAAAAACGAAAAACACAAAAANNNNAAAAAAAAAAAAGCTACAACTAGCAAAACCAAAATGCCATATTAACCCAAAAAATGCCAATGTTAAAAAAAGCCAATATTACCCCAAAAATGCCATGTTAACCAAAAACAATGGGCGTAACAATCCGAGAAAACCAGTATCAGCCAAAAGAAACTGACAATATTGACCAGAAAAAACATGTATTGCTAAAATAATGCCTTATTAACCAGAAAAATGCCAGTATTACCCAACCCAATTCCTCCCACATTCAGCAGGAAGTGCAGGAATCCCCCCACATTCCCAGGTACTCCCTGGCAGCAGTAGCTGACACACAGCAGTGCAGAACTAAGAACTCCAGCAATTCAAGAATGACCCACACCAGGAATATTCCCAAAGCCAACAAGTCCAGTTAAAGCCAAAGCTGCCCCTTCCCTGTGCCCAGGTTTGGCAGTTCCCCCATCCCAGCTCCCTTTATCTCCTCCCAGCCAAGGGAAGCACACGGGGACTGGGCACTGCCCAGCACAGCCTCCCGCAGGGAGATCACTACATCCATCTGCCCCTCTGTGAAACTGAAGTGTTTGTTTCCCTAAAACCAACAGCACTTTCTGGGAATGGCCAAATCCAGATCGGGAGCAGCCACAGCCTTGCTGTGCCCAATGCCCACCTTGTCCCCAGCCCAGAGCACTGAGTGCCACCTCCAGGCCTCCCTTGGACACCTCCAGGGATGGGCACTCCAAACCTCCCTGGACAGCTCTTTCTAAGGCTTGACCACCCTCTCCAGGAAGAAATTCCTCCTGGTGTGCAGCCTGATCCTCCTGTCAGGGAGTTATGAGAGTCGAAAGGTCCCCCCTGAGCCTCCTTTTCTCCAGGCTGCCCCCCCCCCCCAGCTCCCTCTCCACCAGGACCTGCTCCCAAACACACCTCTCCATTCCTACGGAATATTTTCAGCCACCTCCCCTTGCCCCAGTGCAAGTCTCCCTTTCAGGCCACATAAAAATCACCTGCACTTTCCAGTTGTCCGATGTTGTGACTCTCAGCCTTATCTGCAAACTCACAAGTCCCTCATTTTCCATGGGTCCTCTTTTTTAAGTCACTGCTCTCACATTGTCCTGAGATCATTAAACACCAAACCCTACCTAAGAAGAAACCTGAAATATCATTTTCTAGGAAAAAAAAGAGTTACAGAAAGATTTCCCCCTCCCACAGTGTGCATTTCATTGTACCTCACATCCACCCCTCCTTCCCTGCAGCTCGAGGGCTGTGTCCAGTTCTGGGTCCTCAGAGAAAGAGAGACCTGGAGGGGCTGGAGCGTGTCCAGGGCAGGGAGCGGAGCTGGGAAGGGGCTGGAGCCCCAGGAGCGGCCGAGGGAGCTGGGAAAGGGGCTCAGCCTGGAGCAAAGGAGGCTCAGGGGGGACCTTGTGGCTCTGCACAACTCCCTGACAGGAGGGGGCAGCCGGGGGGGGCGGGCTCTGCTCCCAGGGAACAGGGACAGGAGGAGAGGGAACGGCCTCAGGCTGGGCCAGGGGAGGCTCAGCTTGGACACCAGGAGCAGGGATTTCCCCATGGAAAGGGAGGTCAGGCCTTGGCAGGGGCTGCCCAGGGAGGTTTGGAGTGCCCATCCCTGGAGGGGTCCAAGGAAGGCCTGGAGGTGGCACTCAGTGCTCTGGGCTGGGGACAAGGTGGGCATCGGGCACAGCTGGGACTGGATGGGCTGGGAGGGCTTTTCCAGCCTCGGGGATGCTGGGATTCTGTGAACTCAAGAGGTGGAGCAGAATTAGTAACACCCGAGGGTTTTACACAACATCCCGCTCCCATTCGCTGCATCCCCCGCGCCAAAGGGCTCTAATTGAACTGTAACAGCAACAACACAAAATCCCCGTAAAACCACCCAAAGAACCCCACGTCATCAACATAACTTTAAATCTCATATAACCAACCTAACTTTAAACTACAACTAATTAACACGACAGTAAATAACTCCCGGCCCCAGGGACAGCCGGGCCGTTACCCGCATCCAGAGCCGCGTATCCCCCGTGGAAAACACCCGGAATCTCCAACCGGACCCGCACCGGTACAACCAAAAAGGCCTAAAAAACGCCAAAAGCGGGCAGGTACTCCGGAGACACCCGAGGCAGGAGGAGCTGGTCTCCCCCGAGAAATCCCACCCGCTCACGGCCTTCTCGCCTCCCCCTGGACCCTTCCTCCGCCCCGGGGCCTTCCCGCGGCCCCCTCCCGGGACCGCCCGGTCTCCCGGCACAAAAGGCCTGGCGGCGGCGCCACAATCATGCCAGGCATTGCATGGTGGCCAGGCCCCGGTGCTCACCGCAGGTGCGGGGCAGGGCAGCCCCCCCAGGCCCCGGAGCTCGCCGCAGGTGCCGGGAAGCGCCGCTGGGAGCGGCCGGGCCGGGTCGGGCCCGCGGTGCCGCCGCCGCCTCACGGGGCCGCAGCTGCGT
>VZTI01005416.1:988-15578 GCA_013397865.1 Struthidea cinerea | reverse complement strand
CCAGGCCTCTGGCAGCAGTCAGTAGCTTCACAGGGATGGCCGGCACCCCAAAACCCACTCTCGTTCACAAGTTCTTTTATAATGGCTGGTTCAGACTATTACAGAATGAATTATTTATTAATAGACACAGAACTAACAGACATAAGACTTTAAACGGACTATTACCACACAGGGAAAAAGACAAAAGAAGCTATTTCTAGCTAAATATACAGTGCGTGATAAGGCTCCATTTTTAATATGGCTAGCAGCGAAATAGATTGGGATTCAATGTATCTTACCAGCAAGTTGTTGGAAGGGCACACATCGAAATCCTTTCCCTCAGCTTCCAGAAAAGTGACTGCAAAGTTGTGTCCAAGCTTTGGGGAGAAATCGTCTTGCACGTTCCCAGGGAGTGTGTAAGAGACTTCTGCCTCTGTGATGAGCTGTAGTACTTTCACAGTGTGAAACAGGCCTTTTGCTCACCTCTGGTTTTTATCCCTTCCCACACCTGTTAAGCTGGCAGAGCTTTTGGTGCCAGGAGATGGTACCTGCTGGGCCTTGCCCGCCTGGGTTCTCTCTCCGGTCTGCACCGGCCACCTGTGGTGGGGAGAGGGGTGATACGCCCTGCCCCAGGTGTGAAGGGCTGAGCTCTGTGTGTGGGGCCACACGGGGTGTGAGAGGCTGAGCCGTGTGCCCGTCCCTGCCCAGGGCTGCGTGGGGCTGGACAGAATCCCAGAATCACTGAGTTTTGAGAAGCCCCCCAGGGTCATCGAGCCCAGCCTGTGACTGATCCCCACCTTGCCAACCAGCCCAGAGCGGGAGGACAGAGCGCCCAGGTCAAACATTTGTTTCTTTATTTCCAGGTTTCCAAGATGTTGCAGGTCCCGCTGCCGCTGGATCGGGACGGGATCCTGTTCCGGCTGCGTTTCACCACGCTGGCCCTCGGGACTGTGTTCTGCCCCCTCTTTGGATTCCTCTTCTGTGTGATCTGGTCTCTGCTTTTCCACTTCCGTGAGACGACTGCAACCCACTGTGGGGTGAGAGAGCGCCGTGGGAAAGACCCACATTCCTGCGGGGCTGGGGCAGCTGGGGGTGTGACAGAGCTCCTGTGTCATCATGAGCTCCTCTCCCTCCTTTCTCCTCTTGGGCTCCTCTCCACCTTCTGGATTCCTCTCTCATTTTCTCTGTCCTTCCGGGCTCCTCTCTTGGGCTTTCCCACCAGAAGCGTTGCAGAATCCAGAACAAGCTGCATTATTTTGTTGTCCTTGTGACACCTCAGGACTGGCAGCAGCAGGTTTGGCTTTGTACTGGGACTGAGGCGAGTGCAGACTGGTCAGGCTGGTGTTGGGACTGGGCACGTTGGGGGTTGCTGCAGTGAGGAACAGAGGTGGGGAAGCTGAAGGGAAATACATTGTCCTTGGAGGAGTTGGTCCAGAGCTGCTGCTCCAAGGTCTGCTGGAGTTCAGAGGAGTCACAGGTGTCTGGGGAGTAAGGGAGGGAGGGTGGGCCTGGAGTTCCATATGGGGTGAGACTGGGCTCCTCCCCAGGGCTTTCAGGCTGCTGGATGAGCAGCTGGATACGAGCTGGGAATGGAGGCCAGGAGTCATCTCACACCAGCAGGAGAACTTCAGCAGGGCCTGGAGGGCCAGGACACAGGGAATGGCTTCCCACTGCCAGAGGGTGGGGCTGGATGGGATATTGGGCAGGAATTGTTCCCTGGGAGGGTGGGCAGGCCCTGGCACAGGGTGCCCAGAGCAGCTGTGGCTGCCCCTGGATCCCTGGCAGTGCCCAAGGCCAGGTTGGACATTGGGGCTTGGAGCAGCCTGGGACAGTGGGAGGTGTCCCTGGGCTTTAAGGTCCTTCCAACCCAAACCATTCTGGGATTCTATGGACGATCAGAAGTGTAAAGGCAAGGAACCCAAGCAGGTCGCTGGGCAGGCCCGCAGCACCCCGGGACTGTCCCAGCAGGGCTGTGGGGTCCATGACCCCGTGGGATGGACCAGGGGCGGCGCCGCCACGATACATTCCCTGGCTTTGGGAATAGGAATAAACTCATTCAGAATTAAAAAAGAGGACAGTTTTAGTGCCTGGAAGGGGATGACTGTGCAGGCTGTGACATGTGCCTGTCCCCACGAGCCCGTGTCCCTGCAGGTGCCCAACTACCTGCCGTCCATCAGCGCGGCCATCGGGGGCGAGACCCCGCAGCGCTACGTGTGGCGCCTGTGCATTGGCCTGCACTCGGCCCCGCGCGTCCTCGTGGCCGTGGCCTACTGGAACCACTACCAGAGCTGCCACTGCCCCCACCCCCGCTACCTGCGCCTGTGCCACATCACCCTGCTGCTCAACCTGCTCGAGAACTTCGCCCTCCTCATCCTCACCTACGTGTCCTCCACCGAAAACTATGGTAGGTGTCACCCCCTGCCCCACCCGGGCCCTGCCCTCCTGAGCCCTTCCTTGGACCACTGCTTTGGAATGAGGAAGTTTGGGGAGAAAAAACAGTTAAAAACCCCCAGAGATTCTATTGAAGTTAGTAGTTACAGAGGAAGGATATGTTCATGACATGCAAACAGCCGTGCTCTTCCCACAGTTCTGGGTTGCTGGTACTTGGTTGAAGCCACGGGTTCAGTTTGGGGATGGAGCTGGGACCAGGCCTCGGCACTTGGTTCCACCTGTGTGCGAGGCCCCACTCCAGGGGGGTGAGGGCAGGGAAGTGAGGTGGGTGAGAGCTCATCCTGCTTCCCCTCCATCCCCACGGCTGGGCTGGGCTCAGAGCTGGCTCTGTTCCAGCTGCCTTTGGATACCCTCCCTTGAAATTTCTGCAGAAAATTTCATAGAATCACAGAATCCAGACTGGTTTGGGTTGGAAGGGACCTTAAAGCCCACCCAGTGCCACCCCTGCCATAGCAGGGACACCTTCCACTGTCCCAGGCTGCTCCAAGCCCCAGTGTCCAACCTGGCCTTGGGCACTGCCAGGGATCCAGGGGCAGCCACAGCTGCTCTGGGCACCCTGTGCCAGGGCCTGCCCACCCTCACAGGGAACAATTCCTTCCCAATTTCCCATCCATCCCTGCCCTCTGGCAGTGGGAAGCCATTCCCTGTGTCCTGTCCCTCCATGCCTTGTCCCCAGTCCCTCTCCAGCTCTCCTGGAGCCCCTTTAGGCCCTGAAAGGTGCTCTGAGGGTCTCCCTGGAGCCTTCTCTTCTCTAGGTGAACACCCCCAGCTCTCCCAGCCTGGCTTCAGAGCAGAGGGGCTCCTGCCCTCTAATAGTTCCTGGGAACAGAATCAGAGTTTTTCAGGTTAAATCCATGTGTCCAAAACCTGGTCAGGCTGGGGAATTCTCTTCACTCTCATGGTCTCAGCTCAGAAGAACTTAAGTGCCAGTGCTGATCTCCAGCTGCAGTTTCATCCTAAAATCTGGAGGAGGCACCAGGGATTAATTAGAGAGCACTGAAATCCAGGAGCCAGCAAGGTGGTGCTGTTGCAGCGGAACAAGCCCCGTGCTGGGATGTATCAGCAGGGATGTAATGTGTTGGCTTTCCCTGCACAGCTGGATGGTGGTGATGGATATTGTGTCCAGCTGTGGGCTGGAGAGGGACTTTGAACAAAGAATGGAGTGCCAGGACAAGGGGAATGGCTTCCCATTGCCAAGGGCAGGGCTGGATGGGCTATTGGAAAGGAATTGTGCCCTGGGAGGGTGGGGAGGCCCTGGCACAGGGTGCCCAGAGCAGCTGTGGCTGCCCCTGGATCCCTGGCAGTGTCCAAGGCCAGGCTGGACATTGGGGCTGGGAGCAGTCTGGGACAGTGGAAGGTGTCCCTGCCATGGCAGGGGGGGGATGAAAAGATTTTTAAGGTCCCTCCCAACCCATTCTGGGATTCAGGGCTGTGGTGCTGTGAACAGACTCCCAGGATCTCCCCCAGCCTTTGGAGTGAGGATGATCCGTGGTGGGGCCTAGTAACTGGGATGGCAGGACAGGAACCTCCTGCTGATGGAGGTCTGTGGTCTGGGACGTGTCCCTGCCCAGCTCACCCTCCTTGTCTCCTGCCAGCATTCCCTGTCCCCATGGCGAGGTGTCCCAGTGCCTCCCTCCTGGCAGTGTCCCCTCATGGCAGGCTCTGCAGCCTGACCTGCCCCAGGGGCTTCTCCAGCTTGTCTGGGCTGGACCTCTGCCCTTGGAAATCCAGCTGCTCCTTTGAGGTCTGGGTACTCGACTGGCCTGGCCTGGGCCCGTGTGGAAGCCCTGGGAGGGGGAGCCCGAGGTGTGGCTGGGCAGAGCCGCCCGGAAGCCGAGGCTGACCCACTTCCTGGGATCCTCATCCCAGACTAATCCCACGGCTGTGGGGAAAGTTTCAGCCCTGAGCTGCCGTGCTCAGGTTAATCATCCCTGCGGGATGCCCCGGGCTGACCTCTCCCACCTGCTGATACCTCGCGTGCTTCCCTTCCCTGGGACGGAGAAGGGAAACAGGGACGGGCATTTCTGATGTTCAGGTGTTTGGGAATTCAGCCTGAGGTTCAGTTTCTGGAGAAGGGGCTGGGAAGTCCTTTTCAGAGCAGCACTTACGAAAATCTCTCACCTGAAGGTGCAGGGGTTGTGTGGGGTTTGGGGCCTGGGGAGCAGCTCTGACTTAGCTCCAGCTGCTTTCCCAGCCTGATCCTATACCTGGGCTAGTCCAGGTATGCATGAGGCAACCTCCGTGCTGGAGATGAGGCTGCTGATGGTGCTAATGGGCAGGTAGGTAATACAGGGGCCAGAAGATGGACTTTTCTGGATTTTGGACTGGCTGACTCTGCACCTTCCCCTCCCCGTGCCTCAGTTTCCCCATCCCTAGAACAGCAGTGGCAATGCTGAGCTGCTCCCAAGGGTCCCTGAGTTTACAGCCGTGTGAAGCAATGGTCCCAGAGCACATAAACTCCCTCCTGTCGCTTTGGGATTAGTCTTCCAGGCACTTGTATCCCCTTCCAGGGGGCCCTGGGGCACCACGAGCAGGTATAGAGCCGTACTGTGCCTGTCTCCTGCAAGGACTCCATGGGAGTCCCAGCATCACTGGGATGCTGGGGCTCCCAGCAGAGCACAAAGCCCTCCCGAATCCTGCCCCACGTTCCCCTGGTGCTCCTGGCTTGGACTGAACAGGAGACCTGTTGTTTGTCAATCCAGCAATCCACGAAAATGCCTTCATTGTGTTCATCACGTCAGCCCTGGGCCACATGCTGCTCACCTGCATCCTCTGGAGAATGACTAAGAAACACACAGTAAGTCCCGAGGTACAGACACTTTCCTTTCTTCTCTCTGTGCTGGGTGCTGGGAGGAGGCTCTGGGGCTGTGCCACGACTGGGACAGGGCTCTGGGGCCATGCTGGGAGTTGGCAGGGGACTCTGGGCTGGCAATGAAGGGCTTTGGCTGCCTTTGCTTGTGAAATAACCCTGAACACGTGCTAAAGGGGCCAACAGCAGCAGCTGAAACAGAGGAAGTCACCAAAACCCATTATTTACCAAAGCAAAGTGGGGAGGAAGCTTTTAATTTCCTATTTTCTGGTTCTGTCATAGAACCACAGAATGGTTTCGGTTGGGAGGAACCTTAGAGCCCATCCATGGACACCTTCCACTGTCCCAGGCTGCTCCAAGCCCCAGTGTCCAACCTGGCCTTGGGCACTGCCAGGGATCCAGGGGTAGCCACAGCTGCTCTGGGCACCCTGTGCCAGGGCCTCCCCACCCTCCCAGGGAAGGATTTCCTCCCAGTATCTGATTAAGTTTTCACTGAGAGATGATATTGAAAACCACTATTGGCACCTCTGTGGTTTGGGATTGCTGATCCCTTCTCTGTGCCTGTTTCTAAGCTGAAGTTGGCTTCCCTGTGCTGGGAATTGCTGGTCCTGCAAGCTGGGAGCAGTGGGCAGCAGGAGTTGTTCTCCCTTTCCTCCAGAATGACTTCATGGAGCAGGCTGGCTCTGGCTCTTTCTCTGGAGAGGGGTCAGGGGGTGCAGGGAGTGGCTGGGGGGGCAGCAGGTCCGGTGGAGGATCCACCGCTGCTCTTGGCTCCATTGCCTGGATGCAGCTTCTGTGCTGTGCTGGTTTGTGGTGTGAGTCCTGGATCATGGGCAAGACATCCAGGTTGGTTCTGGATTATGGGGCAGGTGGGCAGGACATCCAGGTTTGCCCTGGACTGTGGGCACTGGCAGCCACGGGCAGGGCAGGACATCCAGGTTTGCCCTGGACTGTGGGCACTGGCAGCCACGGGCAGGGCAGGACATCCAGGTTTGAGGCTGTNAGGGCAGGACATCCAGGTTTGCCCTGGACTGTGGGCACTGGCAGCCACAGGCAGGGCAGGACATCCAGGTTTGCCCTGGACTGTGGGCACTGGCAGCCACGGGCAGGGCAGGACATCCAGGTTTGAGGCTGTGTGGGAGCTGCTTCTGTGCCCACGTGGCTCCTGCACACTTGGCTTCACCTGTGGGTCTGGGCTCCCTGGATCTCTCTGTCCTTTCCCCTCGGGATACTCCTCCCCATCTGATCCCAGTCCAGCCCTTGTGGTCCCAGTGTTAAATGGGGAGGGGTCCCGGGGCTGTGTTGCCCCAGGAGGGTGACAGTGTGCAAAGCAGGGCCCTTTGGGGGTGTGTGCCTGTGTCCCAGGGCTGGGAAGCTCCGAGGGCTGGACAAGCCTCTCCCAAGGCACGGTGTGCACGGCTGCGGGGCGGGTGCTGTGCTTGGGGTCCGTGTCCCAGCAGGATGAGTGCTGGGGGGCCCAGCTCCGGCAGTCCCAGAGCAGCTCCTGCTCCCTCACCGCTGTTGATCCTCCCCTTCCGCCAATTCACTGAGCCTGTCCCCTGCTGCCTTACTCCAGAGACCTGGAAAGGAAGCTTCCAGCAGTTGTTTGGATGTAAGATTCCTTAGGAAAGGGCCTTCTGGAGATGCTGGGGTTCTCCTCTCTCGCTGGAAGTGATCTGTTCTCTCTGGTGATATGGGAATAACGGGAGCTCACAGTCATTCCTTGGCAGCTTTCCCACGGCTTCCTTTATTTATGTCACATTGTTTTGGCTTGTCTTTTTTCTGGGTGAGACCTCCAAGGCCCTGGATCTCCTCCCCTGCCATGTCACCTGCTGGGGCTGGTTCATCTTCCCTGCAACAGGCAGGGAGAGGCATCCCAAATTCTGGGCTCAGCTTTGGGCTCCTCAAAGCAAGAGAGACTTTGAGGGGCTGGAGCGTGTCCAGGGAAGGGGACGGAGCTGGGAAGAGGCTGGAGCCCCAGGAGCGGCTGAGGGAGCTGGGAAAGGGGCTCAGCCTGGAGCAAAGGAGGCTCAGGGGGGACCTTGTGGCTCTGCACAACTCCCTGACAGGAGGGGGCAGCCGGGGGGGGTCGGGCTCTGCTCCCAGGGAACAGGGACAGGACAAGGGGCAACGGCCTCAGGCTGGGCCAGGGGAGGCTCAGGTTGGATATTGGGAAAATTCCTTCCTAGATAGGGCTGTCCAGCCCTGGCACAGCTGCCCAGGGCAGGGGTGGAGTCACGTCCCTGGAGGGATTTCACGGCCCTGTGGATGGGGCACTTGGGGACATGGGTTAGTGGTGGCCTTGGCACTGCTGGGGAGCAGTTGGACTCTGGTCTCAGAGGGATTTTCCAGCCTCATGGGTTCTGTGACTCTACGCGAGGACTGGAGGAATCTGCACATCCCTGGGGGGAGGGGCAGGGGACATGGTGACACCTTGGCTGAACATGCCACCACCTGGCACAGTGACACCACCCGCCTCCTCCTCCCATCCTGGAACAACCCTGCTGGTGGAGGGGAGCTGCCCTCGGGGGTGTGTGGTCCCCCCAAAGCTGGGGGCTTCCCCAAGGGGAGAGGAGCCCTCCAGGGCTAGCCCTGACCTGAGGCCACCGGGGGTGCAGTGTCCCTGCGCCAGCTCCAGTGTCCCCGCCAGCTTCGTGTGGGGCCACAGGATGGAGCTGTCGCCCAGAGCATGAGGGTGACGGGTGAGGGAGGAGGAGGAGGAGGAAGGCGCTACGGGGTGACACAGCTCCCAGACTGGCTGCGCCGGGGTGAGGAGGGCACAACGCTTGTCACACCACCAGGCGTCATCTTTGGCTAAGGGACTTCTGGTGACTCTGCGGCTGCCGCGTCCCCGTGTCTGCTGATGCGCGTTGGGCTCCTGCCGCGAATCGTTCCCACGGATCCTCCGAGCCGAGCGGGGTCTCCTGGGGCTTGTCCCACTCTCCGTCTGGATTCCTCAGGCTCCAAGCCCTCTGCTCATGGCTGGTGGCCCCTGGCGGGCTTGGCGCAGCTCCTGTGACACCCGCGGCTTGCTTGGCTCGGCAGGGCGGGACAGCGGCACACGGGAGGTGCTGCTGCCACAGCCTGGCTCCATCCAAGGGCTTGGACAGTGCCAGGGAGCTGCCTAGCCACGCTCGTGGGGCTGCTTTAGACAGGGATGCTCATCCCTCCGTGTGCATCACGGCACCTTGGGGACAGGTTCTGGCTCCGTTTGTGTCCCTTGTGGGGGCCTTTGTTCACATTTGCTCCCCCAGCCCTGGAGCCAGCGGTGGCAGGAGGGACAGGCGAGGAATGGCTCCCATCCCACCGTGTTCCATCCTTTCCTCCTCCTCAGCAGAGGGTCCCCACCGGGGTTCAGGTTCTCCAGGGCCAGACCTGGGACCATCTCCGGGACAAACTCCGCGTGACGAGATGGAAAGCTGGATCCGTCTGGAGGAGGGAACAGGGGGGCTGTGCTTTCCCAGCCCCATGGCTGGCACCGCTGTTAGCGCTGCTGGAGGGGGTGAAGCTCCCCAGGTCTGGCGGCGTAGGAGGGACGGGAACTGGTCTTGCAAAAGCTTCTCGTCTGGCGGGGCTCCTGTTGCAACTGCTGTTCTGCGAGGGCAGGAAGGTGCAGAGGAACTGGTTTGCAATGGGGAAGTACAGGCGGTTTCCAGTTACAAGGTGGCAAATGGTGAGAGAAAGGAAAATAAAGCTCTGCATGAGGGGAGAAAACAGAAAGCAGGAGAGAGAAAAGGAGGGGAAGGGGCAAAGCAGAGAGATTGTGTGGAAAAGGGAAATGGAGCCTGGGAGCCTCCAGCTGTGGCTGATCACTGCACCTCATGCTTGGCTGTGGTGTGGCAGTGCCCACCTGGGCTGGCAGTTCTGCTATTCCTGGCTGGCTGCTCGCCCTTAAAACCTTCCTTCCCCCCAGCCCTGAGGCACAGAGCCAGGCAGTGGGGCAGAGCAGTTTCACTTCTTGTTTGCAAACACATCTTTCCCCCCCAGGTCAGGGCTGATGGCCCCAGCAGACACCAGTGTGTGCATGTGGTGGCCACCAGGCTGGCTGGCTCAGGCACATCAGAGGAGGCCACAGAGATGCTCCCAGGGCTGGAGCTCTCGAGCCAGGCTGGGACATCTGGGTGTGTTCACCTGGAGAAAAGAGGGCTCCAGGGAGAGCTCAGAGCCCTTTCCAGGGCCTAAAGGGGCTCCAGGAGAGCTGGAGAGGGACTGGGGACAAGGCATGGAGGGCCAGGACACAGGGAATGGCTTCCCAGTGCCAGAGGGCAGGGATGGATGGGATCTTGGGAAGGAATTGTTCCCTGTGAGGGTGGGCAGGCCCTGGCACAGGGTGCCCAGAGCAGCTGTGGCTGCCCCTGGATCCCTGGCAGTGCCCAAGGCCAGGTTGGACACTGGGGCTTGGAGCAGCCTGGGACAGTGGAAGGTGTCCCTGCCCGTGACAGGGGTGGCACTGGATGGGCTCTAAGGTCACTTCAGTCCAATCCATGCTGTGGCCAGTGGAGCTGGGTCCTGCCCTGCCACCGGCCCCTGGGCTCTATCCCACAACATCCCGCTCCCCCTGGCATCCGCAGGGCCCACGGGCTGAGTCCAGCCCAGGCTGCAGGCAGTGCAGAGGCACAGGAGCCCCTGGGGCACAGCCCCCCTGGGCCCAGCTGAGCCCCCAGAGCTGGGGCAGCGTGGCTGAGCTGTGTCCCCGCCGCAGCAGAGCCATGTGAGCAGCAGGGACCACAAGCGCCTTGGTGACCACGCGTGGTTTCACCCCAGCTCCTCGCAGCGCCCCTGGGAGCGCTGGCGGTGCCTCAGACGAACCCTCTATAAATAGCTGAGCTCTCTGTGGGGTCCTTTGGCTCCGGGCTCTCTGCACGGACCCGGAAACCCTCGAGGGGAGCTGGGACTGGTGTGTGACACAGAGCCCTGCAGGTGCCACTTGTCCCCCAGAAAGGGATGGTGGCTCCAGGGCAGAACCAGTGCTTGGGGGCTCCCTGCAGAGTGAGCTGTTGCCTTTGGAGTTCAGATCACTGTCATCCCTGTCCCCATCAGGAACTGGGGTGTGGGCAGAGTCCTTCTCCCTCTCTGGAGGCAGTGGAAGAAGCAGGAGGCTCCTGTGCCTCCTTGCTGGTGGCTCACAGCAGCCACTCCTCAGCCCGCGGAGCTGCATTTGCAGGGCTTGGGGCTCCCCCAAGGGTGGGGGAAGGAGACCCCCAGTGCCTTCCGTGGGCCGGGAGCAGCATCCCCGAGTGTGCCCTCCGGGCTGGCTGCTGCAGCCGCTCTCTCGTCCCGCCACTGTCCGGCCCCTGCTCCTGACTCACCTCGGCGTGCTGGGGAATGTGCCTCAGCTCCCGGCCCGCCAGATGGGCGCTAAATATCAGCTGGGCACTAAATATAATTCCCCTGTGGTTTTCTGGGCCAGACACACGTGCAGCCACGGAGGGCTGGGCGGCTGTGTGACACTGGGCGGGCTCGCAGCGGCTGCAGGTGCCCCGCTCTGTCCTGCCAGGAGGAAGTTGCACAACCAGGCTTGGCAGTCACAGCTGTGCCAGCCCGGCAGCCCCAGCCAGGCCACAGGGAAGCCTGGCACCAGCTCGGCCTGGAGCACCCTGTCCTTGGGATTTTCTTACCCCTTTTTCCTCACGGGCAGCCGGAGCGTGGTGGACTCCTGCCAGGGCTGCTTGGAGCTGCCAGCTCCTCTCCAGGGCTCTGACCTGGGGGGCTCCTGGTCCTGTCCAGGCTGAGCACTCCCAATTCTCCCAGTCTTTCCTCACAGTAGAGGTGTTCCATCTCTCTAATCTTGGTGCCCTCCTTTGGCCACCATCTGGCTCCCTGTCCCCGGGTGGGGGTTCCCCACAAAGCTGGGGCCAGGGGAAGCAGGGACAGTGCCTGGCACTGGCTGAGCCGTGAGCAGGGCAGTGGGTCCAGCCCACACCAGTGAGGGGATGGGCAGCTCTTCTCCATCCAGCAGTCCTGGAGCTGCCACCATGCTCCCCAAAGTGCAGGCTGCCCTTCCCTCCTCCTCCTGCAGCAGGGCAGGGGTAGCACTCCAGCTCCCACATCCCACTGCGGTCCCCATGCACCCCAGTCCCCCTGCTGTGCCTGGGCATCCTGCCCGTGCTCCTGCAGGGACCTGCCCCGAGGTGCCACCTTCCTTCCTCAGCATCGTGGCATGTCACCATGTGCCGCCTCCCGGACCCCCCCGCGGACCCTGCCCTGTGATGCCCTGGCGCTGGGCTGAGCCAGCCGTGCCCTGCCATTAGGGATTAACACCTAATTACCCATGTGGTAATCCCCGGCCCAGACTGGGAGAGGGGGAGCTCGGAGGGCACCCAGAGGTGCAGGGTCACTGTGAGCCCGGGGTGGCCGCTCCTGCAGGGACAGCTCGGGGTCCTGCAGCAGGACCGGGGGTTGGCGCTGGATGAGCTCTAAGGTCCCCTCCGCCCCGAACTATTCTGTGCCTCGGTGATCCTGGCAGGTCCCTGGAGCCCCCGGGGGGGCCGTGCCGGGGCTCGGCGCAGCCGTTGGCGCTGCCGTGGGAGCGCGGTGGGAGACAGCGCGGTGGGAGACAGCGCGGTGACAGCGAGGTGTTTGCGAGCCGCTTTTCCGGTGTGAAACTCGGCATCGCGCCCCGGCCCTGCTCGGGGCTCTGCCGCTGGCACCGCTGCTCGTCACAGCCCGCGCTCGGCTGAGCTCCTGCTGGCCAGAGGGACCCTGTCAGTGCCAGCAGGAAGGACCCGCCCAGGCCCCGTGGGCTGGAGGTGGCGTCACCCGCGTGTCCCCGCATGGTGAGGTGCCCGTGAACCCGTCCTTCCTCTCCGGGTTTTCCTCCCTGGCCGGGCCCCTGGCACGCGTTCCGGGGGTAATGGAAAGTGTGATGGGGCAATTTAAATTTTCCTTGTTATCAGCACTCCCTCGGAATGGAATTTTTGTCTCACGTGAAGTGTCAGACGAGGGGGAAATTCCCCTCCCACCTGTAACAGCCTGGGCTGTCTGCGGCACCCCCAGGCCCCTTGTGTGGGGCTGAGCCCCCGCTTGCAGCCCCCCTGCTCCAGGGCCCCCCTGCACCCTCCTTGGGCTCCGGACGTGGTTTGGGGTACCTCTGCCCCCAGGGCTGTAGGTTCCTTATCCATGACCCTCAGTGTGATGGGAGAAATAGAGGAAAGGAAATGGAGCCGGTACCTCCCGGGGGTCACTGCACCCACAGCCCCCAGCTTTGGGGTGCTGGGCAGTGGGTTGGGGGAGCCCATTGTGGGGGACCAGCCTGGCCCCTGGGTTGTCTCCTTTGTGGAGGCTGAGCTCTGGGGCACGGAAGCAGTGAGCTGAGGGTGTGGGGCCGCTGGCAGCATCCCCGTGCTCCGTTCCTGCCCCGTCAGAGGTGGTGCTGGGAGGCAGGATGGGGCCCCTCCGCGCCAGGACGTGTTGGGCGAGGTCTCCAGCACAGCACCTGCCCCGGCTGCCACCCCTTCATGTGGTTTCCTCCGCCCTGGTGCTGTTGTGGCTGGGGGGTGCAGCACTCAGTGAATTCCCCGTGCCCTGGGGCCACCTGCAGCCACCCGGGCCGTGGGCTCTGCCTCTGGTAGAGCCGTTGGCCCGTCCTCGGGGAGTCCCCTGTGCACCCCAGTGCCGGGGGCTCCTGCCCCGAGGCCCCCACGTTTGCTGCGACCCTGTGGCTCCCTCACTTCCTCTATCTCCATGTAGGTGTGAGCCCCGTGTGCCCCTGAGCACAGCCCTGCCAAAGCTACCCCTGGGCCTGGCCTGGGGGGCTCTGCACAGGGTGCAGAGACCCCTGGGGCTGTGCGGGGCCAGGGCAGAGCTTCCTGGGGATAGGGATGGGATGGGATACGGATGGGATGGGATGGGATAGGGATGGGATGGGATAGGGATGGGGCTGGCTACTCCAGCATCACCCAGCCCTTGGCCTCTTCCAGGAGCGCAAGTCGTACAAATGGAAGCAGCTGCTCTTCTTCTTCACCTTCATCACGTTCGCGTTCGCCGTGTGTGTTTACTTCCACCACAACTGGTACTGCGGCCCCGGAGGTGAGGGGGCTGCCTGAGGGTGCCTGTGGGGAAGGGGCTGGGTGGTCACTGAATCACTGAATCACAGGATCATTAAGGTTGGAAGAGATCCCTGGGATCAGCAAGTCCAAGCTGTGCCCAATGCCCACTTTGTCACCCAGCCCAGTGCACTGAGTGCCACCTCCAGGCCTTCCTTGGACACCTCCAGGGATGGGCACTCCAAACATCCCTGGGCAGCCCCTTCCAATGCCTGACCGCCCCTTCTGTGAAAAAATTCCTTCTGATGTCCAAAAATTCTCCCTGATGTCCAATGTCCTCCTAATGGGATGCCTTGCCTTCCAAATCCCAGCCCAGGGCAGCTCCAGGTGCCCGGCCATGCTTCTTCTCTGATGGGGGCCAAGGCCCCCAGCCCGTGCCCTGCTGCCCCAAGCAGGTGGCCCAGAGACCCCCCAGCCCCCAGGGCAGATGCAGCTGTGGGTCCCCCTCACCTGCTGTGTTTCCTTCCCCAGTGTACACCGTCTTCGCCTTCCTGGAGTACCTGGTTGTCCTCTCCAACATGGCCTTCCACATGACTGCCTTCTGGGACTTCGGCAACAAGGAGCTGGTGGTGAGCTCGCTGCTGGAGGACAAGCACTTCTAGCCAGCCCTCCTCTTCCCTGGGGGAGGCAGAGAGCCCCTTCCCTGTCCTGCTGGGGCCAGGGTGTTTGCTGTGGAGCTGCTGTGTGCCAGTTTGGACAAATTTGGAGGAAAGTATCCTCTGTTAGAACGCAGGTTACAACCACCCCTCCCCCACCAGGTTCGGGATAAAGAAATTTTCCTCGGAGGAAAGTGAAAGAGAGAAAAACTATTTATTGAACAAACACACAGGAAAAGGATAGTAATGCTAAATAATAAAACCTCTTGCTGTGGAGAGAAACCTGGAAAGATTTCAGAGTCCTTCTGTAGGTGTAGTCTCTCCTCCTCCTCGGAGCTGGGACAGGGTGGGCCGACCTCCTCATGTTTTCCCCACTGTCACACAGGAAATACCACAGCTCACCTCGTGGGATGTACCTTCCCTCTCTCTCTGGGGGACGTCTGCATTTGGTAGCAGAATCTCTGATCTGTACTGCCGAGACTTGGAGAAGGCCATCTTTAATCTCCTTCTTGAGTTCCTGGTGATTCTGCTCCACCTTATCTTCCGCTTTCTGCAGACGTGTTTCCACAGCTGCGATTCCTGCCTGTGTTGGGCCATGCATGGCATCTGCATATGCTCAGAACTTCAGCCCATGTCCCGCACAGTCTCATTCTCACCATCATCTGGTTTCATCATTGCTAAAGCAGAAGCATATTCTGGTGGCCCAAGCC
>VZTI01005415.1:95769-196185 GCA_013397865.1 Struthidea cinerea | reverse complement strand
CAGCTCCTCCCGGTTGCAGGAGCGGCTCGGTCGCAGCCCCGATCCCGGACGCTCCGGTACGCTCGTCCCGCGCAGCCCCGCCTGCTCCCGCGCCCCGTTTGAATATTTCCCCGTGCGGCCCCTCCACCAATCAGCGCGCAGCCCCGTTCGAGCCGACCAATCAGCGCCCGCCGAGGATGCAGCTCCCACGGTAACGGCCAGCGGCTGCTGATTGACCACCGGGCACTGACGCACAGCGCCGTGATTGGTCACTGCACCGCGGGGGCGGAGCCGCGGGTCCCGCAGGCCCTTAAAGGGCCAGACACGCCCGTCCCCAGACCCCAGGAGGCGGCGAGGTGGGAAGGAAGCGGCTTTATTCGGGGGGCCTCAGGGCTCGGGGGGGTCCTCGGGGGGCGGCACGTCCCCCCCGCGGCGAAGCGTCTCCATGTGCTTCTGCATCTTCTCAGTCATCCAGGCTGGAGGGACGAAGGGCTTCAGCTCTTCCAGCCGCAGATCAACAGAGTCCCTGGGGAGGAAGGAGGGTGAGGTGGAGGGACTCCAGCACCCACAGCTGACCCCAAACTCACCATGTCCCTTGGCACCCATCAGTACCAAGCCCAGACCTACCAAACCCACCATGGATCTCAATCAGCACTGAGCCCAAACCTACCCTGGACCCCCAACCAACACTAAGTCCAAACCTTAGTTGCACAACATGGCCCCGTGGCACTGAACCCCAACCATAACAGAGCCCCCCAACTGTCATGGAGAGAGCCCCTCCAGCACAGGACCCCCGGGCAATGCAGCAAGGAGAGGGGACACGGTGGGGGACCCCAGGGAAGCAGCCCCAGGCACGGCAGCACCTTCAGAATGTCTGCTTCAGTCCTCACCTGTAATCCTCACTGGCGGCCAAATCGCGAATGTCCTCTTCGATGAGGAGGTAGGCCTGTGGCACAAGGTGGGGGAAACCTCAGGGTGCCTGCGAGGGGTGGCCGGGGCAGTGCCACACCCCAGCCAGCACTGTCCCCGTGGGAGCCAGCTGTGCCCCCTGGCCCGCACCGCAGTCCCGTGGGCAGGGGATGGACCTCGGCAGCGCTGTGTCCCCGCGCCCTGCCTATCCTCCTGCCACTGCCGCCTGTCCCACGGCTCCTCCGCCCGTGCTGGCCCTGCGGCGGGCCCTGCACCCGGCCGTACTCACCATCTTGCCCCCAATGGCCCTCATGTGCTGCTGCTCTGTCAGCCAGTGCTTATCCTGCGGGTCGGCCGCGTACTGCAATAAAGCAGCAAGGACCGAGCTGAGCACGGGTGACAGACCCTTCCCTAAAAGCCCCCTCCTCCAGGACGCTGCGCCCGGCTCTGCTCTGCCCCCCGCTCCGCCTGCCCTGCTCCAGCCTCAGCCCTGGCTCTGGCAAACCCGCCACCTCGGTGGGCATGTGACACCACTGGCTCGTGTTCCGTGTGCTAGCCAGACCTTGGGAACGTGCTCTGAGATAACAAACAAGGGCACAGGGGAGAAAGCAAACAAGGGAGCTGAAGCACACGCTCCGGATTCCCATGGGAAACCATCCGGCTGTGGCACCTGACCTTAAAGAGGTGGGGATGCTTGATGTAGAGTCGCCCTCTTGTTCCTCCCATCCCGAGAGCTCTGCAAGAGGAACATGAGGGGTGTTAGGGTTGTGGGGAGGGCAGCTGCAGTGGCACAGGGACACCCCTCTCCTCCCCAAGCCCTTCCTACTGCTTTCGAGGCAGAGAAGCGAAGTGACGGGAGGAGTGTCACGGGCTCCTGCCTGGGGACACCACCCTCCATCAACAGGGCCGTTCCTTACTTGTTTGCTCGAGATCCCAGCACAAAGGTTGTGGTTTCAGTCAGTCGGGATGGATCCCACTACAGAGCAATTGGAAAAGGGGCAACATTAGAAATGAAGTTGGTGCTGGCCATGCTCCACAAACCTCGGCTCTCTGACAGGGAACCTTGGAGCTGCCTCCGGACTGGGAGGGAGGGAGCTGGCCACAGACCTCCAGCCTTCCGCAGGGGAGGAACATTACGTTCCGTCTGGGCTGATCTAAGCAGTTTCCCTCGTGGGAAACACTTGTGGGATTCTCCTGGCTACTCCTGGTCTCCTCAGGTCTCCCTCAGCAGCACCACGCTGCAGGGCTACAGGCTACAGTGCCTGGGGAGACCAGCAGAGGCCTCCAGGCACTTCGCTTCCTCTTCTTGCTCCACCCCTGCCCAGGGCCCCGTCAGGGCAGAGCACAGCCCACGCTGTCCTGCACTCCTGCGGCCGCAGGGCTCTGCTGGTGGGAGCAAAGGGGAGGAGAGGGGAGCCCAGCAGCGTCTGACAGCCAATACCTTTGGTCCATCCCTTTTCACAGGCTCAGAGACTTTGAGCTTCCACCTGAGGGAAAGGAAAACACAGTAAGAACGAGTCCCAGTGGGACTAGCTTAGTCACCACCAGCAGCAGGGACTGAGCCCAAGCCCTTCCAGATCCACCCTTGTTCACACCCTCCATTCCCTCACAGTGTCCAGCTTTGGACCCTCAGCTTTGCTGCACATTCTCCTCTCCTGGCTGCCCAGATCCCACCATTCCCCATGTTTCACCGCTCACTTTGGATGGTCCATCTGGACCTTTTCACCCCTTTGGGCCTGTTTAAAACCCCTTCTTTGAAGTTCTTTGCCTCCTGGGAGGAACACCTCAACCTAACCCTGCTTCTGCCCACACCCAGAACTCCCGTCATCTCTCTGCAGGAGAGGAGTCTGTGGGGTTTCTGTGCTCCCCACAGGCAGCCTCATTCCTCCTGCCCTCCCGTAACAGGGGCTCTAGCTCAGGGTTTGTACTCACGCTGCCATGCCTGAAACTCCGCGGTCATTTGACAGGCTCTGTCCTGGAGGCCGCCCCTTTCTCTGCATGGAAGAAACCCTTTTGTGACTCAGCTGTGCTGGCTGAGGGAACCCTCTCAGCAACCCTCCCTCTCCCAGGGAGCTGCTCCTTTTGTCACAGGCAGAAACACTGCCTGGCACCAGAGTGAGCACCTCCAGTGCCTCACAAAAGCTGCCCATGCACCTCCACGCACTCATACTGTGAGAATGGCCAGGAATGAGGACCAGGCTTCCCAAAACATAAAATCTCTTGTGGGGAAAACCATCCTACTTTTTTTGGAATGGGGCTCCCTCGACGGCTCAGCTCCTCATCCATCTGTCGGGCACGCTGGAAGAGGAAGGGCAGTGGGATGAGCAGGGCTCTTCTCCCTACTTGGCCAGGTGAACGCTGACCCCAGCCCACCTCCGTGAGCAGCACTGAACTGCAACAAGCAGCACCTACACCTGGGATTCTCCTTGCCCTGCATTCCCTTCAAGCCAAACATCCCCCACTCTGCTTCTGCACTACTGCACTGGTGGTCAAGAGGAGTCAGAGAACAAAGTGATTCCAACTCTTCTTCTCCCAGCTCTCACAAGTCATTTAAACCTCTGTGTACAATCACAACAATTACCTTTGGCACTGCCTGCTCATGGGGCAACCTGGGAACCACCTTTTTCCCATCAGAGAACAACAGTTTGGCCTGCAGGAAGACAAAGAAGGTTCCATGGATTCTGGGCTCAGAGAGGGCCCCACCAGCAACCCCCACCTCAACATATCTACCTAAAAGCCCTGCAACAGCTTTGCTTTTGGAGTGCTACCAGGCCATGCTTCCACAGACAGCCAGATGCAAAAGCACAAACTGAGCATGATAAATTCTGGGGAACTGGCAGATAAGCAAGATGTGAAACGAAAAAATCCCGCCCTACTCTGCCAGGACCCTCTGACAGGTGCTGGGAGCCAGTTTCTGTGGGAGCTACAGCTGTGTGCCACGTTCCTACAGCAGCAGTGAGAACAAGCAGCATGAGCTGCCCAGCCCTGACTGCTCCCCTTTTCCCTGTGAGAATGAATCCCAGCACAGCACTCACGCAAGGGCTGCGGATGTCCCCTCACAGTGACAGCAAAGCTCTTAAGAGGGACACATCCTAGCCAGGCTGCTTTGCTTGGGGGCACCCAAGAAACCCCTTGCCAGTGCCCACCTGCTCCAGGCAGCTCCTACAGGTCTCCTGGATGAGCTGCTCCGGGTCCACCTCCTCCCCAACGTTATCACGCACGTTGATTGCTGCTGTCTGGAAAAACTGGAGAGGAAAAGGCAGGAGAGGGTGACAGCCTGTGCAGCCGGGCAGCGTCGGCTCAGCGCCCACAGAGAGGCGCGATGGCCTCGGTGGCAGCCGAGCTGTCCCCGTGCACCTGCTGCCGCCGCCTGTCCCCAGCGCTCACCTTCATGTACTTGTTGAAGACGCCCCGGATCTCCTCGTTGATGCTGGGCTGCAGCACAGCGCGCAGCAGGTCCATGGACACGCTCGGGTCCGTGAAGCTGCGGGTGGAGGGGTCAGGCGGGGGGGCGTGGGACCCCCTGCCCCGGCCCGGTCTAACGCGAGCCTCCCTCCGCCCGGTGCCCATCCCGGTCCGGCTGTTCCACCTTCCCCCTCCATCCTGGCCGCCCATCCCGGTCCCGCCGTACCTGGTGGTCATCTGGGAGCGCCGCCCGCGCCGCTGCCCCTGCCGGTGCTTGATCATGATGTTCCAGGGGCTCTGCGGGACACACGCGTCAGCCGCGGCCCCGCCGCCGCTCGCTGCCCGCTGCCCGCCCGGCCCGGCCCGGCCCCCGCCTCACCGTGCTGACCAGCTGCTCCTCGGCGTCGCCCGGGCCCTCCTCGCCCGGCGGCCCCGGCTGCTGCTCCGCATCGCGGGCGGCGCCCATGGCCCCGCTCCCGGCTCCGGTGCGAGCGGCCGGATGCGCGGGGATCCCGCGGCCGCATCATCGGGCCCCGACGGATGTGACGCGCTATCAGGGCACTAGGGCCGGGCCGAGCCCGCGGCGGGAGCGGGGAGGGGGAGCTCCCGGGGGGACACCCGGTGTGTGCTCGGGGAGCCCTGGGCTCACACGGTGCCCGCCCTGAAGGTGCCGCCGGAGCGCGGGCCGCAGCCCCCGGGTGTCCCCGTCCGCTCCCCCGGGGCTGAGCAGTCCCGGAGGGCGAGGCAGAGCATCCTAAGTCCCACAGTCTTAAACTCACCCTGTCCCACCCAGAGGAGGACCCGTCGCGAGTGGAGCTGGACAGTCGTGGCTTCTGCCCCTGCGACCCGAGTACCTGCAGTTGGAGTGTGAATGCCGGTCTTTCTATGATCTGTGTGTTCCTCGTATAATTTTCCACCGCTCATCTTCCTGGAATCTCATTGTTTCTCTGAGCAAACACCCCAAAACAGCATTTCCTCATCTTGTCTAATGTGTGCAGAATAGTCAAAACAACTTTTCTGTCGTTTTCTAGATAAGCTTACCCCATGTTGTGGTCAAAGAGAAGCTTTTCTGTTGAATCAGCTGGCTAACAATTTGCAGCGATAAACCATTTACTATTTTGCTGGTAACATTCTTCTTCATTCCAAGATGATTCAGTGAGATAAACCAAGCAAAGGGGATTTGCCGGAGCGCAGGGTGGGTCTCGCTGTGCAGAGCAGGGGTGTGCTCCAGCAGTCATCTCCAAAGTGGGATCTCTTTCCCGCCAGCTTTGCCAGATGCTTCGTCTTGTTTCATTTGTGTTCAAGGAATGAGTGGATGTGGCACTTGGCACCATGCTCTCATTGACAAGGTGGTGATTGGTCAACAGTTGGATTCAATGACCTCAGAGGTCTTTTCCAACATAAATCATTCTGTGGTTCTGTGATCCCAAGTACCAGTGCTCTGGGGGCTGTGGTGGTGCCTCCGGAGGATGTGCTGGTGTCTCTCAGCACCTGTCACTGCAGCCTGTGGCTGTGTCCCCTCAGTGTGACTCTCCCGCTGTAGCTGTTGGCTCAGCAGTGACCACACTGGGCTCCCATGGAAGCCTGGAGTGGCTGTGGGAGCAGAGGCTGCTGACTCATGGGCTCACATGCTGGAAGAAGCTCCTGCCCTTGTCCCCTTCCTGCTGCTTTGGCCGGGGCTGCACCAGCCCGGGGTAAGCTTTGGGTTATTAGACAAGCCCAGTGGCGGATGTGGAGCCAACCAAGTCACTATCAACATCGACATAACCTCAGTATCAGCAGCACTGGGCTGCTTGTGCGCTTATTTTGGTTACTCCAAATTGTCAGCAACAAAAATTGGACATTGCCCAGAGGAGAGGAAGAATAACTGTGGCTGTAGGAACTCCCAGGGAAAGGTGAGGAGCCTGATACTGTTAATCTGTGAGACCAGCTTGCATTCTGTACCACCTTGATGGACAAGTTGTCCCTTGTGTTTATTTGATTCAAGTGAGGCTGGGATCAGATCTTTGGAAAAGCTTTCCAATTAACAAGAAGACTTAAATCCTGGAACAAATTCTCAATGAAGGAGTCACCGCTTTTGCAGGGAGAGGGATATCTTTGAAGAGTGTGTCAGAACAACGTATGTCAGGGATCACCTAAATCTAACTGATGTGATGCCTTGTTTGGGTCTCCTCCAGGCCCTGATTTTTAATGGTAATTTTGCCATGGATCTGTGTGGTAGGTGCATGTCTGCCAGGCACAAACAGCTGGTTCACAGCTGAGGTTACCCACGTTCCTGTTTGATTCTCAGGGAGACTGTGGACAAGTCCCTCTGACCCTCAGTGTCCTCAGGTGTTTATTTCATCAGAGCAATTTGCTTGTCAGACATTCTCCTCCATTAGTTCCCTAAATGTTATTCAGGATTATGGTCTGCTAAAAATTATGGTGTTGTTCCCAAAAGGAGGAACCACCAGGCAAGCACGGGGACAGCGGCAGTGCTGAGCTCTCCGTCGTGGCACTCCTGAGGTGGAAAGGATCCCTCAGGTTGTTCCAGATGGTTTGCCAGGTGCGTGGAAGGGAGTCAGCGCTGCTGACACCGGCTGGCCAGCACTGCCTGCTCCGGGGTGTCCGGCTCGGTGGTGATTAACAGCCACAGCAACGCGCAATAAGCACCGGGCTGTCGGGTTCCGCCGGGCAGCGGCAGCGTGGGGAGCACCAGAGCTCTGGTGGACATGGGTGGTTCGTGGAGGAATTGCATCCACCTTGAGTCACAGCAGGAGGAGAAGGATAAACCTGTACTTAAAGCATTTTTTTTGCCACGAGCCCTCTTCCCACACAGATTTGTGCAGAGCTGTGCTCCTTCCCTTGCACTGTGCCTGCATCGTCTTGACGTGATGTTGGTGGAAAGCTCTTTGAGCATGACTTTGCTTTGCTGTCAAGTGCCAGCTTAGAGTTGGAGTAATAATATCAAGCTCAAACCAGTTAATTTCACTCACCCCACAGCTGCAGATTTAAACTTTGTCTGTTACCCAAAAACCTCCAACCCATTTGTGCCTGGTGCTGATGTGTCCTGGGCAGACCAGTCCTTAAGTTCTCCTATCCTATTGATTGCACATTGGTTTGTGTGTAATTCATAAAGAAATAATTAAAAAGAGAAGGAAAAAATTGGAAAATTAGATTCCAACTAGCATTCCTGGGTGACTGGAGAATAACTTGGTGTAAATGGGTTAGCACTGACAGAATTGGATCTTAATTAAGCTTAATCTGCTGTCTCAAACATATTAAATAAGTCTTTACCCTGAGATCACATGCAGAGGAAAGGGAAGGCAATGTGGCAGGGCATCTAATTTTCATTTACTCTGACTGTGGGTCTCTGGTGAAGGCCAGCAGTTTGGCTGGCAGTTTGAAGACAGGTTCCTGTGCTCTCTGCAGCTTGGGTGAGCTCTTGTGCTTGAATTCCCAAGACCTTTTCCTCCAGACAGGTCCATTTTAGTGCAGCACTGTTTCATTGGAGCAGATGTTCGCTTGGACAGTAACTAATCTGGTGTTTGTGCATGCAGTAACTGTGCACTCCCATTGTGAATTCATGTGGTTATTGAATGCTCACGTGTAAATTAATGGGGCTCTCATGCATGGACACTAAATCCTGCAATTCACGTTCAGGAGTTCCCAAAAGCTGCGTGGAGGCCACGCTGATGGAGTCTGGTTGGTCTGGGGGAAGGACACACTGAGCTCTGACTTTGCCCAGAGTGTGCTGAGCTGCATGGGGCTGCCCTGTGACAAGGGGGGTCCTGGGGAGGCCACGAAGCAGGAGGACCATGGGGCTGGGGGACAGCTTTCACTTGCTCTGGAGACTTTGAGCGCATTCATTTGTGTGCCTAAACCTGGCAAGTGACAGTAGGAACACTGAAAGAGCTGGAGCACTCTGCTTGGGAATGGGATGGTTCAGAGACAGGTGTTTGAATGAAGCCTTGAATATTTGACCTACAAAAATCTGCAAACAGTCTCACGTGTGAAACAGCAGCCTTGAATGAAGGGCATTTTGCATGTGGAAGGAGGGAGCTCCTAGTGCTGCTGCCAGGTGCTCTTGCCCTGTTCTTGTTCCTTCCAGAATGGCAGGGTCAGGATGGGCTCCTGCCTGCAGCAGAGCCCAGCACTGGGGCAGAGCCTGGTGCTGGGGCCACTGCTGTTGATAAAGGTCATTGTAGGGATTCCTGTTGAGAGCAGCAGTGAAGAATCTGCCTCTGTGCAGTCCTGGTTTCCCCTTCCCTCACGCAGTCCTTGTGCTGTCCTCCTTGGAGTGCAGCCAACTCTGGATCCTGCTCCTGCCTTGGCTGTGGGTGGAGCTGGAGTGGCTCTTCGGTAAACAGAGTTAGAGCCAAATGTGGGAGGTTCCTGAAGTCACCTGTGAGCTGCCTCCTCCCATTCCTGGACCCGGGCTGCCTGCGAGGCACTTTAAATTGCCGGTTGGCACAGCCCTGGACATAGACTTCTTCAGCATGGCACGAAGCATCCTCCTGCTGGGGCTCTTTGCCCTTTGGGCACAGCTGCAGGCAGCACCCATTGCAGGCAAGTATGGGTGGGTGGGAAGAACATTTAAGAATATTTTTCCTTATTTTCATAGAATCACAGGTGCTTTGCAGGTGCTGGCAGGTGCCAGGTTGCTGCCTTGTGAGGGCCAGGGAAGCCGTGGTAGGAGCGGGATGGGATGAGCCTGGGCGATGTGGGGCTCACCACAGTGCCACGGTGGGCTGTGGCACAGTGCCATCTCTCCCTGACTCCCCAGTGCAGCTGGAGCCAGGGGTGGCTGCTGGCCCCAGGGCAGAGGTGCCCAGGAGGGCCCCTCAGGCACCAGCCCCACCATGACACTGCCATGAGCCGGGAGGCACCAGCATGGCCTTGGGCCGAGTCGCCTCAGCCTTGAGGGCAGCAGGGGTCAGGCAGAGCCCTGAAAACCCACGAGGAAAAGCTGCAGAGAAGACAGCACAGCATCGTGGTAAACTGGGCTGCCGGGTGGGAGCAGTGGATGGGAGGGCAGCATGCTTGTGCTGATGCTGCTGCTTTCTGCTCTCCTACAGAGTTCCGTGCAGTAGTTCCAGCTGGGTGGCCGCCACCAGCGCTGCTGGGAAGCGCCCTGCGCCTTGTGCCTGGGAAAGAGCTCAGCATGGTGCCTGACGATGATGGTGATGGTGACAATGACAACAACGTCTCCAATAGCAATGAAGCTGGTGTCTCCAACAGCAATGAAACCGGTGTCTCAAATAGCGACGAAACCGGTGTCTCCAACAGTGATGAAACCGGTGTCTCCAATAGTGATGAAACCGGCGTCTCCAACAGCGATGAAACTGGTGTCTCCAACAGCCATGAAACTGGTGTCTCCAACAGCCATGAAACTGGTGATGACGGCAACAATGGCCATAGCCGTCATAGCCGATGACTGTGATGGTGATGATGGTAATTAAAATCAGCTTTGTGATGGCAACGACCATGATCATGGTGATGATGACAGTGATGATGGCGATGATGGTGTCAATGATGAAAATTCCAATACCAATAAAGATGGTGATGATGGTGTCAATGGTGACAATCCCAATAGCAATGAAGATGGTGACTCCAATGACAATGAAAATTCCAATAGCAATGAAGATGATGATGACGACATTAGCAGTGACAATTCCAGTAGCAGTGAAGATGGTGACTCCAATGACAATGGAAATGATCACTCCAATGACAATGAAAATGGTGCTGATTACAGGGGGCTGGAGAATTTAGTTTGTAAGGGTATAATTGCCCAGGGATTTTCAGAGATTTTTGCGTCCCTCTTTTGTGGCACCCAGCTCAGGCTACCAGATTTTGTGATTGATCTGTGCCAATAAATGTATCTGGTGGACATGAGAGCTTAGTGTCAAAATTTTCTTTAACAGCTTGGCAACCCAAATGGGGCACTTGGTCACTTGCCCATTTTCTTCTTTATTCTCCAGATATCCAAATTTGCAGCAGTGGGTGGTTTCACCTGGGAGCTCTGGAGTAAGGAAGGACTGAGTAGTGAGTGTCAAATCTCTAAAGGAAGTTCAAGTCCTGCCTTCTACAAGTTTGAGTTTCATGGGTTTTGGGAAAGATGAGAAACGTACCTGGCATAAAGAAGGGGATGCACTTAGCTGAGGTATTGCAGAACTGGGAGAAGACAGTCGGCACTACTAAATGATCTCTAAAGCCCATAGGGATATTATGCCAGGAGGAATGGCTGTATATTACTCAACGTGCCAGGGCAAAACCTGCAGAATTGTGGCCCACGCAGAGGGCTTTCAAAGAGACTGTTTTGATTTGCCTACAACATAGATTATAGGACTGATACACAGGGCAGATGGACTATTGGTATGTATGGGATAACTGAGCTTGGGAAAAGCAGCATCTCGGAAGTGGGGTTGATACATGATACAATCCTGAGGTAAATTCTAGCCCAGACCCTGCTCCTCCCTTTGTGCCCACTGAAAAATATCTTCCACTGTCTGTTGCTGTTCCTGCTCCTGCCGCTTTGCTTTCTGTGCTCACTGCTACTTCACCTGCAACTGCCCCAATCTGATCTGGACAAATTATGTGAGTACTGCTATAAATGGGCAGCCAACAATTGTTTTAACTTATATCCATTGGCCCTGGCTTACAGGAGATTCAGTGTTGTGGGCTACTAATGTGACAAGGTTGAGGGAAGATGCAGAGCAATGTGCTAAATGATTTTCTTTCAAATTTGTGCTCCGCATGATGAAAACTGGCATGATTGGAGAGCTGTGGAGGAAAAACTAAAGGTGGCCAGGGACTGTATAAAACATTAAAAGAGCAAAGGAATTTTTTGTAAAACATTAGACACCTGCATAGAAGCTGCCTGTTAGAATAGGAAAAACCGTAGTAGAGAGGAACAAGATCTGAGAGAGAAATAGAAGGCTAGAAAGCAGCTGTATTATTATTGTCTTTGAAAATCGAGAAGCTGCATAAACAGGAAGAAACGCTACAGGAAGAAAAGGAGAAAAAAGTTAGAAGAAAAGATTGAGATTGTTTATGTGGACTCCCTGTCCCCCTGACCTCGTATAGATTAGAAAACTAACTGTTACCCCCTGAAGAATGAGATTGGAAACATTTGGGGTAGCCCTGACCATAGTGAACCTGGCAAAGAAGATTCTTTGTTTCCTCCAAATCCCCTGAATATGAAACCAGACTCATTATAGAAACAGAAGAAACCAGTGGACCTTGCGATAGAGTGGGAAATTATACTCCAAACTGACCCCATTTGATTTGATTTAGATGACTGATTTGCAAGAGCACTATGGCTGTAAGCCAGGCCAGACTGAAATCTGGCAAGTGAAATCCTATTAATGCAGACATGATAATGGTCCAGACATTCTGATGCTATTGGACCTCATCAAAAACCAATGAAATTTTTAACAGACACAGGAGCACGAGATTCAATTTTAACACAACAGAACATTGTTGGGTTTTCAACCTGGTCAGCAAAGAGTTAAAGTTACCAGAATAAACAGAGCAAGTGCCAAATGCCAAACCACCCAGATTAATTCATGGCCCCTGGGCAAGAAGCACGTGTTGGCATGAAGTGTATGTCAGCCACCTGCTTTGCAATTAGAGAGCACAATGGAAACATTTGGGTTTTGATGTTCTGAAAGGCCAAACCTGGTGTCTGCTGTTCGGCAGGATATGGTCCTTGGGCTCAAATGCCAACCCTAACCCTGAAATCAGGAGGCTGCAGTGTGCGTGCTCTTCACAGCACCTGCACTCCCTGATTCGACAATCACTAATGTACCACAATACCCAACTTCTGCTGCAGCACAAACTGGGATTTCTGCAGCCACACACCCATGGATGGCAGCACAGGATATGAAAGATGTGTCCTTTGCAGCCCCCTTATTAGAGGAGGATAAACAGAAATTTGCATTTCCTTGGCAAGGGACAATACAGCTTTAACAAACTCCCACAGGGGTGTAAACATTTGCTGAATGTTTATAGTAATTCCCCCAGCAAGATAGCCAACTAAGGGAAGGAAACCCCAGAATGTGAGGGAAGACTGTGACGAGGGAAAAGCCAGAGGTTGTAGCAAAGCTGGAGACTGGAGAGAAGCTGCAGACCGGTGGGAAGCTGGCATCTGGGGGAGAAGCCAGAGATGGGGAGGCCAGTGGCTGGTGGGAAGCTGGCAGCTGGAAAAGAGGTCAGTGGCTGGTGAGAAGCTAGCAGCTGGGGAGAAGCCAGAGACTGATGGGAGGTCAGTGGCTGGTGGGAAGCTGGCAGCTGGAAAAGAGGTCAGTGGCTGGTGAGAAGCTAGCAGCTGGGGAGAAGCCAGAGACTGATGGGAGGTCAGTGGCTGGTGGGAAGCTGGCACCTGGGGAAAACCCGTGCTGGGGGAGAAGCCAGAGACTGGGGGGAAGCCAGAGAAGCCTGAGGAGGGAAAGAATTCTGGTTCTGACCACAGTGACAGTGAGGCGGATGATGGCAATGATGACGCTGACAGTGATGGTGATGATGATGATGACAACAGTGATGACGACTGTGGTGATCATGACTGTTGAAAATTTTCTATTATTTGAAAATAGCTAAGTGCTTGTTTGACTTCAGTAGCCGGACCTGTTAGGTGCAAGCTGAACTTTATCTGAACCATACTGGGTGTGTTGTAGGTAAAAGAGTAGTGAAACCCAGGGCTGACAATGTGAACATTAATACTAGAATAGACAAAGCTGTAGCTTCGATGTTACTTAAAAATTAATAGCTGGTGTGGACAGCCCATAGATTGTGGTGTATGAACTGTAACAAACATATTGTAACATGGACCACAGAACTGAGTGAAACCCCCACCAAAACTGACCTCAGAGGGTGTGAAAATCACCACGTGGCAACCACTTGGTAATGAAACAGTGAGGCAATGAAGAGTGAGAAGACCCCAGAGCCTAACAATACTCTTGATCTGGACATGAGGGATGGGGAGTTCACGTTATAAGGGTATAATTGCAGAGATTTCTTTGTTTGGGGTCCTCCTTTTGAGGCTCCAGCTCAAGCTACCAGACTTTGTGATTGATCTGTGCCAATAAATTTATCTGATGGAGATGAGAGCATGGTGTCAAAAATTTCTTTAACACCGATGACGATATGATGATGATGATGATGGTTACAGTGATGGTGCTGGTGACAGTGATTACACTTGTTGACTGATGCCACAAGGTGTACAAGGAACATGGAGGTGAGGAGAGCCCACAGTGTGTGGGTGCAGGGGCCTCTTCCTCTGCCTCACTCTACCAGGGCTGGCCCTGGGCACCAGGAGTGTTTTGGGCATGACCTTCTCTTTCCTAATAAACCCCACACTAGCCACTGGCTGGGTGTGACAAGCTGCCTGGCACAGCCCTGTTCATGCCAGCCTGGCATAGGGAGTCTCTGATGCTGCTCCTGCCCAGGGTGGGCTCAGCAGGGCCCTCTACACAGCAACATGCTTCTGTTCCCTGTGGGAGACCCCCAGAGACAGCCCCAGCCAGGCACCCAGCCAGGACCCACAGAGCATCTCTGGACCCGGGGAAACCTCCTGGTCTATGGACCCAGCTTCCTGAGGCTCCCCAGGGCAAGCTGCTCCATGCCCAAGGTCCCCAGCATCCTCTGAAAGCTTGACCAGGAGCCACGAGGACAGGGACCCCATCCCTCCCACAGGGACTGAAGGTCCCTCAGAAGCTGGCAGGGGCTCGCCAGGAGACAGACGCAGCAGGAGCCAGACATTGTTCATCACAGACTGGGTTTACTGGGGGGTGGGGGGCATGGAGACCACCAGGGTAAGCACAGAGCTGGGGGTGCTGAGGTGGGATCGGGAGGCTGGGTGATTATCCAGCAGCTGATGGAGTCCTCCATGGCTGGCTGTCCATCTGTCCAGCTGTTGTCTGGTGGTCTGGTGTAGGTTGGCTGCACAGACTGGGTCCTTGGTCCAGGTCCAGGTGGGGGCTAGGTGAATTCTGAAAAAGACAGGTAGTCCATGTTCAGGCCCTCACTCTGTAACATGACTGGGCACATCTGTCAGCCCCACAGTGGGGCCCTGGGCATGAGGGCACCAGAGACCCCAGACAGCTCTCCCAGGGAGCTGTGGGGGGTTTGCTGGTCACTTCTGCAGCATGCAAAGATGTAGGTGGGATGGCACAGGTGGGATGCTGTGGTGGTCTGCAACAGGATGCTGCACTCCCAGCCATGGTCACAGTGGTCTGTGTGCCCATGGCTTCACATCCTCCTGCAGCGCTGTTCCACTGGCTCCCGCATCCACCCGTGCCCACCCGTGCCCACCCGCACTCACCTGGGGAGACCAGCCGGGCCCAGAGGCAGCAGAGCCCCAGGAGCAGGAGCAGCGACAGCAGCCGCATGGCGTGGATGGGCAGCGTGGGGGCTGCCTCTCTGGGCACAGGCAGGGATTTAAATCCTCCTGGGGCAGAAGGTTGGTGCCCATGACCTGGCCCATGCCCCAGCACCTGACACGCTCCATCCGAGCGTGAACCCTCCCGTCCCCTCCCTCCCGCGGGCAGCTGCTGCCGGACAAGCCTCGGGGGAGGCAGGTGCTGTTGCTTGGTGCTGGGCTCTGTGCAGCCCCGAGAGAGCCACGCTGTGCCGCAAGACAAGAGCAGCCAATGCAACCTCCCACTGCAGGAGACGGGTACGGGGCAGGCAGCAGCAAGGGGCCGGGGGATCCCGCTTGGGGCTGGCCTGGTGAATCAGTGGAGGAGGCTCCCCGGGCCGGGCGCTGTGGAGCAGCCCGTGGTGCCCTGGCAGCTCTCCGGGCATTGTTCTGCCTTTGGGAACAATCGCTGGTTCCTGAGGGACGTCCTGTGACCGGACACGGTCCACAGCCCCACGCTGCCGCCGGCCCCTCAGCCCTGCTTCTCTTGGCCAGCTGCTGCCCAGCTGGCCCAACACCCGGCGGCCAGGAAAAGCCCAGGGCCATGGAGTCCTGATGCTGGGGACAGGGGCGTGGGGGCTCTGCGTGGGCGCCAGGACTGCAGGGCTGGAGCAACGGGTCCCGTGTCCTCGCCGGAGGCAGAGTAGGGGCTCAGATTCCCGTCACACGGTGCTCCAGCTGCCTCTGCCCCTTCCATGGGATTGGCCGCACTGGACATTGCAAAGTGTTGCAAGGACGGCACCGGAGCTGCCGGGGCTTTCCCTGACAGTCCCTTCCGGGAGCGCCCGTCCCTGGGAGAGGCAGGAGGGCTCCACGCACTCTGCATGCGTGTGAGCGTGTGTGTGGACACGTGGGAGTGCGTGTGCAGTCCACGCTCCCCGTGCTCCGGCTCTGCCCCTCGGCACCTCTCCTGCCGTGCGCCCTGGCCTGGCCAGGAACATCATCCCGCTGGCACAGCGTCGCCTCTGTCCCTGTCCCTGTCCCTGCTGCGTGCCCGCCCTGGGAGGTGCCGCATTCCTGGGTGTTCCCTGGGTACCCCGGTCACTGCTTTCCCATGGAGGAGGTCTGACTGGTGGCTCTGCCCTCACGGCTGCACCCATTGCTCACCCTGCGGGGCCCTGGTGTCAGAGCAGGACAAGGGGTACGACACAGGTCCTCCTCTGACAGTGGCTTTCTGTCATGTGAAACCTCAACATCTACCTGGGAGCAGCCCCCCATCATCCCTGGGACCGTCCCTGCATCCACGGTGGTGGTGTCCCAGCCTGGCCATGGTGTTACTGCCGGGGCGGGGGCAGGCGGGGCTGCTTTGGAACACGCCTTCGGTCAGTCCAGTGGTCACCCGGCCGCTGCGATTCCCCGCGGAGATAGCGGGAAGAATTCAGCCCCGGTGGATTTTGGCGCTGTGGCCACCGAGGGCGGCCGCCAAGTCCCTGCGCAAGGGTATCTTTCCCACTGCCCACCCTGACTCTGCACACTCCGGCACCTCTCTCCGGCTTTGCTCCCACCCTTGCTCAGGACTGGCCACGTCACCGTATCCCGTGCCGGGGACGCCGCCAGGACCTCACCCTGGGGCTTCGGAGGACAGGCTGGAAAAGCTGCGGTGGGGCGTGGGCGGGGGGCGCGGGGTGGCACCGCCCTCCAAACCCCACCCCGACTCCAACTTTCCCGGCCCCTCCCCACGGAGCTTTCCTCGCCCTCCGCTTCCCCCTTGGGACAGTAATTACGGCAGTAATTAGGAAGACAATTATTCTTGCTGAATGGGAACATCTTAATGTTTCTCCCTCCTTTTGGCAGGTTTCACCCCACGCCCGCCCACGGGTACCGGCGGGTGCCGCCCAGCCCAGCGCCGGAGCCCTGCGCTGCCGCGGGCCCGGCCCCCCGCCTGGAAGCCGAGAGGGCTGCGAGCCGTGTCCCGTCCCCAAGGGCCACCAGGCACGATGCAGCCGCTGGACCCCGACCTGCTGCCGGGAGCAGGGGGCTGCCGGAGGGCACAGGACACGGCTCCGCACTGGTGTTCCCCGGGAGGGGGCAGGTGAAGGGGACGGCCCCAAATCGAGCGAGGCAAAGGGACAGAGGTGTCTACAGGATGGGAATGGACGGGAGAATCACCGTCCAGTGGGACCTGCCTTGCACAGCCACAATGGTAGGTGGCGAGGTGGTACCCACAGGCTCAGCCCTGTGCGTGGGCCCATCCTGTCCGGGATGCTCTCTGTCAGACATGAGGGAGCATGGGAGAAAGGGAAGGGATACAGCTCTGGCACAGCCTTTCCCCAGGACTTGCACCACAGGAAGCACAGGGAGAGCAGTGCCCCAGCCGTTCCCTGGCTGACGGCTGCGCCAGAGCTGGCAGCTTTCCATGCCCTGGCATGGCACTGTCATGATCCCTGGCAATGGAGAGGCCAGTGCCAACCTTCCCATGTCTGTCCTCAACACATGCTTGTCTCTGGGAGGCTGCGGCAGTCGCTGGTGGTGTCCCCAGCCCAGCCTGGGCATGCTGCTGCCACCCAGCTGGGCTCCCCGAGGGCTGTGCCGGGACAGCTGTCCCGTCCTACCGGTCCCTCCAGATCGAGGGCTGTGGCCAGGATGCCACCAAGGAGACCAGGCCCTGCCTGGGTGTGGCTCATTACCTGCATGGCAGGAATTAACTGTGTTTAGGCACCAGCCCTGCTACCTCCGCCCCGCCCGCGCACCTTAAATCCCAGCCCACCACACCCGGGGCCAGACCCGGCCATCCAGGGCACCATGGAGCTGCCACCTGGCCGCCTTCTCCTCCTGGCTGCCCTGCTTCCCCTTGCCAAGCGGTCCAGCCCGGCCCCGCACACAACTGGACGAGAGGAGCTGGGGATGGGTGAGTGTGGATGGGTCGTGGACTGGGAATGGGGATGCTCAGGGTGCCGCTGTTGCCCAGTGCTTCCCACTGCTCCATGTGCTGCCAGGTGCTCACAAGTGTGGGGCTGTGGGAGGCTGGGGTCTGACCCCAGGGCACTGGGGGCTGCTGAGGCCCCTGCTCTGTGCATCCACCAGCGTCCCGGCCACTGTGTCCTGCAGCAAAGCCTGGGTACTGCTACCACATCCCAGAGGTAGAGGACCTGTTGGACAAGGACTGTGGCTCCTGCCACATGAGTGCCTCCTGTTCGCGCTGCACCAGCGATGCCGACTGCCGCGGAGTCACCAAGTGCTGTCCCAGCAAGTGTGGCTACACGTGCCAGGAGCCGGTGCTGGGTGAGGGCTCAGTGCTGTGGTGGTGGCGCTCTGGCAGTGTGGACCGCACAGGAGTGGGTGACAAGAGGGGTGTTGGCTCACTTGGGGTAGCAAACTGGGAAGGGAGGTCCCTGGGGTGCTCCTGAGCTCTTGCTGGCTCTTGCAGACCCAGGGGGTCACCACACTGGGCTTTGGGGGAGCGGCTGGTGTGTGGGGCCGTGGGCAGGTGGGTGCAGAGCTGTGTGCTGGCACGAAGGGTATGGCAGTAAGAAGGAACCAGAACTGTGCAGAGCTTTCTGAGGGCCTGAGAGCACTGAGCGTGGTGGTGTCCCCACCCTGCCCTGGCTCAGCCTGTCCCCTTTGGATCATGCAGACTTCTGCTACCTGCCCTCTGTCTGTGGGAACTGCAAGGCGCTCTTCCGCCGCTTCTTCTTCAATGCCTCCAGCCAGCAGTGCGAGGAGTTCATCTACGGTGGCTGCGGCGGCAACAGGAACAACTTCGAGACCAAGGGCGAGTGCTTCCAGGCCTGTTCCCACCTCAGTAACTAGCAATGTGCTGCGGGCAGCTGCTCCTGGCCCCTCTCCTGATGCCCCATCTCTCAGTTCCAGGTGCCTGGCAGTGCTGGCCTGGGAAGTGGTGGCTTCTGCACAGCCCCTGCCTGGGGGAAGCTGCTGCTGGTGGCCACATCCCCGACCCCACAGGGAGACATTCCCGTGGGGCTGGTGGCAATGAGGCCTGTGGGCCAGGGTGGCCATGCTGGGGGCTGTGGCTTGCCTGGGATGCTCACTGGCCTAAGGACAGGGACATGTGCCCATGCCAGCATGGATGCCCCCTCCTATGCATGGTGCCTGACCTGAGGAACCTGTCCCTCCCCTTGGACTGTGACAATACAAGGACAGGTCCCTGGATGAGCACGTCTGGGTCTGGTCCTTCCCGCCTGTGCTGGCAGGAGCAGTCAGTGCCCGTCCCTCTGGGCACTCCTCCCTCATGGGGACTGGGCGGTGGGTGCCTCCAGCAGCATGGCATGGCAGGGCTCACCCAGCCACCACCCTGCAGCTCCCATTGCCACGGATGAGCTCCCAGCCCAACCCTGCCTTCAAGCTGCCAACATGACCTGGCTGGCAGCTGAAGCCACTGAATGGAGAAACGGCTCCCACCTCGATGGATGCCTGGGGTGGTGCCTGTCCCCAGCCTGCCCCGACCCAGGTCTGTGTCTGCAGCCGTTCACTGGCCCTGTGGCACCAACTCCGGCTGAACCTCCTGGCTCTAGGGGCCTCAGGTGATTTCAAGGCCACTCTAGGACCACATGGGGCATCTGGGGGCAGCCAAGCACACACTTTATTGCTGGAGGTGGTGGGGAGGGGACAGGCCAGCTGGGGCCCATGACTGTCCCGTGTCCCCTAATGAAGGCATCTTCCTGCTGCAGAGGAGCTGCTCTCCCATCACGCAGCATCTGAAAAGGAGGATGTGCTTTTAGGGAGCAACGAGACTGCAGGAGTGAGGGACCAGTGGCCATGATTGCAGCCATGCTGGCCAGCTCCATGAGAACTCCATCCTGCTCCACATCACTTCAGATCCTCTCGCCCTGCAAATGCATCTGCTGGGAGCAGAGCAATGGGGCAGCAGCGGGAACTGGCCTCACAGTGATGCTGAGCTGGGAGCATGCTGAGGGCTGTGCCCTTCATACAGGTCAGCTGGCACCCTGCATGACCTGGTGTTAGCCCTGGTGCTGGCCCCATCACAGTGGCAATGGGCCTCCTTACCACCAGGCACCCGCGTGCAGACGTGGCCGCAGCCGTTGCTGCAGCACTTATGGCCCCAGGGACACTCCTCATCCAGGCTGCACAGGTCCAGGCAGGTCCCACCACCCGCAGGCATGGGGCACGCTCCACTTCTGCCTGCAGGGCAGAACACCCTGCTGCGGGCCACCCAGCTGGGACACCCCATGTCTCCTGGGGCAACACCTGGGTCTCCTGTGCCTCACCTCCAGGAGTGTCCACGCAGACACGGCCGCAGGAGGTGCGGGTGCACCTCTGTCCCCAGGGACACTGCGAGTCGGCCTCGCACTCCTCCGAGCACCGCTCAGCACTGTGCTGGGGCACAGCCACAGTGTCCCGCTCTGTGGGCGGGGGAGGATGGTCACCTGCTGACTGTGAGCCGAGGCTGTGTGTGCTCATCACTTGCATGGAAAGAGGGGGATGCATGGAAAGAAGGATGGGAGCAGATCATATCCCTGGAGGGTGTGAGACCCCCACAGGTACAGCTGCCTTGGCAGACCCAGCTCAGGGTTCCAATGTGGTCATGGTGAGGGGTCCTCATTGGGGAGGAAGGGTTGGGATGCCCCGGGGATGGGTGCCAAGGGGACCCGGGCTCTGTCCCTGCTGGGCTGGGCGGGTGTGAGGGTCTGACCTGGCAGAGAGGCTGGCGTGCAGACGTGGCCACAGCCGTTATTGCAGCACTTGTAGCCCCAGGGACACTCCTCGTCGAAGTCGCACAAGTCCAAGCACGTGCCCCCCTCCCTGGGGATGGGGCACACTCCCACTCTGCCTGCAAGGAAATCATCCAGCTGGGGGGCATCTGGCCTGGGGCACCTCACCAGGGGGCACCCCTGGGCAGCCCCACATGAGGGCCTGGCTGGTTCTCACCTCCGGGGATGTCCATGCAGACATGGCCGCAGCCGATGCTGGTGCACCGCTGTCCCCGGGGACACTGTGAATCAGCCCGGCACTCCTCTACACATCGGCCATCAGCTCTGTCCCCACTGTCTGCAGGGGCACAGCAACCAACTCGCCGTCACCTGGCTGCCCTTGGGAGGCCGGGGCTAGCTCCCCCCAAACAGGCTGTGCCCATTACCTCTGGGCACGGCCACGCACTCCCAGCCGCAGCCGGTGTCGCAGCACTTCTCCTCTCGTCGGCAGACACTGTCATCCAGGCACTGGCTCCCGCGCCGGCGCCGCGGGTCCCAGCACGGCTCTGCCCGGGGGCACTCCCCGGGGTGCTCTACCAGAGGAGGGGACCCGGGTGAGGGCGGAGGTCCCAGCCCTGCTCTCACGCCACTTCCCTGGGCTGGTGGCCGGGCTGCCACGCTCACCTCGGGCAGGGCGGGTGCAGCGCATGGCGCAGCCAGAGAAGCAGCACTTCTCCTGCCGGGAACAGTCCCTGTCGTGGGTGCAGGAGTCCATCTCCGTGCACGGCTCCGATGTGTGTTGTGGCCTCACCTTTGGGCACTCACCGGGTTTGTCTGAGAGGGGCAGGAGGAGAGCAGGAGGAGGGACCACGCTGTGTTGCAGGCACTTCCTTTCCTGCAGCCTCGGGGTGCCCCGACGACTGCACCCGGGGATCTGAGTGCCTGCCCTATGGCAGCACCGTCCCGCATCCTTGCACCCAGGAGCTTTGACAGCATTCCTGGTGGAATCACTGTTCTGGCGACCATCTCCTCACCTGGTTCGGGGGCTGAGCACACGTGGCCACATCCGCTGCTGCTGCAGCACTTCTCAGCCCCCGGGCACTGCCAGTCCTTGGTGCAGGTGGTGCCACACGGGCCCACGGCCCGCGGAGCCTCTTCAGCCAGCGGGCAGATGCCTGGTTTTTCTGGAGGCAGGAGGCAGTGGGGCTGGGGGTGCAAGCGGCAACAGCGGGTCTTCCCCACCCAGTCTCACAGTCCCTGGAGCTGGGGGACACCCCTGCCCGTATCTGGCACCTCGGGACGGGGGCAGGCAGACATAGTCGCAGCCACGCAGGCAGCACTTCTCCTCGTGGGGACACTCGCCATCGAGCCAGCAATGGGCTCTGCAGTCGTAACTGGGGAACAGCCCGGCACGGACTGGGCAGAATCCGTCCTTCCCTGCAGGCATGGTGTGGAGTGGCTGCAGTGCCACTGCTTGGAGACACAGCCGTGGGGACCGGGGCACATGGGGCTGCCGAACCTTTGGGGTGGCTCCCAGCCCCCTCACCTTGGCTGTTTGCCACACAGTGCCGGCTGCACAGCTGGTGACAGCACAGGTGGAATGGGGGACAGTCCTGGTCCTGGACACATCCCCACTGGTGCAGCAGTGGCCGTTGAGTGGCTGGGGCAGGGCTGGTGTCCTCTGCACCGCGGAGCAGGATGAGAGCGGGATGGTGGCCTCACCAGAGGGTGGTCTCACTGTCCCCTTCCCTCCCCACTCCAGTGCCCACCTGGGAGCTGTGCAGTTTGTCCCCACCCCAGGCCCGGCAGAGCCACCCTGGCAAGCATGGGGTGGAGGGTCCCGTTTGTGCCACAGCTCTGTGCCATGGTGGCTGCTGCCCCACGGCATCATTCCCGGTCTCTGAGCCACGTCCCCGCCCTCGCTGCCCATCCTGTCCCATCCTGCCTCACCGGCCGGCACTCCCGGCAAGCAGTGGTGGCCACAGCTGCTGTTGCAGCATTTCTGCGCGTCGGGGCAGTCGCCGTCGCCTCGGCACCGCGTCCGGAACGGTCCTGGCTGCACCGTGGGGCCCTCGCTGGGCTTGGGCTGGTCTGGCAGGGCAGAATGGGTGTGACGATTCAGCATCCCCCACTGGCCGCCCTGCCTGCCTGCCCCGGGGGTCCCTGGATCCTGCCATCACCCACACGTTCCTGGTGCCTGCGGCCACGTCCCGGTGTTGGGTTTTCCCGGCAGCTGCCAGGAGCTGCCGGAGCAGGGGAAGCTGCGTGTGCTGCCGCAGGGGTCAGGGAGACAACTATGGCACACAGGCTCCCCCCAGGGCTCCCAGCCGTCCCCGCCGAGTCCTTACCCTGCGCCGGCTCCAGGCAGGCAGAGCCGCAGCCCAGCGGGCAGCACTTCTGCGCTCCCAGGCAGTCCTTGTCCTCCAGGCAGGGGAAGGAGCAGGGGGCAATGAGCCGCTCAGGGGCTGCTGCCGGGCAGGCACCGGGCTTCTCTGCAGCGCCGAGGGGCCGAGAGGTGAGGCTGCACTGCAGTGTCCTAGGGCAGCACCGGGAAACCTGCCCCTGCCAGACCCCTCTGCCTCCCCCTGGCTGGACCCCTTCCTGTGTCCCATCCCAGAGCCTTCCGCACATCCCAGCGGCGGTCAGGAGGCTGCTAGCAGCGCACAGGGAGCTGCGCCATAGCAGTGGGTATTGCACAGGGAATGGGACAGGGAGAAGGGTGCCAGCTGCCCCGGGACAGAGGTGGTGTCGGCGGCTGTACCGCGGTGCCGTACCTTCTGCCGGGGGGATGCAGCGCAGCCGGCACTCCCAGGGGCAGCACTTGAGCCCAGAGGGGCAGCTGGAGTCGTTGGCACAGAGAGGGGACTCCAGGCGCAAGCAGCGCATGAAGTCCCGCGGACACCTCCCCGGTTTCTGGGAGTCCCCTGCGGTGGGATGGCAATGTCAGGACAGTGCCAGAGCCCCTCATCCTCCATCCCTGGAGAAGCAGGATGTGGGTCTCTCTGCAGGGGCCAGGGAACTGGAGCAGGGACTGCAGCCCCAGGGGCTGGAGACTTCTCTGCATCGTGGCCTGGGGCTGCTGGACCCCCACATCGAGACCTGCATGGCACAGCACAGTGTGGCACAGTGTCATGGCATGGCATGGTGTGGCATGGCACAGGCCCATGTGTGCCCTTGCAAGGCAGCAAGTGCCACGGAGAGTGTCACTGGCCCTGTCAGGGTGAAGCCAGCACCAGCTGGAGGTCAGGATTTATTCCTGAGCATCCTGCTGCCATGGGCATCCTCACTGCAAGAAGCACGCTCCTCACTACTGCTGTCTCCTCTTCTTCCTTCTTCTCCTCCTCCTGGTCCTGGCACCCCGTGCTCCTCTTGGCCATGCTGGGAAAATTGGGACAGCCCTGCCCCCGGTACAGGCAAGCTCTGGCTGGCACCTGTGCCCGGCTCCTGCTGCCAGCTGGGGCTGCGGCAGGAGCCGCCTCTGCCAAGAGCCCCTCCGGCTGCGGCGGAGCCGGGTGTTTGGGCTGCAAACAGACGCTGCCGGAGTTTCACTGCAAACAGCAGCTGCTTGGTTCAAACAAACAGGCACCGGCTGTGGTCTCGGTGTGGGCAGAGCCACGCTGCAGCTGGGCACCACCGCTCCAGGCATCGTCCCACGGCGGGGTGCTGGCAGCAGGGGTCTGTGCCCAGGATGCAGCCCAGACCCTGCTGCACGTGGTACCCCTGGGAGCTGACAGTTGTTGCGCCCATGGGGTGCAGGGGGTGCCCACGGGGATGAGGGCATGCACACGTGCCCCTGCACCCTGGGATAGGAGCAGGGTCCCCCCAGCAGCAGGGCTGCGGTGCAGGTGCTGCAGCCAGCTGGGACATGGTCCCTGCCAGCATACGCTGGGCAGGGATAGAGGGGACATGGCAGGGACACGGGGCCCGGGATGCAAGGAGCTGCTCCCAGGCTGCCTGTGCTTGGCAGCTGCCGGGTTTGACTCCTGGTACTCACCGCCCTTCTCTGGTGTTACGCTCGGCTCTGCCCTGAGGATGAGGAGGCCCAGGAGGAGGAAAATTCCTGGGCTCATGGAGCTGCCGGGGATGTTGTGCATGTCTGGAGCTGAGCTGGGGCTTGGTTTAAAGTCTGTGGTAGGGGTGCCTGAAGTGCCAGGGCAGCTGAAGCTGGGCTGCTGTGGCAACTGGTTGTGCTGTGGGCAGGAGGGGCAGGAGGAGGGGCAGTTCCCAGAATCTGCCGGCGCCCCGCCAGCCATCCCGCTTATCTCTGCCCAAGCCCTGCTTTGGGGTCAGGGCGACCTGCGGGGCTGGGGAGGCCAGATGGGGTCAGACGCTGCTGTCCCCCATGTTGCACCGCCCCATCCCTGCTGCAGCTGGCTGCCACTCCCTCTCTGGGTGTCCTTCCAGCCCCACTCACCCCTCTACTCCCTGGAGTGGGGACTGCTGATAGACCCCATGGCTTGGCCCTGGCATGGCAGTGGGAGCAGCGCAAGGGGTTCTAACAGCTCTACTGCCATGGTGGTGCCCCTCAGCCAGGTGTAGCTTCCGTGCATGGGACTGCTTGGGATCCAGCACCATGAGTAAGCAGGTCCTGCCGTGGCCCCTGGCATGTGGGTGATGCTCCTTGCACCCTTCCTTGTCCGGGTGCTCCATCTGTCCTGACCCATGACTGCTTTTCCCACCAGAGGTTTTCACACTCTGGGATGCAAATGAGCCCTTCCTTGGCACAAGGAATCCGAGGGAACTGGTTCTCCAGTCCACAACTGCCGCGGGGACATCATGCAGCCCCCAGGCCCAGCAGGATGGTTACCATGGAATGATGATGGCTGGAAGTCACCTGCATGGAACCGGGACCCTCTCCCTGCCCTGGGGCAGCGCCTGCATGCAGGGATGGCTGCCTGCACCTCCCTGCCTACACGCAGCCCAGGCTGCCAGCGCCTCTGGGAACCAGAGCACACGTGGCTGTGGGATGGTTTATTCTGTCTCAGTGCCGTGGAGCAGCTGGGGTCATGTGGATGCGGGGTTTCGCCTCATGCAGGGTTGCCAGGAATCTTGGCCATGGGGTAGTGCAGGCAGTATGCAGCCCTTAATGGCACGGCCAGGGGTGCCAGGGACCCTGACCAGAAGCAGCAGAGTCAATGCTGGTGCCATCCTGCCAGTGCAGAGGGTCCAGCGCAGGGATAGCTGTGGGGGGCAGCAGCACCTCTGCTCAGCCCGCGGGTGCAATGGCAGTGGGGTGTGGGATGACCCTGAAATGGCAGCTCCTGGTGCAGCCCTTCCTGGCCACGGCTACACTGTACCTGGAAGAGGCAAGTGAGGTGGTCAGTGAGGATGGGTGCTCCCTCTCGGAGGGACGGGGGGCTCTGTGGTGCTCACACCCTGGGTCCCACTCTGTCCCCTCCAGGCTGGGCCCAGGAGGCAGCGGGCTGCGTGGGGGCTGTACCTCTCAGTGGGCGGACGCAGACCCGGCTGCAGCCTTGCAGGCAGCACTTCTGGCCAAGGGGACAATCCTTGTCCTGCAGGCACAGGAGGAGGCACTTGGCTGCCTGATCATCCTCTGCTGCAGGGGGACAGAGACCTGGCCACGCTGGCATATGCAGAGAGAGGAAGGGGTGAGGGGCTCAGGGCACCCCTCCAGGGCGGGAGAGCTGCCCTGCATGCAGGGATGAGCTCTTCACCCAGCTCCTGCCCCATCGGACAGCAGCTTGGTCCCCAGCTTCCCATTGCCCCTGGGAAGGTCATGGTGACAGGGTAGGGAGGGGGCACAGGGGTCTTGGCCACACAGGGTGCTGATGGTTTACCCTTGGTGGGTGGTTTGCAGATGTGGCCACAGCCAGTGGTGCAGCACTTGTTGTCCCCAATGCAGTCACTGTCGGTGTCACACAGCTCCAGGCAGGGCCCCAAGGAGCCCCGCAGCACCATGGGGCACACGCCAGGCTTCGCTGCGGCACGATGGCTCCCTGGTGACAGTGAGGAGTCTGTGCCGGGATTCTGTCCCCAGCCCCGCCCCTGGCACAGCCTCCGTCTCCATCCTGTTCGTGTCCTGTGCCTCCATCTTCCTTCCCAGAGCACCATGATGGCCTCAGCCACCAGCCTCACACCCACACCAGTCTCACCCAGGGAAACCAGACACAGCTCTATATGGGATGCCAGCTGGTAGCTGGAGTGGTGAAGGACAGCCCTCGCTCTGGTTGCAGCAGCACACAGACTGAGTGAGGTGCAGGAGGGAGGGTCAGGAGGGGGTTCAGCCTTTCCCCCACTCAGGGCCATCTCCCACCCACCACAGAGGAGCTGGGCATGGGAATCCCTTCCCACAGCACCCTGAGGGCCAGCTCTTGGCAAGGGGCTCATGAGGGCTGGGGCTGTGCCCAGGGCAGGCGTGGGGCACTGGGAGCCGCAGACAGCGGCACACACTCCCTGGGGCCTGGATGGATGCCACCAGCTGCACACTCAGGCAGGCACAGCCACCGTGGCTTGTCCAGAGCTATGGCCGGGCTCACGGTGGGCGCTGCCAGGGAGGAGCTGGGCTAGCACCAGTGCATTGGTGGGCTGGACATGGGGATCGGAGAGGGCCGGCGGGGCTGTACCTGTGTCCGGAGGGGTGCAGGCCAGCCCACAGCCGGAGAAACAGCACTTGCGTTCCCCAGGACAGTCCCGGTCATCGGTGCAGTGGTTGGGGCAGGCAGCAGCTCTCCTCTGGGCACGCTTCCATGGGCAGAACCCGGGTTTGGCTGCAGGGAAGGTGCAGGGTTTGGCATGCAGCCAGCCTGGCCCCACTGCCCATGGCTCCCCTACAGTGCGATGGGGGCTGCGGACCCCGGGGTTGTCCCAGGGCATCCTCAGCCTGGCATGGGGATCTCCAGGACACCTCACCTGGCTCAGCAAGCACGCAGCGGGTGCAGCAGCCGCGGGTGCAGCACTTCTCCCCCGAGTGGCATGTGGTGTCGTTGTGACATCTTGTCCCACAGCTTGGCCCGATGGCACTGCCAACACGGGGGCAGTAGCCTGGGCTCTCTGCAGAGGGAGACGCTCCATGCAGCCATGTCCCAGGGAGCAGGGCTCACTCTGGGGCACCAACACAGGCACCAGCCCACATCCCACCCATTGACCGATCCTTGCACTGACATCCCTTGGAGCGAGTAGTGGTACCTGTGATGGGCAGGAGGCAGGTCCAAACCTTCCCGATCTGGCAGCACTTCTCAGCACCAGGGCAGCCATGGTCGGAGAGGCAGTACAGTCTGGGCGGCCAAGGGGCTCCGCTCGTCCCTGCCGGGCACTCGCCTGCTTTGGGAGGGGCAGTGGGGGTCCAGCGTCCCTGCAGGGCCCGGTGTGGGGATGCAGGGAAGGTGAGGGCAGTGCCCTGGTCCCCGGGGCTGTGCTGCTGGGCCAGGGCGAGCAGTGCCAGGAGCACCAGAGGAAGGGTGCAGTGGCCCAGCATCGCGCTGCGATTGCTGTGCTTCTGGGTGATGGGCTGGGATTTAAACCCTGCTGGAATGGGGGCTGGCCAAGCCAAGCTGCTCCTTCTCATGGCGGCACAGTTTCAGGACTGTGGGAGTGCTGGGCATGAACAATTCAGCCTGGGGGAGACTCCCGGGGCAGTGCTGGGCTCGTGGCCCATGGCTGACGCATCCTCCGCAGCTCCTTTTCCAGGTCACTGGTGACCTGTGAGCAGCTGGGCCAAGGGCTGAGCAGCAGGCCCGAGCCCCACCACTGCGAGCATGTATGGGACACAGGAGCAGGGTTCTGTCCCAGTCTTCAGTGTCCACTGGATCCCTCCTGGCGCATGTGGAGCAGGGAGAGCTGCTGTGGAGCTGTGGTGCTGTGCCAGGGTGCACAGCCTGCACCTGCACCACAGAGAGAGGGGGAACCAGCACCAGATGCTGGGCAGTGCTGGGCAGGGTGTGGGGCTCACTCAGTCCTGGGGGATGGCTCTGGTCTGTCCCCTGCCAAGGGCGAGGGCTCTGGGGGTGCCAGCCCCTCTCAGGCAGGAGGGACATGCTCCAATCCCAGGGGCTGGGAGCAGGAGCAGGCAGGTATGGAAGGAACAGGGCCCCTGGAGACCTGTGGACAGCAGGAAGTGCCAGGGGAAAGCAGGACAGGAGCGGGAGCCCAGCTTTGAGCAGGCAGGGAGGGATGTGGCAGGGGCAGGCATGGGACCAGGGCATGTGGATTGCACTGCCCAAAGCTCCTTCAGGCTTCTGCTGTGGGTAGGGTGCCACAAGCAGGCTGGGAGGGCGGAGGTAAGGAGGAGTTTGGGTGATGCTCGTGTACAGGCACACACTGCAGCCTGTTTGTCCCCTGGCCATTGCAGAGCGGGGAGCAGAGAGCACCTCTGCTCTGATGGGACACAGACACAGCTGCACTTCGACACAGCACACATGCTGTGCTCCAAGCATGGTGGAGGAGCCAAGGTGGAGGAACCAGTGTGCAGGGACAGCTGGGGCCATGGACCCATGGGACAGCCCCAGGCAGGGCACAGGCTGGGGACCCTTGAAGGCATGACAGAGTCAGTCGATGCTGCTGCTTGTGTGGAGCCCTTCCAGGCATCCCTGGCATGGGATGGAGAGGCCGCCACGGTTCGTGATGGAGAGGGGGCCACAGCATGGAAGAGAGGCACCCATGGTGTAGGATGGAGAGGCAGCCACGGCGTGACAGGGAGAAGCTGCTTTATTGGTGAGAGTGCAGGGGGCTAGCTCCGAGCAGGGAACCCCAGGGAGGAAACTGAGGCTGAAGGCTCCAAGCTGGGGGGATGGTGCAGGGCCAGGGCCAGGGCATGTGGGATGGGCATCGGGCAGCAGCTTCCCTGTGGCTGGGCTGGCAGGAGGCAGCTGCACCTGCAAAGGAGCAGAGGCTGTGAGCGGGATGGGTGCACGGGTGCCGTGCTGCAGTGCTGTGGGATCCCTGGGGCTGGGATGCACCCAACTGACCTCAGTGGATGGGTGTCACACAGGAGACCTTGCCACAGCCATTCCTGCAACACTTCTGGATCCCAGAGCAGTTGGCATCGGTCTTGCACTGGTTGGTACAGACGCCCAGCATGGGGATGCCCGGGTTGACGGGTGGGCAGGTGCCAGGTTTCTCTGAAAGGCAAAGGGACATGGCTGAGACCTGCTGGCCCTGGCATGGGGGGCAGGGCCCACCCTGCAGCTCCCAAAGCTGTGGGCGTGGCCCTGGCCCCTATCTGCCAGGGAGGAGGGACCACCATGGCACCCGGCATTTCCCCCATCCCATAGCTCTGCTTGTTGGCACTCCTTGCCAGCTGGACCTGATGGGGACACATCAGGGAGGCCACATGGCACGGTGGTCCCCAATGGTCCCTATGCCCAGTGTTCCTGCTCATGGACACACGGCTGGCACAGGATGTGCAGCTGCCATGTGCAGACACGATGGAGGCCTTGGCCCTGCTGTCCTCTACAACTGCCATGGATGGCCCTGGCTGTTTGTTCACGGCATGGGGGCTCAGCCTAGGCCTCAGCCAGGATCACGTGCCCCGCAAACAGCCTTCGCCTGGCAGTGTGGGGCCCCTGCCCCGCTGTCCCACTGCCTGCCATGGGCACTGAGCTCTGGCTCTGCACCATGCTGCCCTCCACTCTGGTGCAGCCAAGCCAGCGCTGTCCCTCAGGCAGCCATGGAGGCACTGGAGCCTCTAGGTCACATCCATGTGTCTGCAGCTGTGCATTCCAACTCCTGCACCCATGTCCTTGGGTCACTCTCCAGAAGGACTGTTGTGGTGAGTGTGCTCAGCACAGAGCAGTGCCCACATCCTGATGCTGCCCACAAGGTTGAGAAGGCAACAAGGGCTGCAATGGGGAGCGGTGCAGACCCCCACCCTCTAGCCAAGCCCCAGCATCATTTGGGGGTGTCCACTCAGCCCCTGCATTGCTGAGAGGAGGAAGGCGTGAGCAGGAGCACACCCTGAGCCTGCTGGGCTCCCATGCAGCCCCCGATCCCCGCGCTGCAGCCGGACACACATCGGGCACCCAGGCCTGTGGCCACCACTGCACCCTGGAGCACCAGAACTGCCGGCTGGGATGGGCTGTTGGCTGGTGGCAGTGGCACCGGCTCTGGGCAGCACGGCCAGGAGCAGGAGGGAGTGTTACCGTCAGGCTTCTGGCAGGCCTTGCCGCAGGCTGCCGGGCAGCACTTGAGGGTGCTCTCGCAGTCGCCATCGGACTGGCACCCCACCGTGCAGTTCACCGCATCCACCGCCGGGCTCGGGCACACGCCGGCTTTTGCTGCAAGGCAAAGGTGGGGGCGTGGGCAGGCGCGGGGCGGCCGGCGCCGGGCAGGGCGAGGGCTGCGTCCCTTTCCGGGAGATGCTGCCCCGGCCCCAGGGCTGGCTCCAGAGATGCTGCCGAGCCCCACCGCGCCGGGCACAGGCTGGTGCTCGCCCCGGCCCCCACGCCGGCCGCCCTGGGGCTGGGAGGGAGGGATGCTGGCCGCTCGCCGGGCGTGCCGTGACGAGCCGTGCTGGGCCATGCGCTCATACTCACTGGTGTCATTCTGGGCGGATGCTGCCGGCAGCTCTGCCCAGAGAGCCAGGAGCCCCGCCAAGATGAGGACGCTGCGGGCCGTGGGCATGGTGCAGGAACCGGCTGCGCTGTGGCCGCCCGGCCGGCCTTTAAGCTCCTCTCCAGGTGGGGCTGGCGGGCTCGGCCTTCCGGGTGGCTCCCAAGGGCCGGGCAGGGCCAGGCTCCCCCTTCGCGCTTGCACAACCCGAGTATCAGGTATCTACCGCTGCTGGCTGCCGACCAGGGAGGGGGAGCCTCGAGGAGACTGGGCGGCCGTGCTGAGAACTCGCCCGGCAGGAACAGCAGCCAAGCGCCCCTGGCCACGGCCCCCGCACGCCGGACCCCAGACAGCCCACACGGAGCCCACCGGGGCGCCATGGCCCTGCGTGGGGATCGGCCGGGGGTTGAAGTGGTACCGCTCGCACGGAGCGAGGCAGGTGCCACTGCACCAGGGACAGGGTATGACCCGTCCCTGCTCAGACTCACCCCGCACTGCCCCGGCCACAGTCATGAGCTTGAATGGAGCCCCTGGCCGGGGTCGCTTGGTGCCCCGAGGCTGGGAGGAACCAGCAATGCAGACAGGGCTGTGGCTCAGCTCTACGGCTGCTCACCCAGCTCCTGCTCCTGTTCCAGACACCGTTCTCCTCCAGCTCTTGCTCCTCGACTGAAGGGTCCTCCAGGCTGCCTGTGCCTTGGGCAGGCGCCTGCCCCAGGGCTGCCCTGCACTTCCCTGCAGCCACGGGAGCTCCTGCCCGGCCGCAGCCCTGTCCCACAGACCCTGCCATCCTCACAGCCTCCCACAGCACTGGGGATGCGGATGGACCATCCGACAGCACCATTTGTGCAACTGGCTGTCAGGGAGTGAGCCACTGACATGCACTCCCAGTGCTCCGGGGCACGATGTTATTGGGGCTGTACAACCCCAATCCCTCCGGCCTGTCTGGGATATCCTTCCCATAGCACGTCTGGTGGGTCAGGACACTTCACTGCCCCTGGCAATGTCAAACTGGGGATGGTTTGAATGGGCCCAGCTCGCCCACCTGGCGTGGCTGCCCTGCTCACGTCAGTGTTTGCCACTCTGCCAGCGCCCGTCTCCTCCACAGCCTCCTGCAGGAGGATGAAACCTGCCCTGTTCCTGGTAATGTGCCCTTGCTGCTGGCAGAGGCAGCCCCAGCTCCGGGCTGGAGCATCCTGCAAATTTGCATGGGCCAAGGGTTCATGGGGCCGGGACATGATCCCTGCCTGAGTCACGAGCTGGCATTGGCTCTGCCGGGGTCCGTCTCCAGGTAATTTAACCCCACAGTCAACAACGTGGCATGGTGGCGTGGCAGTAAATCAGTAACTGTTTGCCTTTGCCTGTGGTCCCCTCCCTGCCTGGGTGTTTATGCAGGAACAGGAGCTGCCGCTGACGGCTCAGCCGCCTGCCCCACTACCGCACCTCTCGTCACCGCTGTGGGCAGTGGGAGTGACACATGGGGATTGGGCAGAGGCCTGGGGTGGCAGGGGGATCATCAAGGCAGCCCTTGTGCCTGCACCCTCCAGGATGGCGACCTGCTGGGGAGCTGCTGGGACCTGGCCATGCTCAGGCTGGCTGGGATGCTCCCATAGTGGGCCCCCCCGGGCTGGACTGGGATTTAACCCAGGGCCAACATCAGGATGCCAGGAATGGAAACAACCATGTTGCAGCCCAGTGGCCCCTGCACCAGAGCACAGTGCTGTGTCAGCCAGGGTGGGATGGGGGTGGTAACAGCTGGGAGGTGAGCACACTGCCCACCAGGATGGAGGGGAGGGACCTGCACCATACCTGCCTGTGTTGCACAGGGACAGAGCCCACCTGGTCCCAGCAGCAGCTTCTCTAGAGGAGCAGCACTGCTGCCAGACCCACACTGGCCACCCAGGGTCACTGGTGTCCCACTGTGGCTGGGCTATGACCCTGTGCTGGGGCTGTCTTTGAGGGTCATCGCCCTGGTCTGACCCTGTGACAGCTCTGCCCCAGCATGGGGTGACCCCAGTGTGGGGTGACCTTGGTGCTGGCAGTGAGCAGTCAGCACTGGGAGGCTGTGAGGGTGGATACCAGCAGCCAGGATGCACAAGAGCAGCTGGATGGGAGTAGAAGGGAGCCCAGAAATGGAAGGCTCATGGAAAGAGACGAGGGGGAAGCAACAGGGGAAGCTGAGAGCTGGGGGGGAGCAGTGTGGGTGCCAGTGGGTTTGCCCACGGTTGTGCCCCAGCTCCAAGGTGCCCAGCTGGCTCCAAGGTGCCCAGCTGGCTGCTGAGGGGACAATCCAGCTGAAGCTGCCCCCAGCCAGCCAGAGCACCTGGAGAGGGACTGAGCGAGCTGGCAGCTGGGCCAGCAGCTCCAGCCCACGCAGTTGGCATCACCTTCTGGGAGACGGGAATGCTTTGGCTCCTGTCCCCAGTGTATGGCATTTGGGATATTGGTGTCCCCACCCTGGCTCTGCCAGGTGCTTCCTCAGCAGAGGCTGAGAATGGCTGTGGGGAGTACAGGAGTCTGCCAGCTGTCCCTATGGCCAGGGAGGATCCTGGCTTAGCACATGGGATCAGCAGCCCCAAGCCTGACCCCAAAGGCTCTTCTCTGCTGCATCCCTTGAGAGCTGTGCCCACCACCACTGAGCCTGGTCACGGTGGCTGCGCCCAAGCCTCGTGGGTGACCGTGGCTCCTCCATAGCAGCAGGGAAGGTGCTGGAGTCACGTCTCGTGACTGCTGAGGGAACGTGGTCAATGATTAAAAGGGGCATACTGAGGTGCCCCCGAGCAGTGAGCCAGCCTCCCACTGCTGGCACAGAGCAGGGACAGCAAGTACAGGGATATAGAGGCACACCCCATCCTCTAGAGACGCTGGGCCCCGCAGTTGGCGGCACAGGATCCCCACACCATGGGCATGGATTGGTGCATGGCCCCTCAGGTCCAGCTGTGCACCTGCCGAGGGCTCCTGCCACATCCTGCCACATCCTGCCACATCCTGCCACGTCCTGCCACTGCCGAGCCCCCCTCGCCCACACTGCCCCTGCAGCGCACACCTCGGTGGCCCTGCTCTGTGGCACGGCCGCAGCTTCAGTGGTGCACAGATGCTCCAGAGCTTGGGATGCGCCTGGCTCTGTGCTCTGGGATTGCTCCTATCTGCTCATCCACTGGGTTCCAGTGGGACCCCAGCCCCAAACAGCCCCACAGAGCTCCAAGGGCTAGTAGAAGGCATCCACCCCAAGCTCCCCAGCACTCACCTTTGCTCCCAGCAGCCACAGGGGCTGCCTGCAGCTGGGCACACAGGGCCAAGATGCCCAGGAGCAAAATGATGGTGGTCTTCATGTTGGTGAATGCCACAGGTACGGATGGGCAGTGCGGGTCGGCGGGGTTTATATCTGTATGGGGCCGGGGAGGGGCCCTGCACACAACCTTCGTGTGCCAAAACACTTACTGCTGCTGTGTGTCACAGTTGTGCCTGAGGCAGTGACGGCCTGAGAAATGATTTACCTGGCCTTGTCCAGCCCCGGCAACCAGGCTGCAGCAGGGGGAACGACTCTCAGCACCCTCATGGGGAAAGGGAAATGAGGCCATGGGCAGGGGTCACCCCAAAGCCATGGGGAGCCCAGAACTGCCCAGCCATGACAGTTAGATGAGTTTGTGGGATAGGAACCCAGAGGGGACTGCTCAGGAAGATGTTCCCCTGGGAGCTGCTGTCCTGGTAGTGTGTCATGGGGATGTTTTGGGACAGAGCAGCTGTGGGTTTGCGGGGCTGTGCCCATCCCAGAGACCCAGTGCCTGCCTGCCCCAGTCCTGGCCTGATGCCTGCATCATGCCACGTCTGCCCGTGGAGCCTCAGGGGACAGCTGGCTGGGTCCCCACGGGCAAGCATGGCCTCAGGGGGAGTGGAGCGTGGGAAGCCTCCATGAGACACAAGGCTGGGTGCACCCGTCGCTGAGCACCATTCCTCCGTGGGGACAGGCTGGTGGCTCGGTGCCGACACGTCGCTGGCTGCAGACGTGTCCCAGCAGATGGGTGCTGTGGCGGGGTCAGCACTGGGGCTGCCTCTCACCTCCCCATGCTCCCAGACTGGTGAGAGGTGACCCTGGGATACCCAAGGTGGAAGGTGTGGGGAGGTCACAGGGAGCCCAGCCGAGCATGTGAAGGGTGACCATGCCAAGGGTGAGGTGTGCTCCCTGCTCTTGGGGACCCCACGGTGCTGCCACTGCTGTGTCTGAGACCCTGCCAAGCAGGACCTCTGCTTCCTGCATCCCATCCCATGCAGACAGGGGCACGGTCAGGGCACTGCAGCCCTGCCAGGGGGCTGTTCTGTGGCTTCTCTCATTGTTGAACCGTGGCCATGCAGGCACAGCTCTCTGTGCCTCACTGAATGGCAAAGGGCACTTGCAGGTGCTGCCGACAAGTTGGGCAGAGGCAGCCTGGCTGGGGGGGCAGAGCAGGGGACTTGCAGGGCTGCAGCAAGGCACAGGGGACAGCTGGGGCTGCAGTGGGTGGAGAGGGAGAGGATCAGGATTTTTAAGGGGCTGGTGGAAGAGACTTGTCCTGTGCTGGAGCTGGAGCTGGAGCTGGAGAATGGCCTCAGCTGGGGTCCCAGTGTGTGTGAAGGGACACCAGGGACACTCCCTGCCCGGGAAGTTGTGACAAGGCCAGCCTGCCAGGATGCAAGCATCTGTGCTGAGGCCAATGTGACCTCTGTGGCCTCATCCAGGGTTTTACAGCTCAACGATCGTACTTCCCCACTTGGAAATTCCTGTGTGCGTCATCCCTGTTCCAAGCAGCCGAATGCATTTGTTACTGCCAGAACTCTGGGTCTGCAGCAAAAGGAAACATGAGCAGGAACCAGGGGCTTCGAGAGCAGCCTGGTCACATGCATGGGGTCCCTTTGGGTGACACCTTTGGCCCGATGTGGCGTGTGCCGCAGTGCTGTGGTGGCGATGTGGGGGTCACCTGTCTCTCCCGAGCAGCCCCGGCCCTTTGGCTGGTGCTGGCAGCCCCGGGCTCTGCGGGGGACCTTGCACTCTTCCTGCCCCGGCTGCCGTGTGCCCGGTGTGTCACGGCGCGGAGCGACATCAGCGATGGCCCGTGCCAGTCGTGCGGCACACGGCAGTGTGAGCCTGGCGTACCCTCCGCCGCTGGGCTGTGGGGAATGGACCCCCTGGTGTGGGCAGCCCCCTCCCCACCTGCACCCACCTCCCTCCCGCAGCTCCTCCCAGCGGTGCCGGTGCTTCTGGCGGCTCCCCCCGTCCCCTCCCGCCGTGTGTCGCGGCTCGGGGGCCGGTCCCGTCCCGGTCCCGGCGCCGATCCCGCGCGGCGGCCGGCAGAGGAGGCTGTTGCTCCGCCGGAGCGGACCGGGAGCGGGGCCGGGCTCCAGCAGCACCGCCCCGTCCCTGTCCTCGGGGGCGACCCAGCATAACAATGTGGAGCTGCTGGAGCGGGTCCAGGGGAGGCCACGGAGATGCTCTGAGGGCTGGAGCCAGGCTGGGAGAGCTGGGAGTGTTCAGCCTGGGGAAGAGAAGGCTCCGTGGAGACCTTATGGCACCTTCCAGTGCCTAAAAAGGCTCCAAGAGAGCTAGAGAGGGACTTTGGACAAGAGTGTGGAGTGACAGAACAAGGGGGAATGGCTTCCCACTGACGGAAGACAGGGTTAGATTAGAGATTAGGAAGGAATTTGTCCCTGTGAGGGCACTGAGGAACTGGAACAGGCTGTCCAGAGAAGCTGTGGCTGCCTCATCCCTGGAAGTGTTCAAGGCCAAGATAGATGGGGCTTGCAGCAACCTGGTCCAGTGGAAGGTGTCCCTGCCCATGTGCTCCAGGACAACTTGCCCCCTAGCTGGCACCGTGGCTGCTGCTGGGTGCTGACATGAAAGTTCCTGTGTGGGGGAGGCAGTGGGGTGGCACCCCATCCCCAGCACCCTGTTCCTACAGCTTGGGGAGCTGAGGGAGATCAGGCAGGTCCACAGCTGTCCCCCAGCTCAGGGTGAGGAGGGTGCCCCACACAGGCAGGGTACTGCCCGCTCCAGCCCCACTCAGCCCCGCCTTGAGCTGTCCCTCACAGTCTGGCTCTTGGGGTTAGCAGCACTGGCTGCCTGAACACCCACAGGGACTGCTGCTCCATAGCACCTCTAATAGCTCCTATCCCTAATGCAGTGAAGCCAAGACAAGACGCAAGGGTCTGGGCTGGGCTGGTGCTGGCTGCTCACGGCTCTGTGCCACGCGTGGCGCCCGGCTGGTGGCACGGCCACGCGTGGCGCCTGGCTGGCGGCGCGGGAAGGCGGCCTCCCAAAATGGGGATTTTATTACAGCCATACATCACGGCGGCGGCCTGATGCGGGCAGACGGCGGTGATTTTTCTTCATGGTTTACAGACAAATGAGGGGAAGGAAAATTGATGTGAACTTTGCTATAGCGAGAGGTCGGGCGCGGGCAGGGAGCTGGTTATGGATGAGCCAGGGACTGCTGGGGCTGCCTGTCCCTGGGGCCCCTCCCGGCCCTCTGCTCCAGACCAGATGGATGGGAGCACTGGCAGCAACAGGACTGGAAGCATTGTGTCCAACATGGAGACCGTGGTGCTGCTCCAGGGGGTTGAAAGAGCAAGGGCTCCCATCCCTGTGGAGGGATGCCTGGGGGGATGCTCTGCTGCTCAGGGGGACCATGTGAGCAGAGGTTTTAATTCCAGCATGGTTTGGCCATGCAGTGACAGGTGGGCTGCTGTCACCATCTCGGCTGCTTTCACCACAATTAAAGTTGCCTCCAAACATCACAGTCCTGCCCAGTGTAAGATAACAGCTAATACCCTCCAATAGCAGCTATCAGCTTCTCCATACGGTCCATAAATATTAATACAATTCTAATTAGTTCCTTTAAATACATTGCCTAAATTAAGCATTTCCAGGGCAATAAATCAGCAGCAGGTTGTCCACTCACCCTGCTCACGCCCATTGCACAGGGACTGATAAACCCCATGGCACAAAATTAACCCCTCCCCTTAGATCCAAGGAGAAGAGGGGCCCAGGTGCAGTGTGTGAGCTGGGAACGCCCTGTGACCCTCACCAGCAGTAATTCGTTGATGTATTTCTCCAGGTGTGCCTGGTTTACATTCCCAATAATTTGCTCAATACCAGGACTGCCCGTGCCTCACCCTGGCAGACAGTGCCTCTGGATTGATGGCTCTGTGCCGGCATGCTCCTCTGGGAGCTCTGTTCCAGCTGCAGCAGTGCTACGTGTCCCCCTAGCACAAGGCAGTCCCTGACCTGCAAGGCAAGAAGGCACTTGGGGGGCTGCTGCTCTGTGGAGACCCTGTCCTTCACCCCCACCTCTGATTCTTCCTTCTCCTGGGAGGTGGCAGCAGTGACCATCCTGCTGAGAGCTCTCCTGTGAGCTGGAGGAGATGGGATCCCTTCAAAGGTGCTGTGTCTGGGGGTGAGTGTGTGCACAGGGTGACGTTGCTCACAGAGGTGCAGAGGGGACAGAGCGCAGGCTGGGGCACAGGCAGCAGGTCTGAGGGGGGCATGGCACCCATGCTTCCGGCGCTCTGGCTTTGGCAGTACCGGAAAAGAACAAATACCAAACTCATTTGCTTGAGGAGGAATTAATACGGTGTGAAGCCTGTAGTGAATGATTTAGGAAGTGAATTTAAAATCTCAACACAAATAGGTTTTTTTATAAGGTCAGTAGAAAGATTAAATGCTACAGACAAGCACAGCACTTGCCATTTCCAGCATCACTTTCACCATAAATATTTTGGGCTTGCGCTGTCCCTGCGCTGTCCACGTGGGTCTGAGGCTGCTCACCATGGCAGTGCTGGGTGAGCAGGGATGTCCCCATGGAGGGCAGGATGCTTCACCATCCCCTTCCTTACCAGGTTGCTGCCGGCACATGGAAGCAGCCAGTGATGCTCCACGGTATGAGGAAGGAGAGGTGGTGTGTGTGGCCACGCTGCTGGTGGTACTGCAGAAACCAGCTGTAACTGCTCCAGCTTGGGCAGGATCTGTTCCCAGACCCCTCCAGTATTCCTGCCAGTGGTGCAGGGGGAAGCCAAGCTGTGGTGCCCACCCGGCACGGTGTGTGCCCATTGCCAGTTTCTGGCTCCTCCTCCCGGTGCCTGGCAGTGACCAGGATTGATGGCAAGAGATTTGAAAGGCTCCAAATGTGGAGGTTATAGCACTGAGCCACCCCCATCCATCACCGGCCATTCATTACCAAGTAACACTCTACACGCTGGGCTGATTTCACACCTTATCTGAACCCAGCAGCTGTGCCCTAAATCCTGAGTGCCGAGACTGTCTGGAGGAATTCGGCTGCCTGTGCTTAAAATTAGTGTTAGCATCTATCATTTTCCTACACCAAATGGCTTTTGTGTCGGCACTTGGCAGCGCTCATCCGTCACCGGGGCTCCGGGCTGCCCAGCACCGTGCCCTCTCTGTCACTGTCACAGGACCCCTTGTTGGCAAAATGTCACCCAAAGGACTAGTACAGCAGCTTGGCCTCTCCCTTCAGCTGGCCTGGTGGCACTGCCAGCAGTGAGGGTGTCCTTTGTCCCCTCGGCATGGCAGGCACCAGCTCTGCTCTCCCCGTCCCTCTGGCCCCACCGCAGCCAGGCATCCGGCGCGGGCATAGCCCGACATGTGTCCTCTGGCACGGTGGCTCACTGCCTCGGGTGCCACGATGCCAGTACAGCCATGGGGCCGGGCCCCTCCGGCCGCGGTGCCCACAGCCAGTCCCGGTGAGTCGCTCCTGCCAGGCTGGTGCCGCCGGAGCTGTCGGCGTGATGAAAAGCCTCCCGCAGCAATGCAGATAACATACAAGCACAGGTCAGGCGAGGCCCCTGTAGCCCATCCATCAGGCGCAGCAGCTACAGGCGCTCCTGGTGCCACCATCTGATGCACGTTTTCCGGCACAAATGTGTTTCTTCCCCCAAGGTTAAACGGATGAGTGAGGTTCAGGCGCTGACAGCTCCGCCTGCCCCGCGCCAGCGATAAACGAGCTGCAAGAACCAGAGGGAAAAAAAAGGTTTGTTTTCTGTCAAATGCTCCTTTTGATGGTGCTGGCACGAGGACGGCTGCAGTGCTGAGATGAGCGTGAGGATGGGACCCGCTCCCGGCGTGGCCGCAGGGCAGCCAGCGATGGCACTGTCACAGCTGTGTTGAGTGATGGGCAAGAGCAAGGGTTTGGTGAGCTGCTGGAGTACTGAGTGGCGCTGGCAGCGGGCACTTGGTGTGACCCCAACGTGCCATCAAGCCATGCTGGGACTGGCAGGGATTGGATGGGATGGCGGCGAGCCTGATCCTTCCCAGGGTGCCTGCCTGCCCTGGGCTCTGCCTGAGATGGAGTGCCAGGTGGGGGTCCCCCACCCTGGGCACTGTCCCTGCCAGGCTGCTGCTGCCCTGCTCAATGTCACACTTGGAGCCTGTCAACGTGAAAAAAGGTTTGCAGGCGATAAGCGATGGGGCTGCAGCCGTGCCGTGCTGCCCGCGTGTGATTTACTGCGGCGTTGTTAACGGAGCGCAGATTTTTCTTAATCTAAATTGAAAACTACTCAAGTAGAAAAATAATTTCATTGCTTCATCCTGAAGGGGAGGGGGGAGAGGGAGGGGAAGAGCTATGCCAGGGCAGGCAGGGCCACATCTGCCTGCACCCCTGTGCCACCATTCCCCATGGCCTTGGGCAGCTCCTACGCTGGGGACACGTGGCACCTGTTCCAGCCCGGGCAGAAAAACCGGGTTGTGTGGGGAGGGGGCAGCTGCCAGGACTTAGCTCTGGGGTGACAGGACACTCCCAGTCCCGGCTGGGACACAGACCCCCAGTGCAGGTTGATGCTGGCACAGGTGGGGATGTGCAGCCTCAGAGATAGATTGGTAATTTGGAGCACAAGTGAATTCTGGGAGCATTTGCTGAGCTGGATAATAACGTGCCCAGTGAGCTGCATCCCGTGCATGCTGCCAAATTAAAGAAATTTTTTTCTCCTTTAATTTAAAAGTCACCGTTGGGAAATCTCCACTGGCCGCAGCAGTGATTTCCCCTAGGCTGCCTTTCTGGAGAAATCTTTAATTTTGATTGTCACACTTCGTGGAGTTTAACTCGGGGAAGTAGAGCCATAAATAAGGTGCTGCTTCAGCACCCAGGCTCCTGCTGTACCAGGACAGCGAGTGGCTCCGGCATGGGTGGGGAGCAGAGACAGCCTGACCACAGCCACCCTCTCCCGTTGCACCTTCCTCTTCCCTCCCCTCTCCAGCCCCATTTACCCTCGGCTCCGTGCCTTTCTCACAGCCTGATTTCACAGGTCAGCAACCTTTAATTACCCGGGCCTGTCCCCACCCCTCCCACCAAATGATTCGCAGGTTCATGAAAATCTCATTAACCATAATACCACAGCTGGGTGCCCCTGCAGGCACTGCACCCCTCCAGCTCCTGCTATGCTGTGGCTCAGCCACTGCTCTGCCCTGGCATCCAGCACCACGGGACCCCAGGACTAAGCATGCAGGTACCTTGGCCAGGAGCTGTAGCAGGCTTTCAGAGTGGGAAGGTGGCACTGAAGATGGAGGGCACAGGCTGTGTTTTGCTCCATGCTCAGCCTTCACAGCCCCAGCTCAGCTGGTCATGGTGCTGTGGGGCTGGAGTGGGTGTCATGGTCAGCCTGGGGTGGGGGCAGCCGGGGGCTTCCCCGACACCTCCGGTGCCTCCAGCTCTAGGGAACCAGCATACAACCCTGACAAGGGGCCTGTCCTCTCTCTCCTGGGGCCTGGGGAAGGCATCTCCCAGCAGCTTTCGAGCAATTAAGAAGCGGGAAGGGATGCAGGCAGCTCCCTTCGGTGCAGAGCCGGCACAGCAGTGCCGGGTGAGCTCAGGAGAGGTTACACCATTTGCATTTTACCCTTCAGTAATTCCAACACTTACGGGTGCAATTAAGCGGCAGCCTGGTGTTATGAAGCTGTCAGGGTGGAGAGACCTGAATCCCAACAAACTCCGTGTGCGTGCCCGTCCCAGCCTGTTCCATCTGTCTGCGGTGGCACCGCGGCGATGCCGGCGGGTCACAGGGATGGGCTTTGATTCCATCCGTGGCCCATTGTTCCCTTGCCGGTGGCTCAGCCCTGTCCAGGCACTCGGTTTTGATACTCGTGGAGGGTGAACACCGATGCCACGGAGGGGAGTGAGCATTGGGATGGTGACCACAGCAGGACCAGGAGCGGGTCCAGGCTTGTGCCATGCTTGTCACCACAACAAAGCATCTGCTCGGATGTTGCCGTCCAAGGGACAGCCCCTGGCTTGCTTTGTTTTATGTGTGAGCCACTGATGCTGCAGCGCTGGCCGGACCGAGATGCCTGTCCCAGTGCTGGTGGCACATCTCTCCTGTGGAACAGGGTCTCCTCAATGTTTGGTGGCCCCTGCCCTCTGTGGGAGGACGGGGGGTCTGCGGCCATTCTCCTTTCCTGCTTCAGTGGGACACCAGGCTGGGAGAACTGCTGCCTTCCCCTTTAAGCATCATCCCAGCTTAATTCAATGGTTTTGAGTCCCTGCTCATGATTTCTGCAGCAATTTGGGCTGAGATTTCTCTCTTTCCCTCCATTATCCACTCTGATTAACTCAGCTGGCCCTGTCAGCTCCCATTCCGGCACGGGGAGCCCTGTGAGAGCCTGTTAAAATGTATGAGCCTATGGCAGTCGCTCCGCTGCCCAGCGAGGCTGAACCGAGGGAAGGGGCTGCAGGCAGCCGGGCCGTGGTGGGGGAGCTGGGGGCTGTGGGGGTCCAGGGCCGGGGTGCAGGTGCTGTGGGGGTGCCAGTGTCCCCCTCTGGCAGCATGGGGGTGTCCTGGCCAGAGCTGAGCCAGGTGGGGACCCTGTGGGTTGCAGGACCCAGTCACCCCTACATGCCAGGCTGTTGGGCGGCTGAATCTTCCCCTGTGCAAAGGCTCATTTCCCATTCCAGCTCTGACTTGTTCCCTTTTTCTCATTTTAATAAAGACGAAAGCATCCGGAAACGTGGCTGCACCCGCCAAAGAGCGAGATCTGACATAATTAAAAAGTGGCTTCAATCAGGCTGTTTTCCTAATGGTTTGTCATATCAGCCCGCGCGGCCCTGCACCCCCTGCGCTCCCAACCCCCTGAGGCATCATTTACATTTCTTAATAACCCCTCATTAATATTCATGACGTGGGGAGGGTAATAACGGCTGAGTGCACACCACTAATTCAATTTCAGCGAGCCTCAGTGTGTTTAGTTAATCACCGGGGGACCTGGGTTACTCAGTACAATTATTTATTCGGAATTAGATCTTGAGGCATCTGGGTTGAAACCTGAACTCGGAATAAAATTAAACCAGGATTCTCCTCCTCTCCTCCTCCTCCCACCGCCGCTCCCAGCTGCGGTTCTGAGCGTCCCCTGCAGCCCTGCTATGCTGGGATGAGGAACTGGTGTTTCCATGCAGGGACCGTTGCAGTGGCTGGGGCTTCTCCTCATCCGCGGCTGCTGCTTGGTCCTGGCTCCTCTGTGCCCATCCAGGAAAAAGGGTCAGGAAAGGCCTGGGGACACGGTCAGCCCGGAGGGTGGCACCCCATCCCCTGTGGAAGGTGGGTGCCTGGGAACAGGCAGCCAGGATTTCTAGAGTCCTTGCCCTCGCGACCAAGCCAAGTCCCAAGGTTTGCTCCAGCCTATCCAGAGCCTTCAGCCCCTCACCCAGCTTTGTTGCTTGTTCCACCTGGGAGAGGCTGGTGCCAGCCCCATGCAGCACCCACCACCAAGGGCAGCTGCTTGTCTCCATCCTTCATTTATTTCCTTGAGAACTTTTTTAATATTTTGATTTTGCTTCTGGTTTCGCCTTTTAATTCAGTATTTTGTCCCTGTGCTCCAACTCACCTTATTGGATAAAAATTCCGTTCTTGAATCCTGCCCTGTAGGACTGGATGACAATTGGGTTTCCCAGGCAGCAATGCGGTGCCTCAGTTCCTCAAATTCCTGCTTTTATTTTTTTGAGTGTTCCCCCTGGCCTTTGAGTCCTGTCAGGGAGGTGAGTTGAACATTTTCTATCCCTTTGTTTAACAAGAAACTCAAGGCGAAGGCGCTGGTCTCACTTGCTGTGCTCCGGTTGGGGCTCCTCTCTTCATTGAAGATTCTTCCCTTTGCCTTCCCCCAGCTCCTCCCAGAGCTGTTCCACTCAGCGGGAATGAGGTGGAGGAGAAGCCTCGGGGCAGGAGCAGGGCTTCATGCTCGGTGTGTGTCTGTGGATGGTCAGCTGTTGTCCCCACTGCTCTCCATGTGCTCGTTGTGGTTATCCCTGGATGGGGGTCAAGCCTCCCAGTAGCTGAATCCTGTTCCCAGTATGTGCCAGTACCCCTCGAGGGTCTCCAAATGTGGTGGTTTTATGGCTGGGGAATTATCTGAACACTCAATACCCCAAAGCCAGATGAGCTAATAATTATCTTCTATTTATCTCATCTTTAACATGCAGATTTGTTGAGTTAATTTTGCCATGACCGATCTCCTATATTTTCTTGAAACAATGGGGGATGCGAGGGACTCCTTCAAAAACATTATATATTTTTTTAATTTTCTGAGTGTTCTCAAACCAGACTCCTGCTGAGATAACTGCGTAAATAGCTGTGATCATTATGAAAAATTCTTTTAGCTCAAAACTGCTTTTTAAAGCATAGTTGAAATAAATTCAGTAGGATTTCGGCCGAGTTGACTCTCTCCTAATTATTCATATTTGTTAAATTGAGAAATGCCTCAGTCTGTCTGGGGTTCTGCATCTTGTGGAATTACAGAGCGATTTGTCACGACCTCAGCAAACAGAGGGGCCGTCACGTCGCTGCTGCCGCACTCAGAGCCCAGTTATTGGCCTGTTTTCAAGGTGACAGCGGTTAATGACGCCGGGTATAAATAGAAGTGTGCTGTCAATAAACGCTGGCAACAGCCTCCTGCATTGCCGAGCGCGGCCCAGCCCGGAAAGCGTTTTTAGAAGGTTATGGAAAATGTGTCACGAGAAAACGCTGATCCTCGGTGCCCCCGGGGGGCAGCGCTCGGGGGCGGCTGTGGCGGGGCTCTGCTGGCTGTCGCTTCCCCGCCTCGGGGACAGCAGCGCCCGGCTGGCGGGGCACAGCGGGGACGGGACCCCCGGCCCCCACTTCGCCCGTGGCTCCGGCTGCTCGGGGCAGGGAGGGTCCCCCTGTCACCGGGGGTACGTCGGGGTCTCGTCCTCTGCCTGCCCCGTGCCAAGGTCCCCGAGGGCCGGGGGTGGCCCCAGCAGCGCTCGCACCGTGGGGCGGGGGTCGCTCCCCTCTGCCTGCTCCCGTTCGCGACAGCCCCGCGCTGCTTTCCGGCAGTGTGGCGCCTCCCACCTCTCCCTTTCCGGCACGGCGCCCCCTCCTCGTCTCGCTTTCCGGCAGTGTGGCGCCCCGCCTCCCGGCCTGCGCTCCCTGCCTTACGGCGGGTGTCGCGCGGCCCCGGTGGTTTGCGACAGGTTCCCGGTGGCGGGGCCCGGTGGGTGCGATGGACGTGGGGGAGCTGCTCAGCTACCAGGTGAGCTCGGGAGGTTGGGCCGTGCCGGGGGTGTCGCGGTCCCCTGCGCTCCGGCTGTCAGCGCGGAGGTGCCCTCGTTCGTGGCGCCGCTGCGGCGGCAGCGATGCTACTCCAGCTCCGGTGCGGCCGCGGGCCTGGGGCGGCCGCCGTGCAGGGCCTGCCCGGCCGCACTCGGTGCCTGGTTAAAGTGTCGCTAAGTTCTGGGGGTCTCTCCCTCTATTCGGAGTAGCTGTGCCCGGTGGGACTCGGTTACCGGGGGCTCCGCGGGACCGCGGCTTTGCCGGTGTCGTTTCGGCACAGATGGGCAGATTGGTGCCCGCCTGTGCCTGGAGCGAAGCCTGAGCTCGTTCCATGGCTGTTCTACCATGTCTTTTTCTCCCTGTTTTAGAAAAAAACCCATTTAATATCGTTTCTATCAAAATATTTTTAAAAAATTTTCCTTATAAAAGTTTTCCTTTACTCGGAGCGTTTTCTTCCTCTTGCCCTGTGGTCATTGATTGCTCGTTGTGTGCAGGTATCAGGTGTGTTGATTTATTGTCCCAGGAGCAGATTTAGGGTGTTCCCTGTGGGTCAGGGAATGAAGGTATAGATTGCAACAACGTTTTGATACCTTGGCTGGGATAGTGTTGGGCTTTGCTTCATTTCTCAGCCCAGGTGCAGCCGTGGGGTTTCCCTGGGGAAGGAAAACACCCCGAGACATCAGCCGTGTAAGTGTGGCCAGGTCTGCTCCTGAGCTGAGAGTACGGAATTCCTTTTGGAGCTCGGTGCCATCCTGGTGTCCCTCGTTCTGTGGGGCACAAAGGTGAAGGGAGTGTCTTGCTGTTCACTCCACGTTTGTGCTTTGGGAATGTGTTGTTTGGAGATGCTCAGAGAAAAAGGGAAAGTTGCTGTTGGGTTTGAGAAGTTTCTCAGCAATTTTCCCAGTGGTGTTGAAGTGTCCGAGGCTTGGCTGTGAGAGGAGTCTGTCTTTGAGAGCTCTGCTGGATTCCTCCTTGATAAGCTCCAGGATGTTTCCTTCCATGGGTTGCTCTGTCTCAAACATCCTTCCACATCCTGCTGCATCCGACAGCACAGCCCTGCTGGTCTGACATCTGTTCCACTTCTGTATTTCTCTGCCTTTTTTAAATGCGATTTCTCAACATCAAATTCGAATTTTCACTTCTTACATTCCTGTGATTCTTTGGCCTTCTCCACCACAGCTGGGGGTTAGCAGTGTCATCCCTTACACGTCTGGGATGCAGGTTAAGGCACAGAGAGGTAAACCTGAATGAACTTTGTCATTTTTTAACCAAGTTCCAGTTTGGGGTTTTGTTAGTTGGTTTTTCTCTTGCTCTGAGAATGTGAACTCACAGGATTCCCTCCTGTGGAAGGGAAGCATCTATCCACTTTGCATTGCTCACTTCGATTTTGTACAGCTTTCCCTTGGATGAGCTTTCAACACGGCGAGGGGGTGATTGCTTGTGACAGCGGGGCCTATATTCTGTCGAGGTAAAGAAATGCTGCTTAGCTGCAGGGTATCTAAATTTTAATTTCATTTCTTGCTGCTGGAATCGTTCTTATTTGTGGGGAAAAACATTTTGCAGTTTTCAACCAACTGCTGAAATAGTTTCTGAAGGATTTCTCCTAGCTCTGTGCTCTCCTGGGCTTTCACCTGAATGCAGGTGGTTCTTGTGTCAGTAGCTGAGGGGATGCTTCAGAGTGAGCATTGGAATTCAGTGGTGCTGAATTCAGAACCTCCAGAATTGTGTACAATGGTGAGTACAGGTGAAAGAAGTGGAGGAGCAGAAGGCAGGCAAATAGCTCTGATTCTCAGAAAGTGAGATTCCCTTCTGAGAGGGCATTTCTGGCTGAGAGGTGGGGGTAAATAGTTGGAAACAGCAGATTTTGCTGCCTCCCATCCTTCGGGTCAGACTCTGCCTTCGGGGAGGGTGGCTTGGTAGCTCGTCCAGCAGCTCCTGGCCCACTCCAGCCCTGGATTTGGGAGCCTCCCTGCTCTGGGCTGAGGTGTGGGCTGGCTCAAGGTCTCCTTGGTTGTCCTCGCTGCAGGGGTGGCACCGGCTGTCGGGGAGGTGGTGTGGTGCCTCAGCTCTCTGATTTTAATCTCTTGCTGCAAATGAGTTGGTCTTCTCAGCCTCCCTCAGCACAACCCAAAATAATTGCTTTTCTCTTACACTGTTTTGAATTTTCTCCTCTAAATGTGTAATCTGTGCCCTTGCTACAGCAAGAAGATGTTCTCCCTCGGAGCCAAACTTGGCGTGGAAGACTGTAGGCACCGTGCCACCAATTCAGCATCAAGTGTCTGCCAGAACGGGAAAAGAAACCTCTTGCAACAAAAAATACAATTAAACAGCACCTGGCCGTTTATACAAAGCTCAGGAATCCATAAACTTTATGTGTTGCTGCAAAACAGTTGCAGATGGTCTAAAGTGATGATTAAATATTGCTGCTGTTTGCCCAGACCCTCCCTGTTTGGTCTCTGATTACAGAGGGTAATTAGGAGGACAAAGCCAACTCCGGGGCTATTCAGAGTCCTCTTTCAGTTGTCTTGGGAGGGAATAAGGGAGATTATTTGAATTCTCATTAAAGGCAGATTTCATCACCATGAGTGATCATTACCAACTGCTAATTTTTAAATGGAATGTTAGTAAAATCAAATAGCAGAAGAAGCAGTAACTGATGGGGTGAGGTCTGACTTCATTGTGCTGGGCGATCTCCCCGTTGTCTGTCGGGGTTGAGTGTGGTGCGTACAGGGATGGATCTCTGTGTATCCATGGAGGCACATCATCATTTCTGCTGCTGGTATGGATAATTTACTGCCAATTTGCAACGTAATGGATGCATCTGATGGTAGGGGCAGCTCAGCTGAGCTGGTTGTTGACTGCTTACATCATTATTACCCCAGTAGCTCCTCCTGCCGGCAGTTAAAACAAGGAGCTGACATCGGCTCAGCTGTCTGCCTCATCCCTTGGGATACTCTGCTCCTGGGAGCATGGCCTCATGCTGCCAGAGCTGGTGCTCTCACAGGGTGGGAGTGAATCTCTAGTTTACTTCCCAATGTGTTGTCTTTAGCCACCAAACCAGAGCGTGTCAAGAAAGATCCCTGTCCTGCACCTCCCTGATGAGCTCCTTGGGTGGTTCTGAGCCTCACAAGGGAGGCTGGAAGGCACAGGGGTTCATTCCCTCTGAAATGAATAATCTCTGTCCACGTGGGTACAGTGTGCACCTGTCATTGCATTTGCCTCAGTTTGTGTGATTTTGGAGCTCTTGAGTCTCTGTGGTTTCTGATTTTCCTGGGGTACCAGTTCTTCCAGTTTTTAGCACTCAGATCCCGCACCATTTAGAAGTGCTGTGTGTCACGCCTCAGGAAGAAAAAGCATGGAAAAGTGAGATTGATAGTAGCCTGGTTTATCACAAACACTGGAAACAAAATTAGGAGGTTATTGAAGATTCCTCTGGAGATTTGGGCTTGTTTTTAGGATCCCAAACTGACAGCTGCTGCGCTGCTTTCTGAGTGGCTCTTTGGAGCGGGCTGGGATGTGGGCACAGAAGAAGCTGCATCATTTATGAAGATTTATTTCAGATTTCATTAACAAATAATTTGTGAGCTTCACAGTAACGAGGTTACTTACAAAACCGATACCTTAGTAATATGAAACTCCTGAGTATTTCCTGAGTAATATGAAACTACTGAGACATCTCTAAACCTTCCTGATGTTTGGCGAAGGCTGAAGCAATCAGGATTCTGAAAAATGTGTGTTTTGATTTTGTGGGGTATTTAACCCTGATATTAATGTGCAATCACTGCTTGGAGGGAGCCCAGGGGCGCTGGCAGATTATTATGCTTTGATTTAGGACGTTGTTTCCCTGTCCCTCGTGGCACACGCGGCGGGTGCTGCTCCTGCCGCCCCCACCGAGGGCAGGCTCAGCCTTACCTGGCTGTGCACAGAGCAGGACCTGTGTCAGGTGTGTCTGGAGAAAGTCTGTACCCAAAGGCTTGGCCCCAAGCAGTGTCAGTTCAGGGGATGTCAGCTAACAGACACAACCAGTACAGGAGGACTAAGAGAGAAAGGGAAAGATAATTCTCCCTTTCCCAATTACCAGCTTCTGTTTACTTTATCATATTTTATAAACAGTAGCTTTTTTAAAACCCTTTTGTATTCATTGGTTTTTGTGTGGTGCTATCAGTGTTAGATTTAAATGAAAATACCTACTGAATAAATTACTGTGAATGCCCTGCATTCAACAGGAACAGAATTAAGCTTAGCTAACAAAACAATTGAAAAATGCTTTTCTTATGCATTTTCTAATGAATTCCAACTTATTGCCAGATTCACCTTAGCACAACTAAGTAAAAAAAACCCTATTTTGTTTATCAAATGATTAACTTTCTCTTTTCTACCAGAAAGGCAGAACTTGTGCAGATGTGTGTGAAGCTGTGGAATTGGTTAAATAAATGTGTTTGGACACAATCTGTGTGTTTGCTGAGCGAAATGCACCAGGCTCAGTGCAGCAACCTATGGGCTTAATTCTTGCTGGTTGGTAACAGTCCTTTGGAAAACACAAATGCAAGCCCAAGATGAAAATCAATGAACAGAAACTAATGCCTGCCTTAAATCAGTTGTTCATGACTGTGCATCTCTTGTGCAATGAGCAGGACCCAGGTGTTCCACTCGGGCCTTGGTTTCGTGGCTTTAATAGTGCTGGTTGGGAGCGGCAATGTTCTTAGCAAGGTTTTGCATAACATCAGTAAGGAGAGGCAAAGCCTTAATGCCTGCTTAATAGCGTTTGCCCGGAATTCAATTACTGCCTATTGCCAGGCTGCTGGCAGCGTTAATGATCGCACACGGGGCACTTCCATGATTTATCATTATGACTCTGGTATGTGTTAGAGACGCCTCCCCCAGCAATGCATAAATACAAAAAAAGGTAAAATAATTAAGATGGAAGCAAGGGTGTAAATTCTGATCTTGAGGATTGTGTACTCAGAGGAAATGGGGTGGGTTTCATGATGCAGTTTTAATTTAGGTTTTGTTCTGGGATGCAGTCCCTTCCCGTGACACATTACTTTACATCTGACAGACCCCCAGCTCCCTCAGCCTCTCGTTACACCACAGGCTCACCAGGAGCTTTGGCCCTTTTTAATGTTTAGAAATAAGAGTGAGGAATGAGATTCCAATTCCAAATTAAGAACATCCATGACAAATCTTGTTGAGATTTTGATGTAAATTTCAGGATTTATGTCGCTAATTGCTGTATCTGTGTTTGTGGCATTAATCTGTCAAAGGTGGTTTAGGATGAGTTGGGTATTACCGAGGAGTGAATGGAAGGACATAGGAAGGGCAGTCACCCTTGTGCCATAAGCAGTATGGATTTACTGAAGATTTTTCTTTCAATGATGTCATTTAAAAGAGCACCTTTTCCTTGTTCTTTTCTTTACTGGGTTGCTGATTGCTCGGGGTTGTTTGAATTATTGGTTGTTGTTAATGACACGTTTGTTTCCAAATGGATCTATGTGAAATTATATTTTAATGTACCTAGAAGATAAGTAATAGGAATCTGCTTTAAAAAAAACCCCAATCCACAAAACCCTCCAAGCAAATAAATTTTTCATTTCACAGAATGTCTGGGTATGCTTCCACGTCACGGCTATTGAATTATGAGCCGAGTAACTGCTTTAAAAGTGCATGGAGGCACTTTAGGAGAGTTTTAAGTCAGGAATGTACCATCCGTAATGGAAATGGCAGAGAAGATATAGGGAGAAAGGAGGCAGATAACAGAGCTTGAACAGGTCTGCCTGGGAGCGAGCAGCTACAGCTTTGATTTGTGCTAATGTGTTGTCTGGGAAACTTGATTCTGCATCTTCCCTAAAGCAGTGACAAGGTGGTAACCCTGAAAACAAGGTGATCTCAGCCAGGCTGCTGTCTGGCCTGCTTCTTAACTATAATTAACTCCTCATGTGCTTTTTGGGGCTGGGTGGGGGGGGCTTTGTATTTTTTTACATTTCCTGAAAGCAGCATTTTCTGTGGAGCAGATCATTTACCAGCTTGTCGTTGGTACTGGGCTGTGCTGTGGTGCAGCATGCGGCGGAGCTGGAACCACAGCGGGATTCCCTTATGAGCCTGGAAGGTTTATTGCCCTCTGCAGCCTAAAAGTTCCTAACCTGCCAGGGAGCTGGAAATCCCTGTTTTGATACTCACAGTCATGCCAGACCTGGCGGGAGAACGACACTGTCACTTATTTCCTCTGCACCTTTATTTGGATCAAACACGAGAAGGATCCCAGTCTCATTTTAAAGCAGGGAGGGCCTGTGTTCGTGGTAGCCTGGTGTGACTTTTGCCATTTTAGACAAAGGGTCCCACAGAACAGAAGAGGGGGGGCTGCCTGCCAGGTGGTATTTTATAAATTAAGATGGACACATGTTAGACCTAATGAGGTTACAAATCACCTACCAGGTGACTTGAGCAGTGGTGTAAAGTAAAAGTATTTTTGTTATGGTTTTATTATTCTTGATACATACCCTCCTTTTAAATAGTAAAGAATTAAGCTTTGTTTTGTTGTAGTTATAGAGCATGGAGTACTCCTGTTCCAGCTTAGTTGTCCTTCAAAAATATGAGAGACCAAATTTAATGTCCTTGTAGTTTTTGAGGGGAAAGTTTTTCCTTCTACTGCAAATGCTTTTATCCCTTTCTGCCTGAATGAAAACATGGGATTAGGATTAATGGACTTTTTCTTGTCCTTGGCAAATTACCTTTAAGTTTGACAATCAACTAGAAATAGTGGAATAAAATAATAGGTTGTTCTAAGCAAACCGTGATGGTTTGGGCACTGTTTAATCCAGTGCCAGGCCCCTGCAGAGCTGCAGAAAGCAGCAGTCCTCCTTGTCCTGCCTGCACTGAGTTGGGCTAATTCTGCTTTTACATGTCAGCAAACTTCAGATAGAAGGATGGGGGTGAAATGGGATGCACACTGGAATTCAATATAATCTTGTATACGTTGTGGGTAAAAAATTATCTTTCCCGCTGTCTGCTGAGCATATCAGTCTGCTGGCTGTGAAATGTGGGGTTGTCTCAGATGAGTCAGCAGATTGGGGTTCCTTGATGGGCAGCTGTGCCCCACTGAGCAGGGCTGTTTGGCCACTCCTTGTCTGTGCACTCCTCGTCCTTGCTGTCTATGAAGATATTTTCCCGTGAATCATGTTCATAGATCAAAGAAGGTAGGATGTTGACACAGCTCTTGGCAGAGGCATTCGTCTACTCATGTGATGTTCCACTTCACTAAATTAATTTCCTTTCCAGTTTTCAGAGTTGTTAAGCGTCATGTAAGCAAATCTTCTAAACAACTTGTAAGAATTTCCACAGTATGGCTTGTAATATTGGTATTCTGGTTTGCAAGGGTCACTAAACACTCATTCACCTTTTATTTCTCTGACTTCAGCCTAACAGAGGGACAAAAAGACCCCGTGATGAAGAGGAAGAGGAAATCAAAGCACGTCGGAAACAAGCCAGTGCCCGAGAACATGGTCGTCATAGGGAAGAGGAGTCTGCTGCCCTGGAAGAAACTGATGATGAGAAGAAGAAACTCCTTCAGATAATTGAGAGGGATGGAGAAGAGGAAGATGAGGAAGTAAGTCCTCTGGGAAAGGAGAGGCAATGGAAATAACCAAACACCAAACCCCTTCTCTGTGATTTCCGTTTCTTACCATGTAGGTGGTGAGACTTAACGTGATTTTCCTGTGCTCTTACAGCTTCAGTTTGTGGGTTTGCTTTCCTGCCCTGCGGGGTGTTCATTAATTTCAAATTTCTCAAATATATCAGCTGAAGATTTAAAGTGGGGGAAAAGGGAGAGGGCTTTCAAGTCTAATCTCTGTTTGGTCTGAGAATACCCAAGTCACCTTCTAAAGTATATTTTTAGGAAACAGTTTCTGAGTTCTAACAAATTTCCTGACTGTTGTTCTCATCAGTACCCCCAACCATGCAGCTTCTCCCCCTCTTTGTGGCTGTGCAGCGGCAGCAGCAAATAAACAAACATTCTTCTGTGCAAGAAAGGTCTTGGGTCAGAGGAGGGGGGTAGCAGCTGTCAAGGGTAAATGATTTCAAGCCTTGGAGACAGAAATCCAATGCTGCATTGGCCTTTCTGCCAAGGGCCAGGGAAAAGATCACTTTATAAATGTGACACATGGATTGGTATAAATCTAGAAGATATTTGCTTCCTGCTGCCCGTGTCCTGTTTGAAAAAAAAAAAAGTGATAGTCACCACTGCAGAATCATGTGGCTTTGTAAAATATCATTGTCCTTTGTATACAGCATTGCCAGCATCCGTTTCTGAGAATCTCCCTCATTTTTTTTTTGATGTTGAGCTATTGCCATGACAGTTGTTGCTGATGGCAAGGAAAGATAATGCAGGATTTCTGTAGCTTTTGAGCTCCAGGGAGGATGGATCGACAGAACCAAGAGTCCTTCTGACTGGCTAGTCTTGTGGATTCCTGCAGTGTGCCAGTCTCTCATCTTTGTCAAGGGGGACAAAGTCCTCCCAGCCAGACATTTTAAAGGCTGAAAGTCCAGGCTTTCTTTAGAACTCAAATATCTTGTTTATTACTTTGGACAGCAGTTAATATAAGTGCCATTAAAATGTGCTTTGTCCCAGTAAATTTGATGGGAAGAAGCTAATCTGTAGGACACTGCAATACTGAATGCAAATTCAATACAAGATATAAAGCTGATCCTAATGGAGATATTGTAGTGATATGTGTTAGAGGAAGCAAAGAATCAGAGGGAATAGAGGGAAGCAGTGTCAGCATGTGTGGGTTGAAATCCCATTGCTAGAAGAATGTGCTTTGGGCACTGTAGTATTGATTAGCTGAATGGGGTGGTGACATGAGTGGGATGGCAATGAGACAGGTTGGGCAAAGGAATGAAGGAAATCCAATAATAACTGAAGGCTTGGGCTGGTGTTGTTATTGTAATGGAGTTTGCTGAAGAAATGGAGGTTTTCTCTCTCATACCAGATTGCTGCTTAGAGTCACTGACCAAACCATCTTCAACACCAGCAGCAATTCTTGATTTAATCCTGAGCAGGGGACGGACACAAAACTCAGCTTAACATGTGAGGTTGTCTGGTTTGGTTTTTGTTTTGAGAGCTTGTCTTAAACAGTGGTTGTAACACAGTCAAACAGAGGAGAGGGAAGAAGATACACAGGGAAATCTATATCATCAACTTTTTAATAAAAGAAGTGCATTAAAATCATAAACTAAGGAAAATGTTTGTAGGTGCCAGGGAGGCAGTGGAGGTTACATTGCTGCTGTACAGTAAATATACAGCTCCAGCTGAGAAACACCTTAGGAGCATTTACAAAATAAAGAGAAAATACTAGAGTAGAATATTGATTTTTTTTTTTTTCTTTAGGAAAAGGCTTTAAGATAGCAGTGAAAACTTATCCAAGTGAGGAAAATGTGGAAGAACATAAATTCAGGGCAGTTAAATGTAGGCTTACAAAAAGCAATAGCACAAGGGACTTCTGCAGAGAAGCTCTCCGTAAGCACGGGTTGTTAGTGCAGGTTTGCTCTATGTCTGAAGCAAAAAAGCCTTGATATGTACTGGTGGTGCCAGGTAGTAAGAGGTATAAAAAAATAGCTCGAGGTCCAAGCTGGAGTGGGTAGTGATGGTGTGTGAGGTGTTTGGCAGCTCTCTGCAGTGATATTCCAGAACTGGCTGGAATTCCGAGGGCCCTGGGCCCAGCTGCAGTCCCACCACATTGCTTGTATTTCTCCAGCCATCCAAAGCTCACTTTTCTGCCTTTTCTGATTTGGTCAGGAGGAACCTTTGGATGAAAGTTCAGTGAAGAAGATGATTCTAACCTTTGAGAAGAGATCCTACAAAAACCAGGAGCTGCGAATCAAGTTTCCTGACAATCCAGAGAAGTAAGACTATGCTTAACTTTTTTCCTTTGATTTTAGATGTAAGCCCTAAATCAATTACTGGAATATAGAGATGTTTTCAGTTACATAAGGCTTATGTAACAGGAGTTATTGCCTTGTAGTTCTTCTAAATTCTATTTGAAACTGACTTTGTTAATTAAAAATGGCTTTATTGAGACTGTGGTGGGGCCAGTATGTGGCTGGCAGCACAAAAACCATGATTAGCAATAATTAAAGGTTTCATCCCATCGTTTGATGTGAAGGTGTTGTGCTTGCATACCAGCCAGAGGTCTGTGTGGGGAGAAAATCATTTCATGTTACCCTGTGCCGTGATGAGCAGAATGGCTGGATGGGCTCAGAGAGCCACACGGGGTGTTTGTGTTCTTCCTCCCTTCAAGGTGTTCTGTTATTAACATTAAAGGATTTCTTCCTACACTTCAATGCCATTATTTTTTGTCCAGTTTGCTGTCCTTTCCATTACCCAGATTATTTTTATGGACTTCAGACTCATACAATCTACATACTAATATGTGCTACCTAGGAAAGGTGCAGCGCTATGCAGAATTTATTTTATAAGCGGGTTTTTTCATGTGTAGCTACAGCACCTTGATTTTAATTTTTTCTTTAAATTCTAGGACTGATTTACAGAATTGGAACAAATCTGCTTATTTACTCTATGTCAATTATATAGTAGAAATGCTTATCCTGCTGCAGGATTAAACTTCAAGAGGAAGGCGTAGGACAGGGAGGACAGAAATGCCAGTGCCATGTGCACCTGGGGTGAGAGGTCCTACCTGGCATCTCCTGGAAGGCAGTGGTCTTTTCTTGCCTTTTTATTACCCTTTTTTGTCTTGCCTCAGGTTCATGGAGTCGGAACTGGATCTAAATGACATCATTCAGGAAATGCACGTGATCGCGACCATGCCCGGCCTGTATCACCTGCTGGTGGAGCTGAACGCTGTGCAGTCTCTGCTTGGGCTGCTGGGACACGACAACACAGATATCCTTCAGCTGTTAAAGCAGCTCTCATGGGAGAGGCTTTCTACAGACTTTTCTGTAATCTCTCATATCCTCTTTCCCAGACTCCTGTAGATGTTTTTCTCTTCTTCCCACCACACTGAATTTATGTGTTGTTTTTTTTGGGTTTTTTTTCCCAGTGAAAGCCTTCTTTGTTCAAGTAATATTGATTCTGATTTTTTTTCAATGCTGTTATTCCCCTTTTTTGTTTTATGACCCTTTCATCTAGTTTTGATGTTCGAGTGTGAACAGATGAGCAGCAGAGGAGAAGTGAAGGCCTGGGCTTAGCAGTGATAATCTCAGACTGTGCAAGCTTCATCTGGAATAGCCCCAGTGAAAATGAAACTGTTTTACCCCTACTTGCTGAGAGCTGAGCTGTCAGGCTGTCAGCTGTTTGGACTAGCTCACCACTTGCTTCGCCTTAGTTTGTAAATGTTCCATCTTCGTGTGCCCATACCTTTACTTTGGTGTGCGCGGAGCTCAAGGCTGTGGGTGGCCCCTCTGGTTAAGCACGTATTCAGAGACAATTCCATTTCCATGCTCAGTGAGGTCTGGTGTCACTGAACCTAATCCCTCTGTGCACCTGGCCCTTGTGCCTCTGAAGCTCTGAGGGCATCTGAGAAAGAGTTTCCCATTTTGGTAGTGTTGATCAAAAACAGTGTCGTTTTTTGAGTATCCTGGTGCCTTGATGCTTAGCTGTCAGCTGGGAGCTGGCACTATGCCTGGCTCACCACTGTGCAGTCTGTAAAAGCAGAGCTTAGCCCCCTTTGCTTGTAAAATATTCTACAGCAGATTAAGCTGAAAAATTGTTCCATGACTTGGGAGATTGTATGTCTGTGTCCTGAAAACATTAGTGAGTGGAGGGAGCAGTGAAGCCCCCTGGAAAGGGCACTGGGTGTCGACTTGGCACTCAAGCAGTCCTTTTTCCATTTTTATTGATCCATGGCCTTAGGAAGGTAATTTATTCTTTGCTGCTTTATGTGTAAAGCAGGAGATAACACTTACCAGCTTTCCTGAGGTGTTTTGGAATATACAATGTGAAAACGCCTGTTAGTGCTGAATGTTGCGGTCTGATGCACAGATCTTGGTTTTCTTTTTTAGCACTTTTCTTTACAGCACCATCTATTGAGAATTCATAATTCATTCTTTCTAAGTGGGTGCAGTGATCAGAAGCTAAAGCCAAAACATAAATATTTTATTGCATGCCAGTTTATATTAGAGAGCACTGCTTATGCGTTTGGCTATTTTGACTTGCATCAGGTAGAACCTTGATGTGGTGAATGCTGGTCCCTGCAAAACAGTAAACCCCACAGCTTCCCTTATTGAGATCTGCAAGGAAATGGCTCTCAAATAACTGTTAACAATTTATGTTGTACAGGGGGAAGCTCCTCCCATGCAAAACCAATTTCGTGGTTACTGTAGTTTAATTATTAATTTTATACCAAACACCGCAGACTTTTTCGTACTATGCGCTTTTATACTGAACTTCTCATTCACAGGGAAAAAGGGAGCTGTGGGAGTACTGACTGGGATAGCAGAGCTGTTTTCCAGATGAAGTGCACAGGAGTACAGCTTGCTTTGTCCTGTCAGCCATGGAAAGCTTTGTGCTGGGGTCACTGCTGCTTGTCAAAGACTTGTCAGGGTTTCCACTGTGAACTCTTTTTATTTGGTTTGCAACTTGCCTGTCAGTGAGTTTATGGGTAGGAATTTGGCCTGAGAACTGCAATTTTGGGAAAACTATATTTCTTATAAAACTGCTGAAGTGTTTTGAGCTCCATTGGAAGCAGAGACTGCTGCTGCTCTTGTACAGGGTAGAAGCACTATTAAAGTGAAGCCTCTAGACATAAAACTGAATTGATACAGCTCAAGTTTTTAATGACGTTTTGTTAAAACAAGTGGGAAAATATATTTAAAATGAGTTCTTCAAGGAGAGAACTAAACAAATGGCTCTTCAGATGTGATTTAAATGTGGTATCTTGAGGGACTAATGCAAGGAGACAAAAGCAATGTCCAGGGGGAGCAAATAATCTGCTGAATGATTCATACAGTTTTACACAAAACATGTGAATGAAAGATGATCACCGACAAGATTTTAGTAATGAAGGACATGAAAGCTTCAAGCAAGGCTTTGCTTTACTGTCTCCTAAATTTTATAGGACAGCTGATACTCTCACTGCAAGCCTCAACAGAAGCTTCCCAGACAGGAATGCCTTGCATGATGAACTGTGCTAAGTTCTTTGCTGTGCACTCTCAAAAGAGCCTGGTTCAGTTGTCTTTGTAGCAACCAGGAGAAACAGAAATCATCAAATGGTTCCTCCTTGAGCTTTCTCTCCCACGAGTTGATGAAACCCCATTCCCTCAATTTGTCCTCATCCGTCATGTACTAACCCCCAGACCACCTCAGTGGTCCTCTGCTTTTCCAAGCCCAGTATTTTGTATTTTGGGGTCTCCCTTTTATTGTGAGAGCCCACAACTGAACAAAATATTCTGCAAGTTGCCCCATGAGTGCCAAAGAGAAGGTAAGAATTCCTTCTGTTGACTTGCTGGTTTTGCTCTTGCTGGTGCAGTGCAGTCTGTGATTAGCCTTTGTCACTGCAGTGGCACTCTGCTGAGGTGACTCTTGGCTGAGATGACACGCTGGTGACTTGCCTGCAGCTTGTCCAGCAGAAGGTCCAGGCTTTCTCTTGCAGAACTCACCTCTCCAGCCAGCCCCAGCACACGGCTGAACCTTGCTAAGAAAAGACAGATGAAAATACTTTTCCTGTTGCTGCTTGTGTGTCTGAGCAAATGCACAAATAGGAGACGTGGGAGCCAGTTTGCCAGCCCGGGCACTTGAGAGAGATCCATCACAGAGTGGTTATTTAGGACATGCAGAAAACCACGTCTCCTGCTCTGCCCCTGGGACACGGGCAGGATTGATCAGTGCGTCTGAGAGAATAGGGAAGTGGGTCTAATGAGCTGGAATACGTCTTGTCGTACAAGGGAGCTGTGCAGCAGGCAGGGGAGCTGTGTGTTATGCAGCCCAGAGTTAATGAGTGAAAATTGGGCTGGCAGAAGCTCTGCTGTTCCTGTGAGGGCTGCAGTTTGAGGAGCGTGCTGCCCTAATTGGGCTGGGCAGAGGGGGGTGATGCTCCTGCTGCTGGCGGTGCCCTCGTTAGGTGTGTGTGTGCAGGTTAGCAAGGCTGTCACTGAGAGCAGAATACCCAAATTACATTATTGTAACTCATTTCTTTTTGCTTGTGTTCAGTCTTGACAATGCAGGACAGTGCCTCGTTAGACCAACTCCAGCATGTTTGATTTTAAAAAAATAAGTAGCTACCATGAAGAAACAGTAAAATTGCCTGATCCAGTAAGCACAGGATCACATTTTTTCTTTAATCATTCCTAATTGTTCGGATTCCCTAATTTTAGTGCTTGTGGGGAAGGTCTGCTGCAGTAGCCTGTGTACTCTTGTGTCTGGTATCCTGTGCCCTGCTGCTGTGATTGTAATGCATTGTATCACCTCACTGGTAATGTATTGCCAGTTGCTTTGGGGTCGTGTCATGAACACACTGGCCTAAGAGCCATCTGCTATTGATACTAAATGTGTCTGCCTCCCTGTTGGTTGTCCTTAACACCCAGCACATGTTTCCATAGCTGTGGTTGACTTGCTGCAAGAGCTGACTGATATTGATACTCTCCATGAGAGTGAAGAAGGAGCCGAAGTCCTCATAGACGCTCTTGTAAGTAGGAAACCCCAGATTATTTCAGTGCCTCAATATCTGCCTCAGCCCAGCAATGAACACTGACCCACCCTGCTTTCTGCAGCTCTGGGTGTCTGTGCTGCCAACATCGTGATGGAGATAGCCAGGAGAAGCCTATTCTGAACCTGAGACCACAATGGGTGTTTTTGATGAAATGCTAGAGTTTGGGGAGTGGGTGGTTGCACCATTTGCATGTTGCACCACTTCTTTTTTGGAAGGAACACTGTCATATTGCAAAGTCTGTGTGGGCTTGGAGATTTTTTGGTACAGGGAGGGAGAATGAAGTAATAATATTTGTGACTTGGACAGCGTCCCATTGAAAACTGGAGCTTTGTTTGCATTCCCCTTCTCTCTTGTGGAAAAGGGTGACCTGCGCTCACCCGTGGAAAACTGAAGTTTGTGGAAGGGACTGTTACCCAAAGGACCATGATGCTGCTGTGATCTTTCAGTCTCACCTCTTGCACAGGAGACTGGTTGTCTTCTACCCAGTAACTCTTGTTTCAGGCCCAAAAATCTGGTCTTGAATTGGGGCATCTGTTGGTGACAGTGTGATTTTTTTCTTAACAAGAAGTAAAAACTTGAAAGTTTACATGTAGCAGAGCAAATGAACTTTAAGGGTGGAGGAGGGTCCAGAAGTAAGAATCCCTTTTGGCACAGAGAGTGAACCAACCCAGAAAATTACTGAGGTGGGTAGGAGATGCATTGGTTGGTATTAAGTGTTTCCTGCACAGTTAACTCTCTGCCTGCCTCTTGACCTCTTGGAAAAGGGTGGATTTCCCCTTTTCCTGGTGTTTGTGCTGGATGCCTCCTGCTCCCCGGCTGCAGAAGGGGGATACCAAACCCTCCAGAGAGGTGATGCCCAGTCAAACATGAGTTTACAGGTCTGTCCTACCTTGGAGCTGGCGAATTGCTGCCTTTGAGGGTCGCTATGGCTGTGTCTGGTTCTGTAACTATTGTGTTGAATTTGGAAGACAGGGAATTACAGGTTTTCTTTTGTTTGCTTTGTTTGGCTGCTCTGTTTTCTCCTACAATCCTTCTTGTCCAGTCACTATAATGTTACCTTCAAAAGGTTAATGACAGTGCCCAGAGCCCAGTTCCTCCAGCTGGCCTCTGGGCTGTTGTTAATTACTCTGCCTTGGTGGGGAGATTGCTGGGTGTATGAAATGGGAGAGAGGAGCTGCTAGAGAAGATGTTTTCTATAAAATATGTGGAGAGGTAGTAAATCAAGTGAAGTTCTTTCTCTCTTTTCATTGTCACCAGCCCACTGATAATAGCCATGTTTAGAGGTTTCATTGTCCTCCTTGAAAGAAACAAGTCAGGCCTATCTTGGGAGAAATGTTTAGATATCTGCTTTTTAGATTACTTTTTTTTTTTTTAAAGAAAGTAGGTAAAAGGTTGTAGGGTATCTGAAGATTGTTGCACTGTATTCCACAGCAGCCTATATTTGTGTTTTTTCCACATATTGACTGGGCCCAAAGCTGGTTAAGAGTGTTTCAGTTGGTAATGTTATTTTGTTTAACTGGTCCAAACTCACGTCCACAGTGGAAAGTTTGCCAGAGTCAAGCTGGACTCTGTCCAAGTCCAGTTTTAAAGGTGTGTTTTGAGTGTGAGCTCTGTGATTCGGGAACTCCCCCCTGCCCTGTCTGATTTTCCTTAACTCACTGAAGTCAGCTTGGTGCATTCATCTTGACAGGATTTAAATGCAGGACTTCAGCTGGTGATCATTCAGCTCTTGGGTTTGGATCTGTGGGTGTGAGCATTGTTCTGTCAGCTTTTTGTACCTGTTAGGTGGAAGGTCCAGCAGCAGTGACCAGCTGGGAGGGGAGCTGCTCACAGAGCTGACAGTTCTCCCATCTGCAGTGGTTTGTAAGCCTCGTGCTTCAGAATTCTGAGTGATTATAAATCAGTCAGGCTGGTTCAGGAAATAAGACTGTGAACAAGGTGCATGTTTACCTCCTGATGCTTTTCTGTTTAATTTGAAACACAAAAGTTGTTTCATTAATTAGGAAAAACCTAGCGACAGATTTACATGATGATTCCTTTGCTTCCTCTGAGATTTTACAGCAGGGTTGTTCATGTCTTCAGATCATGTCTGGCATGGTGTTTCAGTAGGGCTCACTGATTTTTATTATTTATTAACCCTCCCACCCATTCTTTCTCCTTCGTCTTCTTTTTTTCAGTCTTATTTCTTATCTTTTTATCTTTCCCATGACCCCGGGGATTTAGGTGGAGGGCCAGGTTGTGGCCTTGTTGGTCCAGAATTTAGAGCGCCTGGATGAAGGTGTGAAAGAGGAGGCTGATGGTGTCCACAACACCCTGGGTAAGTGGCTGCTGCACAGCCCCTCGCTCCTTTCTGTGGTTTGTACCAAAGGTGGTGAGTTATCCCTTCCCCTTCCTTTCCCCTCTCCTCTTTTCCCCTTGGACTGCCAGCGCTGCAGTACAAGATCTGGTGCAGCTTTGATTCAAGCACCGCTTGGAATCACTTGTCCCTGGAGCCAGAGTTTGTCGTTTGTCCCATGGCTGCAAGAAGGGTGCCTCTTCCCAAACCACTTGTGTTGGGAGGTGCAGATACATGGACCACTGCTCTGCACCAGAGGCAATCACAGAACTGTTTAGGTTGGTAAAGCTCTCTAAGATCACTGAGTCCAGCTGTTAACCCAGCACTGCCGAGGCCACCACTAAACCATGTCCCGAAGTGCCACATCTACACAGCTTTTAAAAACCTCCAGGAAAGTGCTCCACTGCCAGTGTATTTACTGTATGCATATCTGTGAGCTATACTTAGTTTCTGTCTTAACAATATATTTAACTTTCAGGTACTAAAACATTTGCAGTTCATGGAAGGACATAATTGCCTCTCTGCTCCCTGATCTTTGCACAGCACAGAACCCTCGCAGGGTGTTCCCACTGCTGGCAGTCAGACCATCATCCACTCCTTGCAGTCCTTCAGGATTTTAATCTCCCAAGACTGTAAGAATGAGAGAGACTGGAAACATGACGTTTGCAATTTTTGGTGGTGAAAACTATCTGTTTTCTGTGTCTTTCTTTTCAGGAATCGTGGAGAACATGGCAGAGTTCCGGCCAGAGATGTGCACAGAGGCTGCACAGCAGGGCCTCATGCAGTGGCTGCTCAAGAGGCTGAAGGTGAGCTGGTTTCCCACTTTCCTTCTACAGACCAGTTAGCGCAAAAATTAGCTTAAGAAAAGCCAGTTTTGCTTGTGTGTGTTGTAAAAGCCCAGTTAAGGACAAAAAGTTATAGTTCAGGGTCTGTGTCTTCAGCAGTTTTAGTTTAAAGAGACACACTTCGGTCTTGTCTTTATAAGTGTCTTGTGGTAGAAATTGTCTCTTGTCTTTTCACATGATTCATGTATGTTGGATTTCCATATGTTGGATTTCTGTGTGTGAGATCTGTAGGACTATAAAAGCTGACCAGTGAGAGGGGACAGTAATATTAACCATTTAATGGTGTTTGCTTCCCGTGTTTCTAACACTTTTTAAAGTGATGTCTGTGTTTAAATGCTGCTGGGGGCAGCTTTTGCTTTGAACTCAACTAATTGCCTTTTAAATTAAAAGCTGCTTTTCATACACGGCATCCTGTGGCAGTGTGTTACACGCTTGTAACTCAGTCTTGTGTGAAAAGATGCCTAAACATTCACTGGAAAGTGCTGTAGAAAAGGAATGGATAGTTCAGCTGTCTCACAGAAATAGTAAAGGAAATGTAGCAAAGAAATTCTGGCTGTTCTCTAACCTGTCAGTAAGGTGTTAGCACTTCCATGCTTAAATGTCTGCATGATTAGAAAGCCCCTGAGTTCCAGAAATTCTCCATCAGTTGTGTAAGTGCAGGTACCCCTCTGCGCACTTCACATCCTTGTTAGCAGAAGTAATCTGTAATTTCTCACTCCAGGTAGTAACATAATTATATCCTTCGCTTAAAAAGAAAAAGTGAAGTTAATTTTAGTCTTTGCAGGTAGGTACTGCTGCCTGCCTTGGAATTGCTGTGGCAGCTGAAAGACTGCGAAACTTGGGAAAGCAAAATAATCCCAACTAGGATTCCCCTGCTTGGTGCCACAGAACATGAATGCTCAGTGGCATTCCGAGCTTGTGCTGGGTGTGTCTGTTGTGTTCCTGGCTGTGTTATCTCTGGGTTTGGGATGTGGGATCAGGCAGGGTTTTCTCTTGCCTGCACAGGGTTGTGGGGAGCTAATGAACCCCTCTTCAGGTACTTTGGCTCTTGGCAGCGCTTGGTCTTGATTCTCTCACCCTGACAGTGGTGCTTGGGATTAACCCAGGATCTCAGCAGCTGGGTAGAGCTGCTGTGGAATGTCTGTGGGATAAGTTTTAAGATCGGGGTTCTGTCTGGGCAGTGATAAGGACATCTGGCACACAGCACAGAGCATGAACTTCTGTTTCCTGATGACATTTCAGGTCTTAGAGTTGTATTGTGACTGTCAGAGCTGCCTCAGAAAGATCAGGTGGAGAGCTCATAGCTCTCTTCTGCAAACATAAGCAGGGTTTGACGATATGTGCAGTCTTGGGAGATCAGAATGTTATGCTCAGTGATTTGCAGGGCAGCAGTTGGTCACCCTGTGGCAGAAGCTGGCAGGGCTGTACAGCACCAAGCACTTTCCCCTCTCCTCCATGGTCTACTTGGAGGTGTCCCCTGGCTGCTGTAAATACCATCCTCTGCAGAGTGGTTGGGGATTGTTTGGAATGAAAACCTTTATTTAGAGTCAATACTTGGTGGCATTTGGGGTCTTCCTGCTTTCCATGTTTCCGTGTGTTGCATGGTGCTTGCACACCGTGCTCTGTTCCATGGCAGCAGGGTGGGATGATTGGCCCAGCAGCCCTGCACCAGCAGGACTGTCCATCATGCTGCAGGGAGTTGTGTGTTTGGGGAAAAAACTGGGTGACAAATGCTATGTTTTAAGGCTAGGACTTCTGCTTTTTTCCTTCTTGAACAGTGGAGTATAAATAGCTGGTAACTGATGATTTTTAAATTTGTTTTATTTTATGAATCCCTCAGTAAACCAGGCTGCATTATTATCTGATTTGTTAATGTTCAGTCTGTTTCTGTAGATGAAGCAGCTTTGGCAGCATGCAAAAACATTGGATCCAGTTCAGAATCCACTCTAGGGTTTTGAGTTTTTTTTCGGCGGGGGGGGTTCAAATTCAGCATTTTGGTTTCATTGTGACTTCTTTAGCATATTTGAGGATGGAGGGAATATCTGAAATGGAAGTTATGTGATTGTGCAGGCAAAACCCATCTCACGTTCTTCTGACTGTGACACTCTGATTCTCATACGAAACTCTGGCAGTTACTATTTAATGTTACTGTAATGTATGTTCTGAAATTCTGGTTCTGCTGAGAGGCACAGACTTCCAGACAGGGAGGAGTGCCACGCACCCACGTAACATTGTGGAAAATACATCACAGGAAAGAGATTCTTTGTGGCAAACAACTGGAGACTGTTTTAGGGGTTTTGAGCCAACTTGGCCAAACCTACGGATGTAGGGCCGTGTGAAGGATCACAGTGGAGCTTCTACATGTTTGCATGAGCCCACACGCACCTCCCATCACCCCTGAATCAGAATTGTTACTGTTCTGTCACTGAGGAAAACTGCAGAATTACTGCAGTTGTGTTTTATTTTAAGTGCTGCTCATACATTTGGTGATTTGATTAATGTGTTCTTCAAATCAGTGAGATGCTGAGGGCCGTGCCCTGATGGGTCTCTTGTTCCTTCCCCCACAGGCTAAGATGCCTTTTGATGCCAACAAGCTGTACTGCAGTGAGGTGCTGGCGATTCTGCTCCAGAATAATGATGGTGAGCCATGCCTGCCATGTCTCTGTCAGTGAGGGCAGAATCCAGGCTTCTCTCAGATCACAGCGGCCCTTTTCTGCCTCCAGCTCCCCTTTGCTCGCTTCGCTCTCCCCCATGTGCTGCCTCACCTCCACCCTCTCTTTCTCTGCAGCTTTTGTGCTCTGTCAAGCTGTATTGATTTTGTTTGCTGATGTATCAGTGTTAGATGGCTGTAAAATCTGACAGTTAGCTTCATTTTTCTCTCTCTTTTCCCCCTTCCCCCCACCTCCGTCTAGACAACAGAGAATTGCTTGGGGAGCTGGATGGGATCGATGTGCTGCTTCAGCAGTTATCTGTGAGTAATTCCCACACGCCTTCTCTTCCATCGGGAGACTGCCGGACTGGGTGGGAGGAGTGGAAAATATCCGGAGTGCAGGTGCTGTCCAAAAAGTGCTTCATATTTGGTGAAGCATAGTCCCCAAATACCTTCCATGGGGTGTGTCATCCATGGTCAGTGAGATTAATCCCTTTTGTAAAGATGTTAATGCTGAGGTACACGAAAGTTAAATTATTACATTATAATCTCGTGGTAAGTAGGAGATAGGCAAGGCTGGAATTGGTCCATCTTCAGCATGCTCCACTCCAAGCACAGAGCTGCCTGTGTTTGAGCTGGCTGAAGGTAATGTGTTCATAGCTCACCTGTATTTCTTCAGGTAGTGTTGCCTGCAGCACCCTCAGGTATGAATTGTAAAGGAATTCTCTGGTAATCAGCTTATTCACATACCTGAGTGTGAATTTGCCCTTCCCCTTGAAGGCCTGTGTATTATCCTTTAAATCCTGCACCAGGCTGCTGCACTTGTGGGTGCACAGTCAGGGCAGCAAAGGGTAGCAGCCACAGAGAGGATGCAGCAGTGACCTGTGTGATCACTGCCCAGCACCTGTCAGGTGCTGGAGCTTTTGATGCAGACTCTTCACGTGTGTTTTGCAACAGCACGGCCCAACCTTTGGGGGTAATTTGGTAATTTTGCTTTGTTTGTCGTTGAGGTGTTTAAACGGCACAATCCAAGTACAGCAGAGGAACAGGAAATGATGGAGAACCTGTTTGACTCCCTTTGCTCCTGCCTAATGCTCAGCTCCAATCGTGATCGCTTCCTGAAGGGTGAGGGTCTGCAGCTGATGAACCTGATGCTGAGGTACCCCATTAATATTGTGATTTCCTTCCTGTCTTTGATGTGCCAACACCTGTTCTGGCTAGATATTTATGGTTTTATTTTAAAATTTCTGTGTTAGGATATTTGTCTGTCTTCTCTTGATTTTTTTCCATTTGGACCTTCTCAGGCATGGAATCTCCACTTTTTGTCTTCAACTTTGTTTCCTAAGAACTGGGCTTGCCACAGTAGCTGCTGGCAAGTGGCAGTGCAAATGTTTCGTCTAGACAGAATTCTGTAGGTCAGGCCACTAACCCTCTAAATATTTAAATAACCTCTGTGAGGGCAGGAGAGGACCTTTGGATGTCCCTTGCGAAAACATTTTTCCTTTTGTTCCCCAGTTCAGACTCCATTGTGTTATGTAGCCTCTGAGCTGCTGAATTTTTGTGGATGCTGATACAAAAATTACTTTTGTGAATGGGGCATAAGTTTGCATTTCTTGTGCTTTGTCACACCCTGAACCTCTGGGGCTTCTCTGCTCTCTTTTCACTTTTCCTTGCTGGCCTGGCACTGAGTTGTGTCTGCTGGGCTGTCTGGCTCCCCAGAGCTGTGGGAGGGCACAGCAGGCTCTGTCTGGCTGTCCCCAGAGTGCCAGGCTGTGTGCTGGCGGGTTAGCAAACACCAGCCAGGAATGCTGAGCTCCTGCAGCTCAGGGCTGGGGAATGTGCGGCAGCAGGGAACTGAATAAATAACCCAACATGGATTATTCAAATAGGAACACTGGGTTTTCTTGAGGCTAATTAAGGAAAAGCTCTAAAACTAAGAACGGAAGGGAGGCCTCCCTCTGCCTGGAGTCCTAAGCTGCTAAACCAGCCTTGCAGAACTAATTAGTTGGAGTTCTTGTGCCATGTGGGTGGGACTCAGTGTCTGGATTTTTAAGAGCTTTTTACCCATTTTTTGACTGTACTGATTACCACTCTCTGCACCAGGATCCGAGCTGGAAAATTATGACGAGGAAAATTTCTCCTTGGCTGCATTTTGCCCCCCACAGTAGTTGCAAAAGGGTTGGGAGGGACTGAGTGTGATGGATCTGTCAGCAGCAACTCTGCCTGATGGACAGAGTTTCCAAGGCCTCAGTCTGTGGATTCTACAGTTTGAGTGGGATTGGTAAAGTGATTGTGGAAAAAAACCTAGCAATTCACAGAATTTGTTCTATAAGCTTCTGTCGCTACTGTCCTCAGGCATGTACTATACTGACAGCTGATTATTTTATATTTTTTTAAACTCTTCTTATCTAGTTCTAGTGCTTAGAAGCTCTCACAGGTGCTCACTTTTTCATAGACAGAGCGACTTAGGTGACTGCAATCTGTTGTTGTAAATAGGGAGTGAATGTGGATAGTTGTGATTTGGAGCTGCACATCTGTATCTTCTTGATACCTTCGTGATAAACAGCAGAGAACAGACATGCCATTCAGTTGTGATTGACCACCATGCCCACAAACAAGGCAGAGTATTTTTCTCTCCTGTTGGTGTCCTCTGAAGGCTGGGGGCAGAGATCTGTTATTTTTTGGTTTTACTTTGGAGGTGGTTAATCACTGTACCACAGCCTGGGCAGATGAAAGGACAAATAGGCAAAGTTGAAAGTGTATTGACATGATGTGAGATAGATAAGCTGTGTGAGAATAAAGATATCAGGCTTGAATCTCCATTACTGTCGTAGGGAACACGGCATTCTGTGTCTGGTGCTGCCCGATCCATCCAGCCAAGTCGTTCCATTATTGATGGTTGTGCACACAGACTTGCCGAGAGCTGCAGCAGCTTTCGATGAGTATTTAATGTGCTCGTGATATTCCTACAGATAGTCATGAGAACAGGATGGTTTCTGTTGTGCTGAGCCTTAAAATGTGTGGCCAACAGCAAAAGGCGATGTTGTATCATGTGAACTTCTGGTTTATGGGATGTTGGTGGTAATGCCCGAAAATGAGCCCGATGTGGCTGATGTGCCTTATGTGCATGTCCATGGCCAGACTGGTCCTGGAGTCGTGCTGTGGTCTGGGACTTGCAGTTGGCCCTGAAGGAATTGGGGCTTCACCAAGCAGGTACATGGGAGGTGAGCAGAGGGTCTGGGAGAAGAGCAGGTTGAGAGGGATGAAGCTGGTGACAGCAGGAGTGAAGGAGGAAGTTTGGAAGCAGAATGAGAGCAAGGCTATATGTAATTATTTAATTATTATATTTATGTAGCATCTTTATAAAAAACAAGATGGTTTATCAAGGAAGTAGCCACCAGCGGAAAGTTTAGAATGGTCCCGTAGAATTAAACTAAATTTTCTTTTTAGGTCAGGAAGTAGTTTTTAGTGCTCAGTCCCTCAGTCTTGCCTCAGTAATCTAACTGCAGTTTAGCCAAAATAGAGGAAAACAGGCTTGTCCCGTCAGCTCCCCGGTGCACGCTGACAGGCAGCTTATTGCTTTGGCTGTAGAGCTGTGTTGGGTTTGAGGAGATGCAGCCGCGCTGCTCCCGGGGGATGTGTCAGGGAGATTCTCTGTTGCTCAGGGAAAATGACGTGTGGCTTTCCCAGCTATGAACTGAAGAGTATGTGTATGCACAGAGACAAATACAGCCCAGGGAGCTCACGGGGACCTGCGTCACTTGGGCCACACAGTGTTCTGTCCTGCAGCTATGCTGGGACTTTTCCTGACCCTCAAGAAAAGCTTTTGTCTCCTGTACGGCAAAACAAGGTGAAAACAGGCAACTCCATATGGCTCCCTGAAGCTTTTCTGCAGCTATTTCAGGGTATAGTTTTTTATGGTTATTAAAATCTTTTTATGTTTTCTTGTCCTGCTGTTCCTAATGACCCCTGGAAACATGAACTGTCTCTTTACTAAATCTTCTGGTTAATTAAACGGAACTATTTTATGCACACTTTCCCAGGAAGTCTAGTGTTCTGCTTTTACTGGTATTGTGGAAAGTTAGAGGCTATGTTCTGCTAATATGGAAAGTCCAAATAATGTCACCACCTCTTCTTTTTGAAATAATAGATGTGCCAAAAGAGTTGTCTCAGATGGAAAGGTGTTAAAAGGAGGAAAACAATGGCCAGTGAATAAAGCTGCAATTCAGAGTTCCCATTAACACTGCGGCCCCTCCCCATTTGGTGATTCTCACGTTTGCTTGTCTGTGAATTAGTGTTCAGCTAAAAGTTCCCTCAATAAGCACAGATGAGACTAAGATAAACTGCTTGCCCTCTGGCAGAATAAATATTTCAAATAAAATCAACTCCAGACAGTCCAGGCGAGCAGCTATTGATCTCTAAAAGCCTGAACTTAAACCCAATGAATATTCCAGAGCTCAGCCCTGCACAGCCTTCCTAAATGCTGATCAATATGCAATTACTTCCCCTGAAAACATTTCTGGTGTCATCTGGCCTAAGGAGTACTTTATTTTTAGCTCTCTGTAGTGGGGGTGCCAAACCACCCTCCTGCACAGCCCTTGGCTGGTGGGGGGAGCTCAGAGTCCGGCTCCTCGGGGTTGGAAGTGCCTGTGGCTGCCCTGGGCAGGGTCACTTTCTTTCAGGTTGGGGTGTTCATGTATGGGTGTTTTAGTTTGCATATTGTTAGGGGCTCATGAAGTTGGGTCTCTGCAGGGAAGTTGTTTTCCACAGCTTTCTGGGAGCTTTGAGGATCATTTTCAGGGCATCCCTGTGTTATTGGTGTGAGTTACCACCACCAACATTCTGAACTGGCATTAAAGCAGAAGAGCCCAGAGTCTGTCTGCCTCCTTCCATTGTGTGGTTCCTGGGGTTTCACTGGGGTTTCATTATAGCTGATGCAGCTATGCTCACCAAATTTACTCCTTTATTAAATTAAACTATTGTTAGATCTAAATCCTGATCTTTTTGGTGTGATAGTGTTTGCCTTTTGTATCCAACCCAGCCTCCCCTTCTGTTTTGTGCCAGTGTTTGTAAAGGAGTGAAGAAATATCTTCTTCAGTAGCCAAGAAATAAGAAAATAAAACCACGACAATAAAATACATAAAACGAAATAAAAATAGAAAATAAAAAGAGATAAAAGACATTAAAAAAGAAATAACCAAGACAATATTCTCAGCCACAGTTTTGAAAAGAGTTATTGTTGATATAATGTTTTGGCTTCTAGAAGAAAAATCTTGCTTAGAGCTTATGCTCAGGCTCTTCATCTTTTCCTTGTCGTGTTCCTTTCCCTTGTCACTTTAAAGTAGGGCGCTCCAAAGCTCCTCATGTCCCTATACAATTTAATTTGCCTCTTTTCACAGAGAGAAGAAGATTTCCCGCAGCAGTGCCCTGAAGGTGCTGGACCACGCCATGATCGGACCAGAGGGCACAGACAACTGTCACAAGTTTGTGGACATCCTTGGGCTGAGAACCATCTTCCCTCTCTTCATGAAATCACCCAAAAAGATAAAGAAAGTTGGAACAACTGAAAAAGAACACGAAGGTAGGTGTGCTTCCAGATCCTTCTTATTGCCATGGAGGGGGTGAATGGACAGATCTGAAAAGTACCTGCAGGGAGGAGGGAAAGGCACAGCACCCATCTTTTCAGGGCTCCTCCCGCAGCTTTCAGGTCTGGGTGTCCAGCCTGCTGCTCCCTGTCACAGATGGCTGTTGAGGGCACGCTTGTCCTGCTTGTTTTGGTATCGGCAGCTCCTGGTGATCCCCTTTTGTGTGCTGTTAATAAGTTATTTTACTCCTGTAGAGTCTGTTGTTTGAAGCTCTTACTCTGATGCAAAATTCTTTTGAAAAGAGTAATGAGGCAACTACAAATGTCACCTCAAAAGCAGTGTTTTCATGGCTCTGAGCACTGAAGTGTGACTGGATGAACATCAGGCATTGCAGAAATAAACTGCATTGCTTTTGAAGTTGCTTTTTTTTCCTTTTTATATTTTTTAACTCTCTACTCTGGAAAACTCTGCTTTAACAGAGATCTGCTGTGGAATAAAACTGTGATTATTGTGGGACCTTATGCTGAGCTGAGTGGTCAGTCCCTCCTGCTCCTGGCAACATTGCCTTTCCCATTTTGTTGGTCATTGACTGTCTTGGAAGAAACTTTAAATACTTCCAGTGATGCTTAAGGTTCTGTGCCAGTTGATTGCTCAGCTCAGTTCTGCAGAGGGTGAATATTGTCAAAAGCTGAAGAGGTGTGAGTGGGTCTCAGATACGCTTAGGATCCATCCTGAACTCTTGCAGCAAACCAAGGGAAAGTGGAAGGAAACAGCAACAACATGGGAGCTCTAAACCCAAATTCCCTGCTTTGGAACTGTCTGGCAGCTCAGGTGGACTCAGGTGTTCTCTCAAGCCCAGGAGGGAGGTGCTGCTCCTGCAGAGCTCTCTAGATGCTGGCTGAGGCACCAGCTGGGACTGAGCAGCTCCTTTCTCTGGCAGAGCTGCTGAGCTGCAGACAACTCCCTGGGCATCTACTTGTCCTCCCTCCTGAGGACAAGGAATGGGCAGTGGCATGGGCTGGGCATATGTGTGGCAGTGGCCGCTTTCGTGGCACAGGTGGAGAGCAGGGGCTCACCTGTCACCCAGCCCCAGAGCAATTCATGCACCGGCTGACAGTTCTGGTCACTTTATCTGCCTTGTGTTGTTTGTCTTGGGTAGATAATGGTGAGGGGGAAATGCTGTCGTGTGGTCTGGGGTTTATGTAATGGACTTGCAGAGATAGGTTTGGTTTCTGTAGGTTATGTAATAAAATTGCAGGTTTCTGTAATAAAATGTGTAGTTGTGCTTTGATGCATTTAGGGGATGTTTTGAAATTTTCATTTGCAGTGTGAAAGTGAGGTTTGTTTAATTCTTCTTACTGAGAGAAAGCTTCAGCGGGAATAGGAGATTCTGGGTAGAGATCTGAATCTGTGGCTCATGCCATTGACTTAATTTTTCAGTTTTGGAAAGTGAGCTAATCTCTGTCTCATCTGCTTCTTCTGGAGACTGCAGTTGATACCTGTGTGCAGTCCTGGCTGCTGTGAGGATTAGACTGGAAAGCCCTGACAGGGTCAGTTCCTGACTATTTCTGTGATAGTGTGAAAAGCCAATCTTGCCCTCAGGAAAATGGAGTGATCCGTGCAAACAGGCTTTGTATCACACCTCCATCTCATTAACATGCAGAAGAAATGGAGAACATTAAGATGAGTCCAGAAATCAGTTCTATTAAAATAAACTCTCCCTAAAAGGCTGTGGTAGTAAGTCCAATTTTCTTTGTTTTGCATCACTGGGCAGGTGAATTACTGAATGTCTAATGACAGGAGGTAATAGAGATGTTCAACAGGATTCCCTGGGGCCTATCACACCGTGGTCCTGACATGGTATGAGCAGCACAGTGTGTGCTTTTACTCTGCTGAGTGTTGCCCCAACCATGCAGTAGTTGCTTCTGGGGGGGAACATGGCACAGGCTCCTGGTGTCTCTGGCTTTAAGGGAAATGGTGCAGGTGTGGCATGATGGAACTGGTTCCCTCTGTGCTGTTCTGGTCCTAGGAACATGCTGCTTGTTGCTTATCTCTTTGTTTATTGATCAAAAAGAACGCTCATGTTCAGTCTGCTCTTGTCATCTTTTCTCATAAAAACTTTATCCTGTGTTCAATCTGTTTTAAAAAAATTAATTAGAACAAACTTCTATTAGGAGAACTTTCATGTGTATGCCAGTTGGAGGAAGAGATTCCTTTAAAGGATTCTCTGGAATGGCTTTGCAGCAGTGGCATCAGTATTTATTTAAAGCAGCTCTGAGGAGCTGGGCCGTGCTCGCCTTCTCTGCATTGCTGCTGGGGTGCTGCTGTCGGGGTGGGCACCCCAGGCTGTGCTGTAAAACACGAAATCCTCATTGGGCTCTGAAACCTGGGGCCTAATTACAGCTGCCTAAAAACCGCCCTTGCTAAAATGCTCCAGCACTGGGTGAGGTACCAAACAGCTCTGCCTGTCCCTCTGTCCCTTTGTCTGCAGTGGCTGAGGTGCCACCAGGCTGGGGATCCTGGCACCCTCTGTGGCTCCAGGTGCTTCACTGCTCCCAGGACATCCAGGGCTCAATCTCTAGAGCACCAGATCTTCTGTATGTGTGTGATAGTTGTAGGAAAATATTCCCTTGTCTTTATTTTATAGCAGTGTTGCTATTTACATAAGAGATAGTCTATAAAACCATGTTTGTTTTATTGTCTCTAAGGCAGTGTTCTGAATGTGACAAAATAATAAATACCTTGGTGAAAAAAAATCTCAACATGACTTGCTGAGCTTTTATTTATTGCATAAATTTATAATCCAAATTAAATTTGATAAAAGTAACTTCTCTGTAATGTATTTCTTCCTTTCTAAATGCTAGCATAAAGGTGTCAGTGCTGGTTAGCTACATTTTAAACACTGTCAGTGTTTAAAAATTATTTTACTCTAGGGAGCCTGTGAACAATTTAAATCCAAACTGCACGTATTTATGCTTTATGTACACTACGTAATTAGGAAAAAAGAAAGAGAAAATTTCTTAACCATCTTTATGGATGATCTGAGCCTGAAGATTGGGCCTGTGGTGTCTAACTGAGTGCGCATTATCCACACTTGAATTTTGCCTGTGTTTGTACAGATCATTATATTAGGATATTAGGTTTGGGAGAAAAAACTCATTGGAAGCAATTTCCCTTTTTCTGAGGCAGTGAAGCAACTCAAACCAGAAATATTTTGCAGCTGAAGACAGAAATGGTTCAGAGTTTTCCTGTGTCTGTGGGGTCGCAGTACTCACGTGAGTGCCCAGCTGGGTTGGACAGCCGGAAGGAGAACCAGCCTGGCTGTGTAGGAGGTGCCATGTCGTGGTTGTGTGTCGTGAGCTGGTTGAACAGTGGCGTCCCTTTAGTGTCTGTGATTGCAGGGAATGGACAGGAATCTGGCTCTGGGTGGTTCTTGGCATAAATAGAGGGTAAGATTTTAAATAACATTTCTATGTTGTGACTTTTGAAATGTGGGGGGTACTGTACGATTATCTGCATCCCAAAACCTTCCTGTTGCAGAGCTGAGGGTCAGGGTGTCGTCCCTGTCCATGAGGGTGCAGCGGCTCTCAGCACAGTGGAGTCACGGTGTTGGATGCTGGCTTGAAATTCTTGAACAGTCTCAGTGAGCTAAAAATGGAGAAAACACAAATTCCTTCTGAATTAGAGAGTCTGTAGTGAAGCAATCATAGCTGGCTCGACAAGCTGTATATCCTCCTGCTCTTTCTCAGGATGGTTATTTGCAGCCGAGTTTTGCTCACTTGGAGAGTGTAATGAACTATAAAAGGATGTTTGTCCAATTCATCTTCATTTAAATGCCTTCTCTTGTCTTAGATGTCAGTTTTACTTAGGAATGCTTAATTTGATAACCTGAGAATTAGTTCAGCCAATTTCCAAAGGAGAATTCCTGTCGCTGGGGTGTTTTGCTTGTTTGCCCTCTATCAATAACGAAGCCTCTTTTTGGAGATCCTCAGCTACACCTTCCCTTTAGAAACAACAACAAAACCCATTTCTTAGTAAATACACTTTTACTCCTTTGTGACGTGCACTAAAGGCAGCAGTGCCCTTGGAATGAATGTCTGCTGCAGAACCAGGTTCCCAGGGCATGGGGAAGTGAAAAGGCAGCAGCAGAAACATGGCCTGATAAGGAGTTGTCGGTATTAACTGAGGACCTTCTGCCAGCCAGCAGAAAGTGTTTTTCTTTCGGTGGTCTTGTGGAGTGAGCACCCGGCGAAGGCATCAGTCTGTTTAAACAGAGCTTTATTATGCCAATTTGTTATTTCACCATCACCATCCGACAGGAGCCTGTGATTTGAGTGAGCCATGATGCTGAGAACAGAGTTAAATTTATCTCAATTAAAGTGAGCGTGCTCTGTTGCAAGAACATCAGAAAAATAAACTTTCTCAGTCAATAGAAAGAATTTTGTTTTACGTTCAGCTTGATGGCTGGATCCAGCTCACTGGGGCTGTTGCATGTGGAGCTTTTCCAATCCTCCCAGGCCCCCCTTCACCCATATATAAAATTGCTGTTTCTTGCTTGTATCAGTGTTTTAAGATAAGATTTTTCTTGGCAAAATGCAGTGATACTTCAGTGGATTACTCTTCTGAAATGCAGATTATTAATGCACGTGAAAACAAGTCAGGTTATCAGATGCTGCACCATTGGAATAGCATGTCCCAGTGCCACCTATAGTACTGGGATGGGCCAGTGGCTTCATCCAGGTTTCCCAGCAGCCATGAAGCCAGAGTTGTGTGTGTAGGAGGGGTAAAAGTATCTCAAAGAACTGGCTTGATTTTTTTCTAGTATTTTCCTGCTTCTAATTAGAAACTACAATTTACCTTAAGAGTTCTTTACAAGACAGAAGGCTCTTAAATGTGTTCTGCTGGGTTCACCAGCTCATGCTGTTTGGCCTCCAATGGGCTGCTGACCGTAGCATCCAGAACTGCCTGCCTCTTCTTCCTCACTGTGGAGCTTCTTCCCCTGCCAGGCAGATGTCCATTATAATGAGCTGTAAAAAGAAAAAAAAAAGTGGGGGGTGGGGATAATAAAGGCAGGGGAGTGTAATGTTACAGCTTGATTTGACAGGACCTCCTGCTGTTGCAGCTGCCAGTGCCAGGCATGGAATAGATTAATCTGTATTCCAACACGCCGAGCTGAAGTCAAGATCGATCTAATTAGGGTGTTTTAAGCGCTGCTTGCATGCTGAAGTCTCTGTGCCTGTCTGGAGAGGGAAGGGCTCCTGAGAGCTTGAGATGATCCTGAGCTAAGCGGGACCCTGGTGCTGCTGTGAGAAGCACATGGGATATGACCTCCTAGAGCCAGGGATGTGTTTGGCATGGTGCCCTGCAGGATTGGGATCATGAGGAGCTGGCCATGGGGCAGCAGCAGTGCTACTGGCAGAGGAGAGAGAGAGAAGCCTCCCATCTTCCCACATCCATGAATTTAGGGGATTTTGGGATGTTTGCATGAAAAAAGTTGTTCTTGATGCATAATAGCTGCCAGCTGGTACCTGTTACTTCTGTGAAGGCACCTTTGTGGTGCTGAGCGCGGCTCGGTTTGCTGTTTGCTTCTCAAAGGAATCACAATTAGTCATTCTTTGAAGTGGGGCTCGGCTGCAGCCTCTGCCTCTGGCCTTGTCTGTGTGCTCCTTGGAAGTGATGTGTTTTGTGCAGGTGATGTCGACTTTGGCCGAGTCTTACATTCTTATGGAGAAGGTCCCAGAATATTCCGTAGCAGGGAAGCTGCCTGTGGCTTCACCCCAGGGCAGTGCACAGCTCGTGGCCTCTGTCTGCACTGAGATCAAAGCCAGGCAGCGGCAGGTTCTGCATTCTGGGGGCTCAGAACAGCATCAGCTACTCACCATTTCCCAGAGGAGATCTGACCCTGAGCAAATATTGTGATTATGGCTTTTAAAATGTTGCACGTGTGAGGTGGAGATTGGTTCAGTCCATGGGAAAATGGTGAGACCTCATCCGTGGGAACCTGCACCCCAAGGTTAGCATTTCTCCCTTCCCAAGGCTGTGCAAACACTTTAATCCGTTGAATAATGGATTCAGCCTCTCATCCCGTCAAGTTTTGCCCTCATTTTGGCCAGTGTCCTTGCCCATGGAGGTTGGTATTTATTGGGCCAGGACTTACATTACGGCATAACCTTGGTTTTGGGGTGCAGCATAAAACACACTAGTGCATTATTTTTCAGGAAGCTGATAAAAAACCAGTTTAGATAGTTCAGAAATATTTCTGTAAAATATTTCTTTGAACATTTTGACCAGGCAACTAAATATTTCCTGGATTTTTTGCAGTGATGTTGAAAGAATAACCTTGTTCTGAAAACCTGTGTGTCAGCTCCTTTAGACTTGTCAGTAGTTTTAAAGATTTTATTGATAAAATGGATAAATATCTGCATATGACCACCAAAGCAAAAATGATGGCTAAAATACATTTCCTAGGAAAGGAATATTGGCAAAAAGCAATGAAGATAGATCATTGGTGAGAATACTGCTGCTAAAATGCTGCGTCAACACTTCCAAAAAAAGGTTGGGGAAAAAAATAGTGTGACATACAGAATGCTGGCTTCTTCCTAAACTAGCAGAGCATATGTTGGCATATATGGGGAAAAAAAAAAATCCTCATTTTGTTGAATTTCTTTCACCTTAAGAAAATGGGATCTTGCAAGAACTTGAAGGTTTTTACAATACTTTTAATGTCAACACTTAATTTGGTGTCGCTTTTTGTGGAGTAACAGTTTCTGTGCAGTGAGAGCGTGCGCTGACACCCTGGAGCCATCCTTCACCCCCGTTAGTCTGTCGGAATGACGGAGCAGCCACACGGTGCGGCCACCCGATAAACCTGTTATCTGCCTGCTCCTCCTGCCGGCAGCACTCCCAATCTCCTTGGAACATGAAAAATTGACACCGCCTCAGGCAGAAATCTGTTTCGAAAAGGAAGCTCCATTTATAAGCAGCTAATGAAATGGGGGGGTGTGCGCGCCCCTGTGCAGCCTCTCCTCGTGCTGCCCTTGTGCAGGATGCAGATAATCCGTGCAGCAGGGAGCACAGACACCCCGGCCAGGCAGCCTGTGTGCCTTCACCTTCCAGGGCCCAGGCAGTGGGAGCAGGAGCTCCTAACAAACACAGTGGTGTTGCTTATTCTTTGTGCTGGACTGATTGATCGAGGATGCTCGTGGCTTCAGGCTAGGCAGTGCTGGGGAAGTGCATGGTGTGACAGCAATGAGGTGGTGATCCCTCTCTTCTGCACGCTGTGTTTCCCCCTCTGAAAATACCAGATCTTGAGGCCCCATTGCTCCCCACCACCATGGGCGAGGAAGTGTTTAATGGCCATTAATTGTCATCGGTCTTAATCAGCAAGATTACAGGGAGCGCATCTTGGAGAAGCTAGGGGGTCTAAACCACCAGGTCTGTGTTTATAGCAGACCTGCAGGCGGGAAGGAGTACTGACTGGTTTGGAAAGGGAAAGAGACTCAAGCCCTTCTCCTTTGCTTTGCACTGCTGTGCTTGGGCTCGAGGCAAGTGGCTCAGTCACCTCTCGGAGTGGTGGGACATTGACACAGGTGACTCCTGTGCGCTTGCAGCCTTGACTTTTTACTTGCCTCCTTGGTTTGTGCTGAAATATATGACCCCCAAGTGCAATTGAGAAGACTGTAAACATGTTTATTTGGTCGTTTGTGGTTTGTTGTGGCCCATTTATATTCATTGATGGGATTTTCTGTAAATGAAAGTGGTAGGTTTGAGAATTTTTCCACTAGCTCATACCACTTCAGTCTCTGCAGGAGCACAGTTATTCTTTCTCCAGCTCTCTTGTTTCAGTAGCTGTCCCAGCCTTGGTGATCTGAGGGTCATTTGGGTGACAGTGCTGGCTTTGGCCAGGGCTCCTTTAGGCCCAAAAGAGGAGGCAGCATGTGGTGCCTTTAGGCTGTGATGGAAGGTCCCAAAACATGTGCTGCCAGGCAGGAGCTCGTCCTGGGGAGGAAACCAGAGTGGAACCTGTGCTCTATGTAAGGCGCTTTAGTTCCCTGAGGAGGAGGAGACCTCACTGGCTGGGCTGGCGTGAGGGGCTGTCTGTGCTCCTTGCAAAGATGGCTTGTGGCTCTCACTGCTGCTCTGTCTCCTCTCACCATGATGGGAAGGAACCAGGGTTCTGCTTATCAACAGCTACATGCTGGAGTGTTAATAGTAAATTTAATGGCATGTTACAGAGGGAAATAAGCCCCTCTTCCTGATCTCAGCATGCAATTTTCATTTTGTATTTCTAGAACATGTCTGTTCCATCCTGGCCTCCCTTCTGCGAAACCTGAGAGGGCAGCAGAGGACACGGTTACTGAATAAATTCACAGAGAATGACAGTGAGAAGGTGAGTGCTGAATGTGTGTCTCAGTCTCTGGGCTGCCAGGTTGGGACGGTTCTTGCTCAGAGCAGGGTGCCTGGTGCACTTGCTGAGTTATGAAAAGCCATCCTCATACCTGCCTGCAGGGACTTGTGCTGTCACAGACCTTTGTTCTCTCATTCGCATTGTATCTACAAACTGCAAAACTGGACATCTAGTGCATGGCCTCCACATCACCTGTGCTCTTGTTTTCTGATGCTCTTGCATATGGTAGTAGCAGTTCTGTCCTGGGTTGTGTCTCTGCTGAAACCTGGCCATAGAAGACAATATGCAGTATTACACTGTGCTGGCTCTGAGGTCAGGACAGCGTGGAAATGCGCCAGTGTGTCTGGTGAAGCTCTTTTGCAGAGAGTTTAGGAGTTGCTGTGGTACACATTTAACATTCCCCACTCCTCTCCTAGAATGTTTCACTTTAGTGGTGTTTGCTCTGGGAAATTCTTCCCAAAATATTTACATGGTGGTGGATAGATCAAAGCTTCTCAGAAAAGAAATAGCAGCTTTTGCAAACCAGGGATCCCAAGGGATTTGTAAATTCTGCCACTGGGAAAATACTGGTTCCTTAGTATTCCTCATTAGTGTGTTTTAAAGGTGTTTTTCATAACCTGTTCTACCCATTGTAGATAATTACTAGATAGGATTTCAGCTGCCCTAACACAGTTCAGAGGAGAGTGGGAGAGCTGGAACATCCAGCACAGATAGACAAGTCCACTGGGGAAACCAGGAGTCTGGAGGACCACAGCACAGAGAGTGAGCTGGGGACACATGTCTGCTTGCTGTCTTTTATCTGGCACTGATGGGACCGTGTTCCCATATGGGATCACATCCAGACGCCTGCAGCCTCAGTGTGCTCATCCGACCAGCACTTGTACCCTCCTTCTGTAACACGTTGCTTCCCGGGAGGGACAGAGCTGCCTGTTGCTTTGTGAAGGCTGAAGCTGGGAGGAAAGCAAAATCACATAAAGGATTGAAGAAGATTGCATTGTTCTTTTTTTTTTGCTTATGTCTCTCTCTTCTGCCCTTGCAGGTGGATAGGCTGATGGAACTGTATTTTAAGTACCTGGATGCAATGCAGGCAGCTGATAAGAAGATTGATGGGGAGAAACATGTATGTATTGCTTAAGTTTTGCCAGGTCATGTCTGTAACACCTCTACACAGCCATGTCATCTGCACAGGACTTCTGGCTCAGCCAGTCACTATTCTCAGGTGTGCCCTTATACCTGTGCTGTTACCTCTTAATTCCTATTGCCTCACTCTCCAAGTTCCAGGTAACCTCAGATAAAATGGGCCAAGAATTTCTCTGCAAGTGCTTCTGGCTGTCTCTTAGAGTGAATTTTACTAGAAGTACCTAAGTCTGTGCATCAATTTGCCTTCACTTTTACCTGGCTGCAGTCCTGCTTGGTTTGGCAGATGGAGAGCGGGTGAAATGCAGAGAGACAATTACATGATAATGTGTGAGGCCTCCTACCCTGGTCTGTAGAGTTGTGATCAGCGGCAAGAAAGTGTCTGTGTTGATGAGTTAGCTGAGGTGCAGCCAAGGGCTGTGTGCTCTCTGCACACCAGCAGCGAATGTTTGAGTGACACGAGCCTTGGTACCACACAGCACTTTCTTGGAACTGAAGCTGGAACAGACCTTTTGAAAGGGAACGAGCGGCTGGAGTCAGGAAGCAGCTTGCAGAGCTGTTAGCGAGCTTGGCCAGCTTCCCACAAGATTATCTGTATCAGTGCTGGGGAGGGTGTGAGATTGATTAGCGCCGATGGAGAGCAATGGCTGCAGCTGCCGTCCCGCACGCCGCGCGCTCCGCGTGCCACAGGCAGCAGCCCCCAACCAGGCCCTGACAAACAGCTGCCTGCCCGCTGCCAAGGCTGCTTCTCCGGGCACTGCCAAACATTCTGAGGGCAGCAGAGTGCTGCTGCTGCTCAAAGAGGCACGGGAGTGAGTGATGAATGGAGCTGCTTTTGCTGCCAGCACTCAGGCTCCATATGGACAGTGGCAGCGTCACCACTGAGCGGTGGCCTGGAGGAAAACAGCGTTTACCCTTTCCTGCTTTCCTTCCGTGCTTTGTCCTTCCTCCTCAGAACAGGGCAAGAAATTATTTATTCTTTATGTGTTGGTGTGGGGGTTTTAGAACTCAAAAACCAGAATGGGTTTTTTTGGTTGAAGCCTTGTAGTGTGTTGGAGCTGCTGTACAGAGCCCTAAAATACCACGTGCAGAGCAAGGGTATGTGCCCTTTATCCAGGAACACCCTGGAGCAGCCTGCGAACATTAACATCTGTAGCAAACATCCTGCACAAAGCAGGAGTGGAGGGAATTTGAGTGTGAAGAAGCTTTTCTGGAAGCTCTTCAATTAATAATATTAACCCATTTGTGTCTACTAATGCACAAGAGAAGTAAAACTAAGAAACCTCAGATTCTCCTCCTGTATCCAGAATAAATGGACCTCAATTCTTTACCTCCTGTTAGAACTAATAATAGGCTTTGGCAGAATCATCTCATGGGTGCAACATATTGGGCACAACATGTATAAAATATGTTGAAGTTCATTCCTAGCTTGGAACACTCTTGGAGAATTATTGTTTGCTTTATTTTGTAGCATCATCAGATGGTCAGTGGGAGATCTCACGGTCTCCTGAGATCTGAAGTGGCTCAAGCATTTTCCCCACACAGAAGTAGGCAAAAGCCATCATTCTGTCTGTCACATCATGGCACTCTGTGGCTGTGACAGGATTTATGGGGCACTTTAATGTTCCTTGTTGTGGCACATGAATCACTGAGGTGGATTGTATGAACACTTCAGAAACTGTGCTCTGTCACTGGGGGACTTTAGACCTTCCCCTTGCAGTAGAGGACATAGTACCCCAAAAATCTGGTATACAGATGCTTGCCTTTCTCCCTGCCCCAGAGAAAAATGACACTTGGTGAGATTTTACAGGTTCAGCCTACGCTGACAAGAGTGAGATCCGAGTCTGATGGACAGAGTATCCTGGTGTAAGTCTTGCATTACACGGAGTGAAAAGCTGATTACACAAGGAATGACTGAGTGCTTTATCTTTAGTAGTGCAGCTGGCATAAGAAGCTCCTGCTCTTGTAGTTCTCCTCCTTTTTATTTCTTTTAGCTTGGCTTATTTTAGTGATCTGGTTTATAGCCCTGCTTTTCAGCCCATGGCAGTGATGGTGGGAGAATAGCTGAGGGTAGAAGGGAGGGGAGGAATTTCTGAAGCCAGCTGTTTTGAGGAGGAACAGTTGTAATAATCTGCACCCTAATCTAGACTGTGAAACAGGATGAGGTCGCTGAGCCCCTTCTCAGCGTTACCTGCTTGTTTGCTTCAGTGGAATCTGTTCAGAAGGGTTCAGAGGTGATAACTTGGTGATTATCCTAATTGCCACGTGAAACCCAGGAGCAAAGTCCATGAGAGCGTTGTCTCCAACACCTGATGCCTGTCTTAGCACTTTTCTCAGAGTTTTTAGTTAATGAAAAAATCTTGTCCTCCTCTCAATTTCTTTAATTATTTCTCTAGGAAACGGTGCAACATCCTGTGGCCTTTACCTCTCTCTAAAATGAGGTATAATTATGGGTGGCAGCAATAGCCTTGATGATCTCTAAAGTTGGTAGGAAGTGACAGGAGATAGTTTAATATTTTTATAGTTCCACAGAAAATTATGCTCATCAGGTTAATTCAATAAAATATTCTCACCAGACACTGTGCTATAATGACTTACAAATTACATGCTAATTGTGCTACAGTTCAGCCACTCTATTCCTTGAAAGGAAGAGGTAGAACTCCTAGGATGAGTGTGGTATCCACAGGTGGGGATAACAGGTGGGGATTTGTGTCAGCCCATCCTTTCAGTTGGGTGTAGAAAGACCAAATTGCCTGGAGCTGTGCCGAGGGCAGGACGTGATGGCTGTGAGTGTGGCTCTTAGCCTGTGGTCTGAAGGCCCCTCCTGAACATATCTTGCATCCCTCAGCTCTCCCCAGTGATACAGACAGAAAGTAGTAAGGGGAGAGACTCCATCCTTAGAGTGAGAGACACATGGTGGTGGTTGTTTTGGTGCATGGCTGTTTGGAACATGGTCATTTCTGTCCACCTGGATTGGCCTCGCTGTTCCGTGTGGTGAGGGTGTAAAACCAGGATCCTGGTGTTCTTTGTTCTTGATCAGTACCCATTCCTTTTGCTCTGCCCAGCTGTGAAGTGTGTGCTGGGCGGTGAGTGATAGATGAGGAGGGAGGAGGATGCAGAAATCTCCTCCACTGCCTGTGTGGAGCAGTGTGATCTTTGGTACAGCACTGGCACATCCATCGCATCTTTAGGCTTGAAGTCTCTACTTGACACCTTGAGGCCTGTCAGTCCTGCCTCATTAGTGTGAGAGAAGCTCATTTTAGCTTCACAGAAGCCCATCTTATTGCTGTCTTCTCCCATCAGCAAGGGGCATCTCAGTACATATTGCTGGCAGATTAGAAATGGCACCTGAGCGCTCATTTGGAGGTTAGCGACTGACAGCTTTGAAAGAGAGACCAAGTGGGAAGGGGGCTGCTTGCTACTGTACTGGAGGCAGATTAGCACTGAAAGGGTGGCTGTGGTTTTAAGAAAAAAAAAAAAAGGACTGTGAAAAGGCACCTTAAAACTGACTTGTCCTCTAATTCATATCTGCTTAATTTACTGGCACAAAATAATCTTCTCTGCCGAGAGGGGCTGTTAGAGCTGCCGCCGCTGTGTAATCAAGACCGTGGCTGCCTGGATCCAGCTCCTGTGATCGCCGTGCTCAGATCAGAATACAGAGCAGACCCGGCCTTTTTTTCTTGCTCTGGAGATTCAGAGTCCTGGCCTGTGGATGTTTTTCTGCTCAGGAATTTAGCACTGTTGAGCAGAGCAGCCAATGAGCCTGTGTGCAGTGCGGAGTGTGAGCGGTGGTTCAGGAGTGAGTGTGTTGTCTTCCTTGAATGTTTTTTTCGATAATTCAGTCAGTATTCAGCTCTCTCACTAGCCAGACTCATCATTGTTTAGCTTTAGAGACCAGATTTGAGCCATTTGGCAGGGATGTAGGGTGAGGGAAGTCACTCCCTGCACAAAATTGGATTTTTCTATTTACTGGCACGAGCTCACATGCAGGCTTTGCCCAGTCATGCCTGTGCCCATGATTCTGAGAACCTGGAGTAAATGACTATCATGCATGTGTTGGCGTCTTCAGGATCTGATGCTAAAGCATCACATCTGAGTGTAGTCAAAGCAGTTGATTTCACAGCACAGTTAAGGCACTGGCTTTTAAACTTTTTCTTTTACTGGCAGACTGGATTTCTAGGAGAAAAGGAGAAGTATTTCACTACCTGAGCTTTCCTCTCCATTTTGGGAGGAAGTGGGCATCAGCTGTCTAAGTCACACCATCAGATTTCTGTCCAAGGACCATCCATCGCCCCCCTCCAGGGAGAGTTGCACAGGGCTCCTTTTCCTTCTTGTGCCTAAAACTCTCAACTCACCATTAGATGCAAGGGCTCGGCTTGACAAAACAGCCAAATTTGGCAGCCTCAGGCAGCTTTGGTGCCGGTGACCTTGCGCGTGCGTGTGCCTGGAGCACGTGTGCCCGAGGAGGCGCGTCCTGTGGAGCGTTGCAGGTACGGGGCGCTCGCAGGTGATGGCTCTAATGAGGAAATATTGCTCCGCCGGCGTGCGCCCACCTGCCAGACGGCTGCGGAATAAATCAGAGCTGCAGCGAGCTCACGGGGCTGACGAGCTGCTTCCTTTGTTTGAAACCAGCAGGCAAACCCCAAAATGCAGGAGGTGACACGTGGCACAGTTGTTCGGGCCTGTCAGCCCCCATGAGGATGGAGTGCAGGCACGTCCCAGGGCCAGCTCGGAGGAGGCCGCTCTGAGCTCACTGCCAGGCGGCTCTTGCCAGTGTTTTGCAGAAGATGGGCTCTCTGGCCACGAGGGATGGAATGGAATGGAGAAATGGAATGGCCTCTTGCATTCTTCCTCTGGCCTCCCTCTAGGCAGGTCTCACTGGTGAAACTCATGTATACGGAGGAAGGATGGATGGTGGGTCGTCATTCCCATGGGAGTCAGAGCTCTTTGGCAAAAAACCCTGGCCCGGGTCTGCCCTGGCAACACCCCTTATAAACACAGCTGGAAGAGCCTGGCTGGGCATGGAAAAGCTGTCCTTGTGCGGGATTTTCAGATGTGTTTTCTCATCTATCAGTCAATTATGAAGCTGGAAGCCAGACAGGTCTTTGAGTGTGCTGGAGTCATGTTCTGCACTGCCGAACAGCACCCTCAGATGGCCGGTAAAAGAGCAAGTTTTGTTCCATTCTCACAAAGAACTTGTAAATCACGGATACATGGGTCTGTTCCATAGTCACACACTCTCACCCCTCAATGTAGAAGTGTGATTTGTATGTTTGAATTAAAATTTTAACTTGCAGATGGACACGCTTCATGACCAGCAAAGGCAAAACTTCTTCAAAACTGAATGAAATGTTTTGTGAATTTAAATGAATTATTAAAAGCACTTCTTCAGCAAGAAATATATAGCTGGTAATGTTTGGGGGAACAAAACAGTTCTTAAGAAACCACAAATTTCACCAACATTTTGCCACTCCTAATGGGAAGTGCTCTGAGAGAATCCTCACACCTTTCCTTTGTGTGGCTTTACAGGACATGGTGCGTCGAGGAGAGATCATAGACGATGACATGGAAGATGAATTCTATCTCCGTCGTCTGGATGCCGGGCTCTTTGTGCTGCAGCTCATCTGTTACATCATGGCAGAGATCTGCAATGCCAACGTTCCCCAGGTAAAGCTGTGTACAAGGTTGGCAGATGATCTGTGTTTCCATTCGTGGTGCAGACAAGGCTCTAAATCCTTGCAAATGCTGCTGCGTTGAGTAATTGTGCCTCTATTTCCCTTTTTTGGAGGAAACCTCCTGTTCATTGCACTTGTGTCCATACATCTCCATCAAGTTGCTGCAGATAGGGAGGGCATTAGTGGGGACAGAAGCTGATGTCACTAAATTCATATAATCTGTATGAGCGAGGTCGGGATTTGAAATGGAAAGGCCCTGTTGGTGCCATTGCTGAGGGAGCAGTGGAAAGAGACCTCCTCTTGGGAGGTCTCACAAAAGCACAGCTGCAGCTTTTCTTGATCTGTGCAAAATACCGCATCTCTGCTTCCTCTGTGAATACGTTGGGGTTTGTGAATGCATTCTGTAGCTTCTCCTTTCTGTGCCATGTGCCCTCCTGGGTGTTCCTGAGCAGATGCTGAGGGCTGCCAAGACTGAGTTGGCTTTGTGGTCCTCAGGTCTCTGCTTATCCCTCAAAGTGGGAAAAAGTGGGGCTTACAAAAAGCATGGACTTGTGTTGCACTGAAGGTCTCTTTCTTCTCTTTCCTACTCCCCATCAGATTCGTCAGAGAGTCCACCAGATCCTGAACATGAGAGGCAGCTCCATTAAAATTGTTCGACACATCCTGAAGGGTGAGTAGAGATATCTCTGTGCAAGTGTCTCATTGCTACCAGGGACAGCTTGGTCATCGCTGTGCAGGATGAGCCTTCACATGTAATTCTCCTTGGCTTCCTGAGCATCTCCAGGCAGCAGCTGAGCAGTGTTCCGAGATCCTGGCAGGGCTGGAATCGCCCTGATTAGTGGCGTGCTTTGCTTTGCTTTGCCTCCGAGTTAGGACACTTGCTGTAGCTGCTGTCAGAGAACAGCACATCACTCCGTGCTTCCATCAGCTCCAGCCTGGCTGGAATTCACTGCTGACATTTGCGTGAGAGTAAATATTTAAGGGAAGTGTACACGCCTGCTAGAGGGAAGAATAGTGTAGTCTCATCTTTCATTAACATGGCCCTGCACTTTACCATCTGCACCATATTAGTACCCGTGGTGTATTTGTCTTGTTCTTAGTGTCAGATTAATATGGATTATAGCATTAAAGTATCCTCCATAGCTTTAAAATGTAGCTGTTGTGATTTGCAATCCCAATTTTAAAGTACTGCTTGTTATTTTTAATGCTCATGGTGAATTAGAGCAGTGCCTATTTGATCTGTGGCCCTCGTCTGCAGCCTGCTGTCCTTCAACAGCAGCAGCCACTGGAACTGAGGGAGAGGAGGGCAGGACTCAGCCTCTTCCCATGGCCCCTCGGAGCTGAGAGGCTTCGTGGGAGCAGCAGGGAACCAGAGCTGCCCAGAGAACATGCTTCCTTATGGAGCGTGTCTGCTCCAAAGGGGCTGTGTTGTTTTCAGTGTGGGGCGAGGAGTTCTGTTTTTCTTCTGGAGGGAAGGTTGGCAGCGTTTCTGGGATACTGGGCTGTGGGATGTGTTTCAATGTTTCTGCTTTATTTGGGAGCAGCAATGTTCTCCTGGGCTTTTCTTGCCCCCACTTCAACACTGGCAGGTACACACAGCTTATTTCCTGCAGGACTTGTCGGTTTTCTCCCTTCTCATATGCAGGAAAAAAGGAATCGGAAGGCTGGCTGGTGTGATGAAATTAAGAGCGATTTTCTGACAGTGTGAGATTACCTGCAGCTATAGGCAATCTCTTTGGCCCTTGTCCTTGGCCATGAAGTGCAAGTTAATGCCTGCTGGTGAGCAGGGGGGCTGCATAGGATGTCTTTTCTGATTTTAATTATGGTACTTGAAAATTCCTGCATCTGAACCGCCCCTTTCCAATGTGGAGTACGGCACACATCCGCGTTCAGATTCCCACACTTGCCCTGGGCCGTGGGTCTCTGAGAGAGTTGTCTGCACACCTCGCTGGATTTGCACACCTCATGGTCACGGCTCTGGGTTGTTGATTTACATACCAAGCTGAATTGGAGGGCAGCTGCATTAAAATTTCATCCGATTCTTTCTTTCCCAGACAGTGACTTGCATTGTGAAACTTCCTCCGCGGTTGTATCGGGTGTCGCAAGCTCAGGCTCGTGCTGGGTTGGGTGCTCTCAGCAGCACCACGTTCCCTGCCTGAAGGGGCACATCAGCTTGTTAATAATGCAGAGATGGGTACGGAGTTTGGGCTCTGACTGCAGCTCTCCCCAACTCCTATACTTGCCAGTTTTAGAGACTTTTAGAGACAATAGTCAAAACCTCAGTGATAAATTTCTTAGTGGGTCTTTGTGAAGTCCTGCAGTGGGACCTGGGAGGCAGGAGCAGCACTGGGCTCAGCTGCAGTCTGGGCTCTGAAATTTGAGCTTTTCAGTAGTTACACACCTGTGTCCACATCCGTGGTCGGCACAGATTCACCAGCCTGTAACAGCAGCAACACCAGGGACATGCACCTGCCTCTCTGAAGGAGTCAGTTCCCTGGACACAGCTTCCCAGGAAAGCAAAGGGGTTGGAGCAGGGGTTTGGATGTGGACCCTGCAGTGTGCTGCTGGAATGCTGGGGCCAGCAAGGGACTTCCAAAACTTCACTGGAGTCAACTGTACAAGAATCTATTGCAAGTGACTGAGATCAGGAGCTTGAGCCTTGGCTGGAATGTTTCCAGGCTACTTCCCAACTTGCTCTCAGGACAGATGAGGACCGGTTTATTTTTACTTTTTGTTCAGTGTTTTGCTCTTGTTCAGTTTTTATTTTCTATTTTTGCATACTAATTAGGTGCTGCGTTTTTAGTTTGATTTTTATGGCCTACATATTCTCCATGTTTCTCTGGCAACCTGACAGCTGATGGATCCCTTGGGGTGGCTCAGAATTACTTACGATGCAAGCAAGGAAGCGAGACTGTTTTCTTATGGTAGGGCTTTCAAGGGGGAGGAGTGGGCAGGGAATGACGGGAGGCTCATTAATGCATTTCTGCAGGCTGACCGGTCCTCCCACACTTCCTTTTTCTGGAAGATCAAGCATTTCTTGCAACAGGACAGTTAGTTTATGCTTTGGAAGAAAACAGCTGAGTGGTGTGTGCCTTGGCTAGGGAGATGTTTTGGGGATGGAGGCTGGGTTTGGGATGGCAGCAGTGTCTGTATCTTGGGGAGGTGCTTGGTCTCCATCTGTCATTGGGAACGGAGTGAGGCACAGGCCTCTCTGAAGCAATACTTGGCTCTGGAGTGGCAAATCTCCCTGCTCCTCACTGGTCCAGAGGGACTAACCATTGGTCCTGGCTCCCTCGGGAGCTCTGTCAGAGCTGCTCCTGCTGAGGCCCCTCCCCAGGACACCCCTGGTGCCAGGTGAGCGGGCACACTGGGAGCTGGGCATGTGGAATGTCTGCTGCACATTCCAGCCCAAACCTGTTAGCACAGGTAAGCAAAAGGAAGGGTCAGTGTGCTCTGAGGATGGAGCTCTGTCTGGCTCACGGTGCTTCCATCTGTGCCGGCTCTGGAGCTTCCAATATCTATTACAAGCCTCAGTATTTCCCGATTGATTTTTACTGTTCTGTAACCATTGTATTTTGTCTAATGAAGCAGAAACCAATCTTGGGCCCTTTCCCTTTGTGTAGCTACAGCAGTGTGTAAGCTCTGGTTAACTGTTGGCAGGGGCAGCTTACATTTGATTTTTTTTTTAGCAGTCTCAGTGAAGGAGTGGAATTTTAAATAAAAAAGTAAATACATAAAATCTCGGTCAGAGATTTACTTTTTTAAGCCTGGTTCTGGGGGTTTTATCTGGTGTCTTCAAGCTGCTAATGCTGCAAATGAGCATTAGCAGCTGTCATAACCCAGTAAACATTCTGCCTTGGAGTCACTGGGGCTTTAGTCTTACAAAGCCTAGATGTTTAGAAGGAGAATTGCTGAGCATTTGGACAAGATAAGAAGAATTTTTGTCTTGTTTTTGTTTGGGTGATCTCCTGGTGCAAAGGAAGGGCAGTGTCTTTAGTGGCACTCAGCAGCTCCCTGCTTGAGCCCTAGTCCGAGCAGTCTGGCCATCCTTACAGCTGGGGGCAGAGCTGCTGGCTGTGCCAGGCTTGGAGACTGTGGCTGTCCCTGACCTGGGCTGGGAGAGGCCACTGCAGGTGGGGAACGTTGCCCTTGGGCTGCGATAAACTGCAGCACTCGCACCCCGTGGGCTGTTCCAGAGGCACTGATGGAAGGGGCTGCTGGGGACAGAGCCAGCTCCTCCACCAGCTCCCAGGGCACGCTGTTGACAGAAGGCTCTGGTACTGCCTGAGGGAACAGGGAGCCTGAGCTAAGTGCCAGCCTTGGCTGGGAAGGGGATGGGGATCCCTGTGCACTGGGATCATCTCCTGCCTGAGGTTTGGATTCCCGGTGCAGCCCTCGGCCAAAGCACACACACAGCGCAGCAGGGCCGGGCTGCCCCGCAGCAATCAGCCCATACACAGGGAGCTGCAAGGAATCTGTCCTTGTAGGAGCTTTCTGCTGCCTTTAAGAGCTGTGGAGAGCAGCTCCTCCACTGAAGGAATGTGCCCTGAGCTGGTCCCTTTGCTGGGACAGTGGGCAGCTCAGGTTCACCTGCAGCAAATCTCAGTGTTACCACCTTCTCATGTTACAGGTACTGGAGCGGTTTATAAATATTAAAAATATTTTTCCCAGAGGCCTGGCAAAGAGCTCTACTGTTTTTACATGGAGAGAGAGAGAGAGAGTGCACACAGGAGGGAAGACTCCCACATCAGCTAACTTCTGCCTGTCCTCACTGCTTTCAGTGCTCCTGTAACAAAGGCTTTGATGGAGCTCAGAGCGCGTAGCTAAACGTATAAATATTAAAGGAAACTTTCTACAGCAACTTACCATTCAGTGCTTCATACAAGCTGTTCTGTTTGTTTGGAAGAAGGAAAAGAATGCAAGCAGGTGGAGGCAGGGAAGCACTGTCTTAACCATCAGCCTGCTCCTGATTTCCTCAGATTTGTTCAGCTTCTTGCTTCCGCAGCTCAGAACCTGCTTTTCATTTTTTCTTTTTAAGCGGTCTTTGAAAATGCAGGTTCTGGTGGGAGGAAGCGGGGAGCTGGTAGGGGATGAGAGCTGCCAGCTCCAAATGAATGTCAGGAAGGAGAGCTACAGAGGGAATGTTTAGTTCTGTGGTGTTTGGCCGTGTGCATGGATGGGCAAGACCATGGTCAGGGTGTGGTGTCCTCTGCCTGATGACAAGGAGTTTGGTTTCTAGATAAATCTGAACTGGTGGCTTTTCTTCTGTGTGGTTAAAAGCACCGGTAGATGGAGGAATTGGGGTCTCCTCGACAAAAATCCTCATTCAGGATGCTTGGACAGCAGGCAGGTTAAACCCAGGGCTGGGAGTGATTAACAGTTGTCACAGACACGGCCTGACCTTCCCTGATGACACTCAGGGTCCAAAGGGACCTAGGAAGCCAGTGATTTGCAGTGATTTATGGTACTGTTTGCATTTCTTGGGCATAATGCCATGATTCCCATGCCAGGGAATGGGTGCTCCTGGGTGCTGGTGTCTGCTTGGGCCAGAGCAGGGAGTTCTCTGCCTCCATCTGCCACAAAAGCTTTATAATGAGTGTCAGCAGGTGTTTGTTATGCAAAGCTTTAACCCTGGGGACGGGCAGGAAAACCATCAGCGCTCCTTGCGTTGATTCCCATTTGGCTGTGTGCAGTGGCTGTGGGTGTAGATTGCGCTGTGGTGTCTGCAGGAGTTGTTGCCCTTGGTTTGTTCCTGTTGCGCTCAAAGCCTGTGTCCCTCTGCTCTCTCCCTGCAGAGTACGCGGAGAACATCGGGGACGGGAAGAACCAGGAGTTTCGGGAGAGCGAGCAGAAACGGATCCTGGATCTGCTGGAGAATTTCTGAGGAGCTGGGAGACACCTCTGTGTCTGCCCACAAGGACGTGGCGCCAGTTCTCCCTCCTTCTGCCCCTCCTCCAGCCTCTATTGCACGATGAAATTGATGTTTCTATGAAACTGCTTCTAAATGGGATTTGGGAGATATTAAAGATAGTTTGCTTTTTTTTAGTTCCTGGTTTGTTATTTGAGCAGTGTTCTGGGAGTGGGGCTGCAGCTGCATACCCAGCACAAAGCCAGCATGAAGTTCCTCTCTTTTTTTCCTTCTTCTCCCTAAATCAAGCTGCCAAGGATCAGTGTGAAACAATACAAATGTATGCATGGCAGGGAGGGCAGAGAGGAAGCCTGGGTGGCTCGAGAGACTGTTTGCAGGTTATTCCAGCCTGATCCATTAATGAAAATGTACAACCCTTGCTTTGACGGGAACCAGGGAGGTTGAGGTGGTGATGTGTGTCCAGTTCATCCCTTCTTCAGTGGTAGAAGAGATCCAGGAATCGGCCACATCAGCCATTCCTGGTTAATCTTCCCAAAGGTGAGTGGGAATTGAAAGTAGGTTCTGGCACAGGCTGGTCACTGTTCCCTCCTAAAGAGGGAATGAGTCCATTGGGGTTTTACCCAGAACTAAGAGTGAGGGGAGATAAGCAGTGACATGCCCAAATTCCATCACCTTCCTTTCGCAGTCAGCTTTGGGTCTTGGCTGTGGTTGTTCAGTTGAAAACCAGTGTTGTGGTTCCTAGGCAGGGAGCTTGGCTCTTGGAGCAGCAGTGAGTCCCCAGAGCAGAGGGAGAGCCCTGCCTGCCTCAGGGGTAGGGGCCACAGCTCATTCTCATCACCCTCTGCACCACCTCAGTGGTTTTGGGTGTCATTGTGCCAGACTCCAGTGCTTCCCTGAGCCAGGACTCCCAACTGGGATAGGAAATAGCAGAGGATATTTTCCTGCATCCTCTTTTCTGCTGCTAAAGTTAATGACTGTCATCACAAACCATCGTGGCTCCCGCAAGCTGGGCCGTGCCTAATTTAGAGAGATTTGCATGCTGGCAGCATTCATTTTTTATCTCCAAGAAAAATGCATTGTCAGGGAAGCTTAAAGGCTTCCTTCAATCCTGAGTGCACAGGCACTGCTGGCCTGGCGCTATTGAACGCTGGTGTTCAGGGGATCAGCACGGAAGTCGTGGCTTCAGCAGCCACACAAAGCTGCAAAAATACATTTTTTGTGCAGAACTTGTTAAATTCCTCATTTCTTTCTTCTGTTTTCAACCTGCTTCCTTAAAGGTGTTTTTTCCTTTAGCTTTCAGGTGTGGTTAGGTTTTTACTTGAGTCTGGGAATCATTCCCTTTCCACACCAGTGGAGTTGTGGTCAGAGCTGGTTTCTGGCTTCCCCGGGAAGGGGACTGGCTGTTCCCTCACTGCACTTGTGTTGGAGGAGGTGAGGAGAAGGGGAGGGATGTGAGACAGAGGGTTTGAGGCAGAGCAGGAAGGAGACTTAGTGAATGTGTAACAGCTTCAGCTGAGACATGGGGCCGTGTATCTGGGGGAGAAAAGGGCAGGGAAATTCTTGAGAAAACTGCAATAAACTGCCTAAGGGCAAGGTGAGTTTATAAATCTGAGTGTACATTTTAAACCTGATTTCGCTGTGTTTGCCGCACGTGTGTGCGTACATGTGATCGTTTCCATGCACAGCTGGTGAGCTGGTGTGGGTGTGCAGTGCATGATCCCTGCTCCAAGTTGGCTCCTCTCGGATGGGGAAAACCTCCTGCAGCATCTGCTGGGAGTGAAGTGTCGGTCACTGCCACAGTGGGTTGTGCCAGTGAACTCCATTGCAAGCACTCGCAGCAAGGGACAGGGGCTGGAGGAAACAAAAGCCTGGTGGTGTGTGTGGGTTCCCTGGACTCCCTGGGGAGCAGGGAAGGGTCCTGGCACTGCTCCAGCTGCCAGCAGTCTGCTGTCTTGGATCAGGAGAAGGAACAGGCACAGCTGGTGACAGGGCCTGGGCCTCAGCAACATCCTGTGAGGTGGTGTTCCCTCTGCAGAGTGTGAAATGTGGTGCCACCCCTGCACTGTCCCTCACAGTTCTCGGGGCTGTGGTGCTGCACCTGGGGAGCAGGAGCACCTTGCCGTGAGTATTTTTGTCTTCCCCAGCTGAAGGAGCAATTTGTGGGATTCAGGAATGGCAGTGTGCCCATCCCACCCAGCCCAGCCACTGTCCCTGTGATGGATGAGGGTGCTCCAGATGTTGCTGAGGGATTTGTGCAGAGATGGTTCCTGCAAGTCAGGCTTTTACAAGGTGGATGACGAATTATTCTCTTCTCATTTCTGAGCTCTTTGAGAGGGAGGAACCCCACTGCTCCAAAGGAGCCCAGTCAATTGTGATCCTCGTGATCACACCAGGCCCTGCCATGCACCCACACCCCAGCCCCATGCCCCACTTCTGGGAAACACTGGATCTTCTGCCTTGATCCTTGGGATGGGCTGGGGGTCCATCTGGGCCCACTGTTACTAATTAAGGTAATTATTCAGCTTAATGTGCTGCTCCTGGCCAGCTCTGTGCTGTCATACTGAGCAGTGCAGAAAAGCCTTGGAGGTGTGAGGATGGGCACCCCGAGTCTTGGCAGTTGTGGAGAATGACGTTGTAACTGGGGAAGGATTAAAAGGTGGAGCTAATAACAGATTTCCTTGAGGAAGCATCCATAGGCTGCAGACAGGGGAAATTGTGTCCTGGTTTAACCCTACTGGTTCTGTGGCCCTGGAACAGCAGCATCACTGTTGGCTTTTGAGTTAAATGTGGGTTTTGGGAGAGGGTGTGGGAGTGGCACAGCCCACAGGCAGCACCTGTGGGACTCGGGGCTGCTGGGAGTGATGGCAGGGACTGGGTGACAGGAGCCTGGTGGCCTTGGGTCCTCTGTGAGCCCTCAGCGTGTTTAGCCGCACTCCCGTGCCTGCTCTGCTCTTGGGATACCAGGCCAGCCTCAGCACAGGGCAGCGGAACGTGCAGGGACAGAGACCCCTCTCCATCACACCCCTCCCTGGGCTGTGTTTTCTTGTCTCTGATTGTAAACAGATTTGACTAAAGAGGTAAATGAGAAGGTAATTAGAGGGAACATGATGGATGAGGCACTCTGGTGATGGGAAGCAGGAAACTTGCCCTCCAGGAGAAAGGAGCTGGGAGGGTGTTCTTCAGCAGAGCGCCCGCGGTGCCTCATGCTTCCCTCTGCAGCAGGATTCCGGGCTGCAGTGGTGGGAGCTCTGACCCCTGGGGACGCCCAAGGCTGCCCCAGGCTGAGATGAGCTGTGGGCAGTGGCTGCTGCAGGCAGGGATGAGCCCGTCACCCAGGCATCTGGACATTGCCAGGGCACTGATCCAGGTTCGGTACCAGCTGCACGAGGCTGCTGAGCACCAACACGGGGTTTAAAAGCAGGAAAGCAGCAAGGGATGAGGCAGATGTTGTTCTCAGTCTGTGGGGTCATCAGATTCCTCTGCTCCATGGAGGCGCTTGCCCCAGTGGCGTTTGGTTGGGCTGAGGCTGGGCTGGGTTTGGCTGGGGCTGGGGGAATCCTGGGGCGAGTCCTGGGGAAGCAGGTGTGGGAAGGGGGAGGGAGAGGGAGAGGGGTGGTGACACCATCCGTGCAGGGGATGACAGGGTGGGAGCACTGGTTTCCTCCTGCTGGGAGTGGCAGGAGCTGATGATGGACTTCCCCCTGGCCACAGGAGACAGGCACCGACCGTCCTCACTGTGTGTCCAAATCCATCTTCAGCTCTGCTCCCGGCTGAGCCTCCCTAAACGGGGAGAAATGAGTGTAAATCATGGCTGAGGAACATCTCCTGATATCCCAGTGGAGGGACTGAGGCTGTGCTAAATACAGCGAGAGGCTGTCAGCACTGGGAACAAACCATCAGCTATGAAATAAGTCACTTACACTATTGATTTTTTTTTTTAATTTTTTTTTCTTTTAAGGCCTTGCTCTCAGGGAAAGCTTTTCTCTAGGGGCAGGAAATTATTTGGAGGTGGAAGGGCTGGTTGGTTTGTGGTATTTTTTGTTTGTTTGTTTTTTTGCTTTTAATTTTTTTTGGTGCTTAATGATTTGGAAAGAGGGAACTGTTCCACAGTGACGGACACCTGTGATGTTGCTCCTCTCCATCGGGAACCTGGCCGTGGGTTCTGCAGAGGAAGGAGTTAATGGCCTGGAAACAGGCTTGAGTTCTCTGAAGAAATAATTCTTTTCAAGTCATTTTCTTCTGAATTTTATGCTTTGGAGACTTCCCTGTGCGAAGGCTGCTCTGGGCAGAGGCCTTTGATTCCCAAAGCCCCCACATGCTGGGGGGAGTTCCTGCTGCCTTTCCCACATTGTGCTGGGACTCCTAGGGCTCCCCAGGGTAGGGGGCCGGGGACACAGGGTTGTGGCCATTCCAAACTAGGCAGGGGGACAAAGACACCACGTGTCCCTGACCAGAAATGCTCCCACTGCTCTCCCAGCTAGGTCGTGCCACTGGGAAGGGCTGTGCTGGCAGCGACACAAGGAGCCCGTGGTGGTGCTGGTGTTTGGAGCAGGGTTCCCTTTACCCAAAACCCCTCTCCTGCCCGGTCTGTTATTTTCGATGCTGTTGTGGCTGCCGTGGTGTGGGTGGGTGGGTTGTGTTTGCTCACCTGAGCTCCCACTGGCCGCCTCCCCAGCTGCTCCCTGCACCGGGGGATCCCAACAGGCGCTGCCTCCATGGCTGGCTGCGCCCGGGATGATTTGTGGAGGAGCAGGCTCTAATGTTGCCTGGCGGGAGCATTGTTTTCCTGCAGCGCACGCAGACCTTTGCAAATAATCTAATAATGCAGGAATGTCAAACTTCAGCTGTGGAAGGAAATCCTTTTATACAGGAATTGTCAAGTCTCTAAACAAGTATCAGAAATGAGCTCAGTATCAATGTGGAGGGTGTTTATTCTGCCCGTCAGAGAGATGAACAACCCAATTCACTCTCCCAGGCAGCGCAGATTCGAGCGTTGGCTCCTGGACCTCAGGAGAGCTCAGTGCTGAGCCTCGGGGTGCCCCCACATGAACCCTTAGAGAGGTGAATTTCAAAATAATGCATGAGGCAGACCCCAGTGCTTCAGCAGCTCTGGGGTTTGGGGTTTCAGCTTTTTTTCCTTCCAGTTGCTGGGCAGCTTTTGCTGTCAAAAGGGAACATGGGGTGTTGGCATTGGAATGAGCACGAGCAGCACTCGGGAGCCAGCAGGAAGGACCAATGCTCCTGCTTTCATTCTGGGTGTCCTTGGGCAACTCCAGGTTGGAGCTGTGTCCCTGGGGATGTTCTCTGTGCCCCTCCGAGTCTGGGGTCCCCCTGAGGCTGATGCCTGATGAGGTGCTGCTGATCTGGCTGACTCCCATCCCCTTCCAACCTCATCCAGCTCTTCGGAGCTCTACTGCACCCTCCAGCGTTGCCTTTGCCCAATGGACAGGTGTCGCAGGGAATTCACATGCAAACCTTGTGGGCACACGAGCCGTGATCACCGTGGATGCGATGCCACTGGGATCTTTGTGGTTTCACTGCATGGAAGTGCCTGCTGGATTCCTCCATCTGGTGAGTGCCCCCCCGAGCAGAACTGAGCAGTGGGCAGGAACCTGGCACTGACGGAGATAAGGAGTGTTTCATCCTCGAGAGCGAGTCCCCGGGCCCGTTCTGCTGCAAGAGAAGCCCTGTGAGGGAGGCGCCGGCTGTTCAGAGCAGTAACGAGTGAGCAGATAAGGGACCTCATTACGCAGCGGGTGCCGGCTCTGCTCCGGGAGCCGCTGGCTCTGCTCCCGCCTCTGTGTGCGAGTGACCTCCCCCGTATCCCTGTCAGACACGCAGGGGTTCTTTGGGGCCACATGGCTGCACCCGCAGGCAGCACCTGCCCGAGGCCTCCTCACTGACGGATTAAAATTGAGGAGGAGAATCAAACCTTCCCAGCACGCTTAAGACGTGGGCACTGGCACTTCCCTGTCTTCCGGGCCCTGCACAGCCCCAGTACCCGTTTTTCATCCACTGTGATGGCAGAAAATCTGCTGGAAATGGGACTTAATTCAGGCTCTGCCTCTGGAGGTGTTCCCGGCTCCAGGAGGAATTTATGCTCTTTGCTTCCTCCTGGCATGATTTAAATATCTCTGATGGTGCACAGGCAGGTTTCAGCCCAGTGGGGGCTGTGCTACGCTCGTATCGGGGTGCAGGAGCTGGGCTGGAGCCGGGAATCCCTGCCCATGCCTGGGATGTGCAGTTTCCACTGGGTGACATCTGCAGCTCCTGCTCTGGCTACACCTGTGGTGGGTGCCTCTCAAAGTGGGGTGCCAAGCCTGGGGGAGCACAATCTGTAGCTGCCACTTCAGTGTGGGTTTGTTTTTATTTCCTTGCTGGCCAGTGGCAGAGTATGGACACAAGGCTGGGCCAATCACCCAAAATGTGGGGCACGCGAGGGCTGGGCCTTTGCTGCTTCTCCTGTTGCACTTGACCCTGTGCATGAACCCCGTCTTTCAGTACGTGAACTCTTTCAGTGCAAGAACCCCGATTTTGGGAGTTCGTGAACCCCATCCTTTGGTACATGAATCTCCCTGTTTCAGTGGGTGGCTTTTGCCTCCACACGTGCCTCTGGGAGATCTGATGCTTTTGCTTTGTCAGGATCCAGCCCAGAGCTGCTCCCGGACACAGCTGTGTTTGCTCAGCAGCTCCCGGCAGCTTTACCTCAGGACTCTTTGCCACTGCTGCTGTTGCCATCCCAGAGCGGGACCCTCTGATTCCAACCAGCCATGGGAACTTCTGAATGAAGCCAGGCATGGCTGTGACACCCATTTGTCTGTCACCACTGCTCCCTCCTTCCCTCAGCTTTTAACTCCGGAGGGAATAATGAACTTGGGCAGAGATCAATGCTCTGCTCTGAGCCAGGCTTTATTCTGACATGCAGCAAATGCTGCAGCAGGTACAACTTTTTTTTTTAAATTATTGATTAGTAACGCAGGTACGAGGCAGCACAGCTCCTGGCCAGGGACCTGCCTTGCTGGAGGGGAATGGGAAGAATACCCCCACTCCTTCTTCTGGAGCCCTGCCAAAGGAAGGGTGAGGAAATACAGTCAGTATTTTCAAATCCAATTTAAAAAATCTCTTTGTAGCCAACATCTGTCACCTCATGGCAGAAAACACCTGAAATAATCTGATTTTTCCTGTTTATCTAGGGAGTGAATAATATCCTTTTGATTGCTCTGTTGCATACAGATACTCTGGTGTGAGTGACGTCTGCTCTGTGCCTCCCCTGGTGCTGAGGCCAGTGTTTAGGACAGGAATTCGGCACCCCCAGACCCTTTGGTGAATTTTAGGCTTTTCAGAAGAGGTGTACGAATTGCACAGGTGCTGGTGCTGTGACCCGCTGTGAGATGCAGCTCTGGAAGTGTTGGTGCTGTCGGTGAGTTTGGCCTTAGGATTTGTGCACCCAAAGGGACATCGGGATCTTACCTGTTCCATGGAATCCTGCTCGTGGCAGGAGCAGGGTGGCTGTTCCAGCTCTCTCTGGTGCCACCAGCCACACTCCAGCCGGGCTCTGAGGGTGCGTGTGAGCTTGCAACCCACCCCGGCTCCAGGTTTTTCTTTTTGAGACAAATCTTGCACAGTCTGGGACACATGTGGGGACGCGCGTCCTTTCTCTTCCCGTAACGTTTCTAAAACCCGTCAAACTGCCCCCAGATGGGCCCTGGCCCTTGTCAGTGAAGCCGGAGCTCCGGGCACCGCACCCGCCGGGCGCTGCCCCTCCGGCGCTGCATCTGCAGACGCTGGGGCCGTGCTGAGATGAACTGGATCGCAGTGGGCTGAGCGCTCCTGGGCCGTGCCGGACCGGGCCGTGCCGTACCGGGCCGGTCGGGCGGAGCCGCTCGCGGCGCCGGGCGCTGTCCTGAGTGCTGAAAC
>VZTI01005415.1:2263-94139 GCA_013397865.1 Struthidea cinerea | reverse complement strand
TGGCTCGGCGGGTCGGTGCTGCCGAGCCCGCCGGGATCCACCGGGGCTGGGGAAGGGGGACCTCGTCCTTCATCCTGCACCCTCCGGTGAGGAATCTCGCGTGGGAGCAGCTCCCTTGTGGGTGCCGAGAAGGTGACAGGGGACCAAGCCCCCTCGGAGGAGGCTGCTGAGACCCTCCTCGCTCTCTGTGGAGTGACACGGGCACGTTCAATCTGAGCCCGAGGAGCGACCACGGGGACGTGCTGGGTGCCCAGGTCCCAGCTCTTCCCCTGCCCAGCTCCGCGGCCTCTCGTGTGCGGAGGGACACACTCCCTGCCCCAAGGAGCCTCCAGGCACACGACGCCCCGGGCCATGCCAGGGTGGAAGGTGTGAGATGTCCCGCAGTTTTCGATGTCTCGAAGCGGTGCGTGAGCTGGCAGGTAGCTGCCTGCCCAGGGAAGGGGTGATCAGCCTCTGCATTGGGGGGATCACAGCAGGAGAGTTTCCAGACCTGCAGGCTGGCATGCCAGCTGGAAAGGTGGGTGAAGAGCCTCCATTAGCCACCGCTGCTCCCCTCAGAAATTCAGCAATAGGCAAATAAATAGTGAAATGGTCGCTGCGAGGGAACAGGGAGCCAAGGAGAAGAAATATTCTGGGAGGGTGAGTGCACTTTGGAGCCACATTACAGCTCGCTACTCGAGCAGTTCTGCAGCAACTCACTTAATCACAACAGAAACCTTTATTAACGATACTGAAAAGCAGTGAATAAGTGGGTCATGTATAATAAGCCATTTGTGTTCAGTAGGTGAATACCAATTTGATAAAAGCTGTGTGTGCTGAAAACCTGTTTAAATCGCTGTTTAGCAGATCGGAGATTGATCATTTCATTACTGTCTGGTGCAGCTTTCCCTCCACACCTCGAGAGTCCGGCGGGTTGGAGACGTGGAGTGGGAGAGGGTCTATGGCCAGCGGGATGGATTCGGCTGGGGCTGGTGGGCACGGGCAGGTCCTGCCAGGCTCTGCCCGCAGCAGGCAGAGCCCGGAGCTCGCCGCCATCTCTGCTCGGTGCTGGAGGCCTGGAGGAGCCTCCACGGCATCGCGAGGCTCTGGCACAGCCCCGGAGCGCGTTCACTCTTCCTTTTAACTTGTCCACGCTGGATGCAGCGAGGGAATTGACCGGGAGCAGCATGTGCTCCGCAGGCATCGGCGAGCGGCCGTGAGCACCCCTGGGGCACAGGCGGCTCCCCCATCCTGCCACCCCAATGTGGGCAGCGAGGTTCTGCTCGCAGGGCAGCCAGGGCTGTGGGGAGGGAAAAGTCACAATCAAAGAAAGTCCTTTACCTTCCCCCACAGCAAAGGCTCTGCCTTTGGCAAGGATGGAGCCAGGATGGGCTCCGACTGCCCCGTGAGAGCATCTGAGCCGCAGGATTCTTCCCACCATCCCTTCCCTACCCACAGTGCTGCCTCTCCCGCTTCTCTCCTCTCCTCAGGCTGGCGCCTTCAATTATTCATGCCCCCCATTGCAGCCTGTGCACGCTGGGCTGCTGCCATCGGCTTTCTCATGCGCTGGCTGGGAAGCTCCAGCCGCCTTCCCAGCCTGCTGGCTCTGGAGCGGGGCAGGGGAGCCGTGCCGTGAGGAGGAGCAGTCCGGCTTCTTCCCGGCATCGTGTATAGGCGATATCGCCTCGCCTCAGCAGAGCCGCGGCTGGAGGCTGGAGGGAGCGGGGCCCCGGCTCCCCAGGGCGCTGCCCTGCTCCGTTCCCGCACACCCCGGTGATTATTCTATCAATTACTTTCATAAACACTTTGCATTCTGCCGGATTTTTTCACACTTCCTGATGGGAATTCTCCATGCCGATGTGTTTTTCCTGCTGCTGTTCGTGCAGTCATTCAACGCAATTACATCTGACACCTCTCCTCATCAAACGTCTGGGCTTTCTCTTCCCTTGAAGCGGCTGACAGACGACGGGCCAGACACTGGGAATTATTACGTTAGGACAGTGACAGCTAATTTTAATCACAACGTTCCCTGTGAGCGAGGCAGGAATCCACCAACAGCCGGCACGGCTGCACCGCGGTCTGGGAGCCGTGGGCAGCACGGCAGGGCTGGAGTGAGGACCTGGAGTGGGCCAGGGAGCTGGAGGCTCTGCACTGCTGCCTCCTTCAGCAGGGGCTGCTCCGGAGGCCGGATGGATGCCCAGGTGGGCACCTGCTGGGCCCTTTCCCCTTCACGGCTCCTCTGGGATTATGGTTCACGGTGTGAGTGGGACTCGTGCACCTCGGGACAGACAGCCCTTCCTGGCCCTATCCTTGACAGGTCTGGCTCTCTCCGAGCTCCTCTGTTCCGTAGCCGTTTCCCCTCCTGCAGGGCTCTTTCCTGCCTGGCTGCCCCCTCCCTAAGGCTCCATCTGCCGTGGGTGCCCCATTGGGCACCGGGGATGTTGGCTGGGCTCGGTTGTGACGGGTGCATTGATACCTTGCATCGTGTGCTCCGCGTGAAGCTGGATTGGGATGAGGCGGCAGAGGTGGGATGGGCAGAGCCGGGCAGGAGGGTGCCGTGTCCGTGAGCACCGGGCACTGCCAGCTCTGCGGGATGGTACCAGCACCTGTGTGTGGTGTGGGCAGCTCTCGGCAGCAGCTGCCAGTGCTGGTGGCTCATGCTTTGGGTGCTGGGTGTGAGACCAGGGGGGCTGATCTTCAGCAGAGCAAAGCTCCTGTGTGCCCCGTCCCATTCCTGCTGAATGATTCCTGCTGAGAATCCTCCCCTGCCTGCTGGTACCATCCCCTGGCAGAGAGCAGCACCAGAGCGAGTGGTGGCTGCAGGACGGCTGCACGCACTGCTGGAGCCCCACCGGGAGCTGTCAAAAAAAGGCCGTTTTAGGGCTTTGCTACTTACACTATCAAATAACAGCTCTTCCTCGAGCCCCTTGGGAAGGAATTGTCTGAGAACTGCAACTCCCCAGGAACCAGATGAGAGCAGCGGGTCCCCTTGCTTTGTGTAGCCGGGGCCAGTCTGGAGCGACTCACCACGGATATCTCCCTTGCTGTGGGGGTTAAACATTAGGGGAGTGGGAAGTGCTGGGGGCAGGAGCTGGGGCAGCCCAACGCGATGGGGCATTTTTGGAAATATCTGCAGTTTTCAAGGTTAATTCCAGCTCCCTGGTGAGATGAGTGCTGGCCTGATCATAGTCACTGAGTTAGCTGGAAATTTTTTTTGTGTGTGTTGTTTTTAATTCACATGCTGCAAATTTGAGCTCCTTCTGCTGCTCATATGACAGTAAAGAGGGGCAGAGCAATGGCGCTGCCATCCCCAGCGTGTGGTGAGAGCTTCCCGGCCCCAGCCACGGCCGCAACGCTCCAGCCTGACGCGTCTCGTGGGAAGGGAGATGGCTGGGTCGCTGGAGGAGAGCAGCGCTCACCGCCAAAGCCCTCTGCCCGCTCAGCTGCCGGGGCCGGAGCCACCTGCCCTCTCCCAGCAGTGACGCGGCCGTCACGCCGTGTTTATGCAGCGGTTTGCACCGCGATGTGTTTTCAGCGCCCCGGGGTCAGCATCCCCGCTCGCAGGCTTGTCAGGAAGAGACGGCTGTTAGCGGCGGTGCGAAGGGGACGGGAGGGAGGCTGCAGCCCGACCTGTGCAGCAGCCGCTGGCAGATCCGGTGTCCCCGTGGTGGGGACAGTGTGGGGCACACAGCCAGTGCACTGGGGTAGTGCCCAGGCCTCTTCTGGGTCCATCCGGAGGGCGCCTCCTGTGCCTCCCGATCCCCCGGGATGGCTCTTGCTCAGGCAGGATGTGCCAAGGGATGGGGGGTCCTGTGGCAGCCAGGAGGGTCCATCTGTCTCTGGGTCCCTGCTCTGTCCGTGTGCCGGGATGTGCCTCGGGTGCCTTTGCTGCCGGCAGGACACGGTGCCCCTGAAGCCGCGGCTGTCGCTTTCCATCGGCCGCGGGAGCCGTGAGTTCCTGGGAAGGGGAGGGTGTTTGGGGTCATGGATGTCTGAGGAGGGGAGGGTGCCGGAGGGGCTGTGGGTGCCCGGGGAGAGTGTCGGTGGTGGTGGATTCTGTTGGACACGTTTGCTTTTCCTGCAGCGGTGCAGCACAAACCCAGCAGGTCAGAGCCGGCCCCACGCCAGGGACGCAGGGCAGGGTCTGGGTGGACAGGACAGTGGGCACGAGCAGGAGCAGAGGGACGTTTCATCTCCGCCGGCCCCTGTTCCTGCCCAGCGTGGGACGGAGCCAGCCCCAGCCCCACCGCCTGCTTGCCACATGTCACCCCACCAGCCCGGCTGCAGCTCCGGTGAGGGGCTCCAGCTCAGCTGGGCAGAGAAAGAGGCTTCTGACTCCCGGCTTAGGCAAAAAATCCCTCCCGGAGCAGGAACCTGCACTGACCGGGTGATTAACAGGCGTTTGCAAATGTCCAATGCATATTTAATTGTCCTCCGGTACATCTTTACACAAACATCAGCCTGAGTGCGTGCCCGTGGCGCTGCTCTGGTCGTGTCTGTCCTTGGTGCCTTGTGGGGGCTGTGGTGGGGGGCCGTGGAAGCTGGCACGGCTGTGGAACGGCAGGCAGCAGGCAGAGTCCTGGAGAGGCTCCTGGGGGCCGCATGGCTTTCTGTGCTCCATGGGGCCTACGGACGGGGCAGGGGGATGGAGCAGGGGGTCTGCGGGTCATTTCCAGGTACTCGGGGCAAGGCACAACCTGCCCTTGCCCCAGCACAGCCCCATCCCCACTGCCGGCAGCTCCCTCCCCGTGCAGAGTGTGACCAAGGTGAGGGATGGTGCCCACCGCAGGGAGGGAGCCTGCAGCCCGTCTGTCTCCGGTTTATGAGAGCACCAAGCTGTCCCAGCAGGCGTTTTCAATTCCGTTTATCTGTGTTTCCCCATTGAGTTCATTTTATTTCCCCTGATTTTTGTTTCCTGGAAGATTTATTGATCCTGGTGTTCTCAGTTTATGACAGGTAGCAGGCCATAAAGCACACGGAGCAGCGGCCCCCGACGGCCCCCTCCCTCCCGCTGCGGGGACGCCGCAGCAATGTCAGCGGGGGGAGAGGGACGGGGCCGGGGTGGGCAGGGGACCGGGACACTGGAGGGACTGGCCAGGGTTGGTGACTTGTCCAGTGTTCGCGGGAGCAGTGTCCAGGCGGCTTGGCCGACCCAGTGCAGGGTCCATGCCCAGCCTGGGGGCTGCCTGGGGAATCCTGATCTCCACTCGTGTCCCTGTGAGGGGCAGGGCTGGGGGTGCAGTGAGTCACCTCTCTCCAGGTGGCGTCCACGGCGTCCATCAGGGAGGGCACACGGTGCTGCTGGAGGACACATCTGAAAGACATCTGTCCCCAGCAAAGGTGATGACCCTGGGTATCCATCTGAAGGATCTGTGCTCCTCTGGATGTGCTTGGAGGTGGCCAAGCTCTGGGGTTAATTACTACATACGCTTCCCAATTAAAATCGGGAAGAAAGAAGGCGCTTGATTCAATCCAGCCTTTTCTCAGCTTATCTGCCAAATTCCCGTCTGTGGGAGCAGACTTTAATTGTGTTCACAGTAATTTGGAGCCGGCTGGAGCCCTCAGGCCATCACCCCACCCCCGCGCTGCTGGAGCTGTGGTGTCTGGGGGGCTGGTGCAGGCTCCGCTGGGACCCACTGGCTTTGGCCTTTGCTCCTGCCAGCAGGAATTCCGTGGGGCAAGAGCCTGATCCTGGCTGCAGCCAGGGAATGGATGGGCGAGTGCTGGTTAATGGCTGGACACAACAGCCTCAGCACCACCGTGGCTTGGAGCACAGAGGAACCCTTTGTCCTGTGCCAAGAAGACCCCCTGCTCCTCCCACAGCCCTCGGTCACCAGAGCTGTTCCCTTGCCTGGGGCTCCCTCCACTCCTCGGCACAGAATCCATTCTGGGTGAACGGGATGTGGGAGCAGCACTGGGAACCCCACCAGGACACCCGGCCTTGGTAAACCCCAGTGCTGGGTATTTTCCTCTGTTCCCTGCTGAGATGGATTAAAGGAAAGTGATAAGTGGATGGGATTTCCATGCGTCCAGAGGGACAGGGAGATATTAGAGGTATTAACTTTTTGTCTGGGCTGATAATAATTGGTTTTCAGAGGGATCAGGGCTGGAGAGAGTGTTGCTCCCGACAGGCTGTGTGTCCCAGAGGGCTCCGGTGGCTCCGGTGGGACCTGCACTGTGGCTATGAGCCGGCAGTGCCGGCAGCATCAATGGTGAGTGAAGACAGGAGGCACAGGGCAGCCTCTGCAGCCGAAGCAGTGACCGGGGTGTGCCGGGGGCCGGCAGCCCTGTCCCCGTACAGTGCCACGGAGAAGCCACGGCACCAATCGTGGCAGCAGCGTTTGCCGGTGCCCTGCACGCTGGGGCCGTCTGTACGGAGGAGCAACAATCTCTCCAGAGGAGATGAAAAGAATTCTAATTACATCTCCGAACAGTATTTGTTTTGAGCCAGGAAAGCAAACCATATGGCGTGTGGGAGCCTGTTTGGGGCCGCATTAAGCGCGGATTTGTTTTTCAGTTATGTCCTGGTCTGAGTGAGATGCGATCATGATCTATTTATTTCTTACACCTCAGAGGTGCGGCGGGTGCCGCACTCGCTCCGGGGCAGAGGTCTGAGGGATGCTGCGGGAGCGGGGGGCCACAGGCTCCTGCTCCCTCCCTTTCCCCCCACTGCTCTTTGCAAAGTGCCTGGGGGGACCAGGCAGCTCTGCTGGGGGTGGGGAGGGGGCACTGGGGTGGGAAAGGAGAAGCTGCGTATGACAGGGACCTGTCTGCTCTGCTGTAGGGGATGGGTCTGTCTGGCCGCGGAAGGATCCAGGCACCCCTGGTGACTCTGCCTGTGTGGCCAGAGGCATTGTCCTTCCCTGGGACAGTGGTGTGGCCCCGCAGGCACCCACAGCCCCCGCTCTGTCTCCAGCAGCTCTCTTCACCGAGATCCCCCACGACATGACGGCACAGGCGGGTGAGGATGTGGAGATGGCGTGTTCCTTCCGCGGCAGCGGCTCCCCCTCCTACTCCCTCGAGATCCAGTGGTGGTACGTCCGCAACCACAAGGACTGGACGGACAAACAGACGTGGGCTTCCAGTCAGGTAATGCCCCTCATCCTCCTCCTCCACGGCAGCACGGAAAGGCAGAGCCCTTCAGGCAGAGCCCTTCAGGCAGAGCCCTTCCCTGCGCTTGCCCAGGGGAAGGGTTTTGTTTGCAGCCACTGTTGGGTTTTGGTGAGGGACCCCAACTCGCAGCAGCATCCCCGGCGCTGATCAGACCTGCGGAGCAGGGTTTCACCCTCTCTGCTCTGACAGAGAGGAGCCTGGGGGTCCTGTGGTGCAGGTCCCTGCATGGGCTGTTCAATGTCCAGCTGCACTGAGGATGCTCTGGGGTCAGCGGGGCTGGGCTGTCCTGGCTGCCCTTCCCAGCCAAGGGGCTGCCTGGCCCATTGCCCTGACCCGTCCCAGGCTGAGGCTTTGTTTTTGTGCTTGTGCCTGTGCCTTCGCCTACCTCATCACCGGCTCATCCCTCCTGGGCCCGCACCCTCCATCCCTCCCTTGTCCCCTGTTTCCCTGTGTACTGGTCCGGCAAACAGCCTCTCTTTCTTTCTCTCTCTGTTCACACAGAGATAAGGGCCAAAGAATGGGAAACAGCTCTGGGGATTTTAATGTAATGCCTTTATTGTAGTGTCTTTGGCAGGGCTGCTGCTGGCGTTGCCACAAATTGAGAAGCCTCGGGGTAGTGCTGCCGGGATGGGGGGGAGCACTGCCAGGGGTCAAGGGTGGACAGGGTCAAGGGTGTTGCAGGCGCTGGGAATGCACAGCCAGTGGTTGCTGTAGGAGACGATTATTGGCAATGGGGCAGGTGCTGAAAGTGATGGGGACAGAGTTCCAGGGACAGGGGTCACTGCTGCAGCAGTGATGCCACAGTGGTCAGGGCTCCATCCCCACTCCTGGATCGTGGGGAGCACCTGGAGCCGAGATGCAGTGGGAGCTGTGGGTGAGCACCCCGTGCTCCCTGGTTGCTGTGCTGTTGCCGGTTCCTCCCACCCTGGGTACCCAGTGTGGCTTCATCTGCCCTGGGTGCCTGGGTTTGCTGGGGCTGAGCAGCCCATTCCCTCTTCTCCCTTCTCCCTCTTCCTCCTTGCTTGGGGCAGCCATTCTGGGAGTAGGAACGGGTCTGGTGGGCTGAGCTGATCATTTCTCTTCCCTCTCTGGTCTCCCCCTACCCTGCTTTTCCCACAGCTGATATCATCACCACCAGAGGAGCCTGGGAAGGAAGCAACAAAAATCAGCGTGAGTTTGAGTGATGGTTCGTGTGGGGGGCTGCGCTTGAGAGCAAACCAGGACATTCTGCTGGTCCCAGTGCCACAGGCTGGGAACAGCAGGGTGGGAGAGCTGGATCTGCCCTGGCTCAGTGCTGGGGGTGACCAGGGTGAGGAATGCCCTGCTCTCCCTGGCACCAAGAGGCACAGCCTGGACCCTGAGCCTTGTCCGGCATCTGAGCAACACTTTAATGCCAGGGATAAAATAATCCAATTGACTTAGCGGATTAGCATCCCAAAGCCATTTAGGCTCACGTGAGCAGAATGAGGAGCCATTAATCAGCTAAATAAAACACTCTTGGCCTTCTGCTGCCAGGTGTGTGCCCCCTGGCTCTCCCTGCCTCAGGGAGCTCTGCATTAGGGGGTGCCACAGACACAGAGCAGTGCTGGAAAGCTTCCCACCGTCACCTGGCAGCCTCTCCTGGCACTTCCATTTTTCCTTCACTGAGTGAGCAAGGGGGGTTGGGGTTGGTCAGGCACCTGTGGCTTCTCAGATGGATGCCCCCCACACCCAGCATCTGTCCCTCATCCCCGGGAAATGACTAAGAGTCTTTTATGAGGGGTAAAATGCCGGAACCCTTCCCAAGGGAGGGCCTTGCCTTTCAGCGTCCATCTGCAGGATCAGTGCATGATTCTCTTGCTGGTAACAAATCCCCCTCCAGAGGTCATGTCCCCTTTGATTAATTCACGCCCACAATCCATATCCAAACCTAAGCAGGTTCCTCCAGGATCTGTCCCCCACAGGGTGCTGCGGCTCCCTGCCCCACAAGCAGCAATGTTCCAGGACTGCTGCTGGAGCAGCCAGAGCCTGGGCTCTGCCAGACCCCATCTGCTGAGCTCGGGGGGCTGCTGCTCCCCGCATCCCACCCAAGCCCTGCTCCAGGGGCAGGAAGGGCCAAGGCGGGTGCATGGAGCCATCCTGGGGCCAGCACTTCCTCTCAGCTTACCCGTCGCATGTTTCAGCATAATTAGGCAGTTAATTGCACGCTGGGATGGAATTGATGGGTGTGCGAGTGTAACCGGGATTTATTTTGAATCATTCGAGGTCTCTGCTGCCTCCTCCAGATCCAGCCAGCAGGGAGAGGCTGGAGCTTCAAACATCTTTTGTTTGTTGTTATTTCAAATGTCCTTGATCATTAAGTGTTTATGGAATGGAGGAGGTAAATGAGCACGGGTGGTTCTGATGGAACTTGCAGTACAGCCACAACAGCAGGTGACCGGGAACAAACAGCAGAGTCAAACAGTGAGGGGGGACGTAAATCCCTCGCAGCAGCCACCGTGCCAGGCAGCCCTTGGCCGTGTGTTATCCACCAAACACACCGGGTGCTGGACATGCTTTGCAGGGATGAGGAGAAGTGAAACATGATGGGTCTGGGTTTATTTTTTCCCCCTTTGAATCCAGTGTCACAGCACAGGGCTGAGCTGGGGCTGGGCACAGCAAATCTGCCCATCCTGGCCGTGCCAGGGTCTCTGCCCCATTCCCATGGGCAGTGAGGGCCGTCACTGCCCTGCCTGTGCTGGCAGAGCCGCAGGAGTTATGGCCGGTCATAAAATCCTCCCTCCTGGGGCTCAGTGACCTGCTGGGTAGCGGCTCCATGGCCACTGGTGGCACCAGCAAATTGGGGTTTTATTTTATTAGTTCTAGATTTCCCAGCCATTAATTTCAGTGACTTCTGGCTCTTCCAACTAAGAGGTTTTTTTGAAGCTCCTTTCCCATGACAGTCTCAGCATCTGGGCACACTCACACCGGGGCCTGGCAGCTCCTGCCCCTGCCTTGTCCTGTCCCCACAGACCCCCACTCCCAGCAATGCAGGATTTGGGCTCATGGCTTCATGTGGGCTCTGAGCAGCCCTGAGACGCTGTTCGGGGTGGCTCTGGCTGTGACCTGCAGCACCAGCTGCCTCTCAGCAACCCATGGTGTGCAGGGCAGCTGAACACAGCAGCTTGTGTGTGTTTGTATGTGCATGCGTGGGCAGGTGCCTTCATGTGCCAGCACTGGATGCCCCCACAGTAAGGGGCTGAGGGGACAGTGAGGGGTCCCGGTCTCCATGCTGCCTCCTGCGCTGTTTGGGGTGGGTTTTGCCCCTCTCCAGCCCTGTTTCCAAACACCATAAAATCCTCAGCTAACAAATGCAGCGGCGAGTAGAAAAATGGCCTTTGCCATCCAGTGTGATTATAGGGAACAGAGCCAGGGGCCTCGGGGTGGGTTATAAATCTGATTTATTGACCCAGCCCAGAGCAGCCGCGGCTCTGGCTAGTGAGTAAGTCTTAAATTTCATTGGGTGATAAATACTGAGAGCGAATCAATTTGGTAGAAAAGCTAATTAGCCAGCGTGGTTCCGCATCGATCTCCGAGCCCTGCGTGGCCGGGTGCGAGCCAGGGCTTCCATCATCCTGTGGGCCCAGGCTGGGGCCGCGTCCCCCCGCACCAACTTCGCCAACCTTTACCGTGTCCTCCCCAGCACAAGGCTGGGGCGTGGCGGCACACGGTCGGGCGGGGCACTGACCCGGGTGTCTGGGGGGGCAGTGGGAGTCCTGGGGGCCCCCTGACCCCCCGTCTGCCCCGATGCAGGTGGTGAAGGTGGTCGGCAGCAACATCTCCCACAAGCTGCGGCTGTCGCGGGTGAAGCTGGAGGACGAGGGGACGTACGAGTGCCGGGTGATCGACTCCAGCGACGGCAAGGCACGGCACCACAAGGTGAAGGCGTACCTGCGGGTGGAGGCAGCGGGGGGCCCGGGGCACCCCCAGGACACCGAGCTGCGGGAGGCCCCGCTGGCAGAGCTCGCCGGGCCGGGCTCAGCCCACGCACACCACCACCACCACCACCACAAAGCCGGGAAGGAGCTGAAGAAGCGCTCGGCAGACACCTCCTGTGTGCTGTAGGTGGGCGGTGTGGGGGGACGCCGGAGCCCCCCTCCGCCCCGGACTCAGCGGAGCCATCAAGGGTCCCGCACCCCCTGCCAGAGACTGGCTCCACCACCCCGTCCTGTCCAGCACCCCTCACCACCTCCCTCTCCCACGGGGCGCCGCGGGTTTCTCCCCAGCCACGGGGCACAGCGGTGCCAGGGCTCGGGGTGGTGTGGGAGCCGGACCCGTCAGTGCCATGGGTGCATCGCTGGGGCTGTGCCCGGGGCCAGGGCCTGTGCCCGCACGTGTTGTTCCCCAAATCCCTGGCCTTGTGGGGGTGGGCGCCCGCTGCCCGCTGCCACCGTGGTGCCGCGGGCTGTGCTGTGTCCCAGCTCTCTGCCCAGCGGGGACCCTCCTGCCCGCGGGACCCTCCCTGCCCTCCCCTGTGCTTCGCAGACCCAGCCGCCTGTTCCTGTAGGTTGCCCCGTTTAGTTGCTCGGTTCCAGCCCCACAGTGCGTATCTAAGTTCCAGCCTCCATCCTACAGCCCGTGTGTATCCCCTCGCCCTGCCCTGTCCCTGCCTGCCCCGCAGCCCCCAGCACGTCAAGGCCTGAGCTCAGCAGAGGAAGGACGGCACGGCACGGCACGGCACGGCACGGCACGGCACGGCACGGCACGGCACATTCCTGGCATCCTCCCGGCACGCTCTGGCATCGCTCAGCCAGGCAGCTGCCCGTGCTCCGTGTGTGCCTGGGAAGCTGTGCCATCGCTGGCCCCTTGCACCCATCACTCCTCCTGCCCCTCGCATTTCACAGAGGATGGGGGGCTCATCCGCCAGCCCCGTCCACCCTGGCCCCGTCCCGCTGCCCGTGCCGGCGTGGCTCTCGGCCCCCTCCCAGTCAAGCATCCCTCCCTCCCAGGCCACAGCACCGCATTGCCCCGGGCAGGATCTGGCCCACGGGCTCCTGTGTCGCAGTGCAAACAGCAGAGCCCGTCCCTGCTGCCCCCACGGGTGACCACGGCCATTGGGGACGGAGCTGCGGGGAGGGAGAGGGGGGTCCCAAGCCCCCCCGCCCGGGCGGTGCTCTCCTGCTGCCCCCCAGCCTGCCACCATCAGATCTGCTGCAGCTAATAAAGCTCTTTAAACAAAGCCTCTGCGGGTCTGTGTTCTCTGTCCCTGGCATGGCGAGGGGACACGGCTTTGGCACTGCCTTGGGTAAAAAGGGGCAGAGCTGGGGCTGCTGGGGATGGGGATGAGGGTGGGCATCAGCATCATCACCTGCAGCTGAGGGCTCAGAGCATTCAAAAGCTGCAGCTGGGGAGCTCCTGCCCAGCCCGGGAGCTGCTGCCCTGAGAGGTGCAGGATACAGCGAGGTCCCAGGTGAGCTGGGGATGCTCCATGCTGTGGCCATGGGGTGCTGGGTCCTGTGGGGTGGCTGGGTGAGCTGTGGGGGTGCAGCCCTCTTCTGTGCTGCCAGGTGCAATCCTGACACCCACCTGGGCACCCAGACCATACTTCCAGCCTTGTGGGAAGTGGGGGTCCCCAAAACAGGGTGTTGGCTGCCCCTGCAGCCTGGTTCTGCCTCCCCAGTGGGGGAACAACTCCGAGCACTGGCAGTGCCCAGCCTGGCCCAGCTGCCTGGAGTCCTGCAGCTCCATTGCAGCTTGTTACTTCCAGGACCTCCATCATGCTCACCCCTTGCTGTGCTGATGAGGAGAAAGAGCTGGTGGCTCTTTCTGCCACCAGAGGTTGTCAGCCTGTGCTGGGGGCAGGAACAGGCAGAGGTGCCTCTGGAGCCACGGTCACCTCTGCCACCTGGAGAGCTGTGGTCTCAGGGAACAAAGGGCACAGGAGAAAAACATTCAGGAGCTGCAGGGCAAGGAGAGACTGCTGGTGCAAAATTCCACTTTGCCACGAGCAATAATGGTGGCTGTGCCATAATGATCTCAGGCAGAGCTCTGGGGTTGGAGCTGTGCTCAAATTCTCCCAGTCAGGGAATGGGATTGCTGCGGGAAGAAGAGAGACTGGGATGCATCGGTCACCAGTGCAGCAAAACACAGGTCCCGGCAGAGGAAGAGCCAGGGACACGCCAGGGAGGGCAGGAGGCTGCAAATCACCTCAAACGGGGAGTAAACAAATTGCTGTGCAGTGTAGTGATTTGTAAAACCCGGAGGTGAGCTTTAACAATAACAGGTTTTATTAGAAGAGAATAATTTTGCTGCGTTTATAGGAAATCTTGGGAGCAGGAGTCGAGGAGAGGACCCTGCTAGACCCATGTGCATGGCTGGGTGCACCAGTGCCTGGTGCCAGGGGCTGTGTGGGGGACGGTGCCCCCAGCCCCAGGTGTGGCGGTCCCCCACGGTCCTGGCTGCGTTTGTGCACGGAGGAGGTGGATGGACACGGCTTTCTCAGCTCCCTGATCCCAGAGAGGGTGGCTGGAGTGGGGGCAGCCAGGGGGTCCCCACCCCAGTGTGTTGGGGGCTGCTTGGTGGGAGGAGGGTTCTAGCAGGGAAGGCCCTGGGCTTGTGAAGGGGCTGAGCTTAATATGCAAGTCACTGCTGGGGAGGAACCAGCCTCATGAAAATGCTATTTCCACGCAGTCCCTCTCCCAGCCATTATCCTGCCTCAGACAAAAGCAATTTACTCAGCCTCCAATAAAGCAAGGGCGATAACGAAGCTGAGAGGAGCTGACTGTGACAGGCAGGACAGCCTCTCCTGCCACCAGCAGCCACCGGCTGGCTGGGGCTGAGGCTGTGGGGAAAATCTCTGGGACAGCACTGTGAATCACGGGTTCTGGTGGGGAAGGAGGGGGGGGTCTCTGTGCAGTCAGCTGCGCCAGAGCCCTGGCTGGGTGATGTGGTTGGTTCCTGGGCACTGGGCAGTGATGGGACAGTGCTGCCCTTGAATCCCACGCCTGTCCTGCGCGATGGCAAGCCTTGGCATGGGCAGGCTGGGTCCTTGGAGTCCCCATCACTGCAGAGCCGAGCAGAGCGAAGCTGGATGCAGCATCTGCACCTAATGGATGAGTTTTGTCAAGTGCTACAACAACTCAGAAAACTGCACCAGCCCCAAGGGCGCTTGGAAACCAAAGGCAGTATTTCACCTCCCTGCCTGCCCTGTCACAGCAGCTCTGAAGGCTCCTTTGTATAGAACCCAATCACCGTTCAGCACTGAACAGATACTAAAGAAGAGTAAAGCTGACCTGCAGCCCTGTCCTACCGGGTAAAAAGCCACTGACTTGTGTTTTCCCTGGAGAAGTAACCAGGAGTAAAGCCTGAATAAAACTAGGGAGACAAGGGGAAGTAACTTCAGCTGAGGGATGTGGGCAGCAGAGGCAGTGCCCTTGGGCCCACCTGCAGAGACACGTTTTGGATGCTCACCCAGGATCCCAACAGTGATGCACAAAGCCTGCTCCGTGTAACAATCCGTTTATTGCTTTGGCTTTTGTATTTCTGAGCCTGCTTCCAAATTTACTCAAGATCTGCCCTTTTGCTTCAGTTGCATAGAACTTCCCCGAGTGTCAGGAGGCAGCCTGCTGCCAGGAGCTGCTCGGGTGAAGCTGAGAGATCCAGGAGCAGGTGAGGTCTGGGAGCAGCTGAGCAAAGCAGTGCCTGTGGACAATCTCTGCGGAAAGAGCCTGGGGATGTGGGAGCTGAAGATCAGGGGAGAGGCCCCTCAGCAGGGGGAGTGAGCTGACCCCAAAGTCGAGTCATCCTCTGCTCACTGTACCACGTTATACCTACTCTGACAAACCATGGCACTGCTGCGGTGCCACTGTGCTCACAGTCCCTGTCACCATCTGATCGTGGACAGACACAGAGGCTGTGCTGGGGCACAGGCAGGTGCTTCATCTAATTCTCCTTGGGGTGGGGGTTAGAAATGGCCTGGGCATGGGAGAAGTTGTAAATCACTCCCAAGTGTAAATCAGGGCTGGCAGATTCTCTACAGAACCTCACAGAGAGTGAGATGGAGAACAGAGCACATTTGGCTGCCTCCGGCCAGTCTCAGCAAACTGCAGCTGTGAGGAGCAGCCCCGATGCTTCTGAGAGGACACGTTGTTCTTGCCAGTAACACAGGTGAGGAATTTATTGGAAATGCACTTTAACTTCTTCTGAGATTAACTGGTTTTTAAAAGAACAGGTTTACAGTGCACCCCAAACAAGATTCTCTTTCTGGGAAGGGTAAAGGCCAGAAAAAGCTTTTGCTTTGAGTTGTCAGTCACTGCCCAGCAGAGAACGGGAGGGATCATCACAGCTGTGAGGAGGTCAGAGAGGTGTGGGGGGCGCTAAAGGGGCACCCCCAAGAATAATTTCTTGACGATGACTCACTCTTCATACCGAAGAATTTGAAATAGATGTGCCATTTTCTCTGCATATGGTGCTGGCGAGGCACAAGTCAGGAGAAGTCAGGGTCGTGTACCCACCTCATCCTCAAACACCGCTTCAAAAAATAAACCTTCTGCCACGGGGACGGTGTCCCAGCCAGCGCCCCAGACTGGGCAGCCCTTCCTTTGCCCCTGAACCATTTGCATCCTCAGCGATGGTGTTTTCCCAGGTGAGCTCTACCCTGGTGGTTCCTCTTTCCCATCCCAGCTGCTGTGTAGGTCTGTCAGGGAGGAGGTGCCTCCCATGTGCCGGTCCCGGGCCCCGTGCCCTCCTGCTGCTGCAGCCTCTGGAGCAGGAGCAGCACGTTGTCCGTGAGCTCGTTCCGTGGCCGCCCCATCCCGCTGAGCTTCACCGGGCGCAGGCTGGCGTGGGGGGGCTCGTACCCCTCGGGGCAGCACACCTCGTTCAGGAGCAGCCAGGTGCTGTCAGGGTCCACGTGCATCAAGTGCAGGAAAACACTGTGGAAAACAGCAGGAAGAAAGGAAAGAAGAGTAAAGACAAGGCCTTTTGGTTGGCACCCAACAGGGTTATTAAGAGCTAAGGAAAGCTTTGATGGTGTCGGCAACCTCTGGCAGCTGCACAAATTTGGCTCTTTACAGAGGGCAGCACAGTGGCCCCTGTGCCTGAGAAAGCAGCTCTGTGTCTCACAGCTACTGGCACGTGGGAGAAAAATATTTATGATACTGCACAGTCACTTATGGACATCAAACGAGCAGCCGGTGTAGAACTGACCCAGGCTTGGTGCTGGCACTGTGAGCTGTTGCTGGCACAAGGCTAAATCTGCCTGTCCTACATGCTGGGGAGGTGACTGTGGGTGACTGCATGTGCTACACGTATCTGGGATCTTTTGGACAACAGCTCCTGCAGAGATTTTGGGAGAAGTTGTCTGTGTTGCTCACCACCCTCTCTGGTTTTTGGGGAGTGAGCAAGTTAACTCATCTGGGCTTCTCTGCCTTTCCAGAGGTGGCAAATCCACAGGTATTTGGGGACAGCTGCCCAGGCTGGGCCCCAAGGGAAGCTCAACACTGTATTTGAGGGCTTTTTGCTCAAGTGAGGTCTCCCACCATGCCAAGTCCTTATTAGCTGCCTCCAAATTTTTGTCCTTCTGAACAGTACCTTTCACAAAGCAGGATTTTAAACCAAAACCAAACACAACCTTCATTAACAACAGAATGAAGGAAAAGAGGAATCACAACTTCCTCTGCAGATTTACTGCTGTGTTGATGGTTTTCACTTTGCATTTCCATACCTCAGTAAGATGGGATTTGCCTTTCGAACCTGCCCTTCACACAGGGGCCCAGCTGCGAGCTGCTGGGACACAGCTGCTGCTGGAGAGCAGGAAGCTCAAGGAGTGAAAGAGGAAATGCTGATTTGTGTGACCCACACTTACCCACCCCCTCCTGCCAGTTCTCCCTGCAGCAACCTTTGTGCTCAGCTAGGTCTTTGTCAGGGTTTAATGCGCAGAAGGTGTACGGGGCTTAGCTGGTATTAAATTCTCTGGCTGTGCCACAAACAAAATTAGACTGGAATTTGCAAGGCCTCTTCCTGAACAGTGCTGAGTGCTCTGTGAGCACCAAAGGCACTCAGCACTCACCACACCTATGGTACGGTTTTCCAAGATCCCAGTAAAGTCCAGCCATGCATCTTCACGTCTCTAGTTTTCACTGAAATCGTGGAGCTGTGAGGAGAACAGCTGCCAGGTGAGGTAATGGGAAATCAGGTAGGTCTGTCTCTGCTCCCCCAAGAAGCACAGGACTGAACTCCCTCTCTAAAAGCAAAGATCACCTGCTACAAAAGCCATGCAAAACCCAGATCTGATTGCTGTCCAAATTTCTCCTGGAAGAACTTTCATCCCTAAAGTGAGGTTGCTTCCTATGTAAAGCAGGGAGAAATCCCTTTGAGAATCTCTCCTCTGAAAAGGAGTGCAGTGCCACAGGTGATGTGAAAGAGCAGAGAAATGAGATGAAGGTAGGAGAGAGCTCCCTCTCCTCTTCACAATAACCCTGTGGATGTGACTCGTTACTCCGTGCACAGCCAAATCTGTTGCTTTTGCCTCTCTGCCATTAACACCTTGCCTGTCCCTCAGTGCAGGTTTCTGAACAGAAAAGGGGAGGTGTCACCACTGAAGCTGTTGGCAGTGTCCCCTCCCAAAGGTGCTGGTGGTGCCTATCTGCCTGCTTCAGAGGAACCAGTGGGAATGTGCTCTACAGTGATAGCTGGGCTTGGCAACAGCTGCCTCAGCAACATGACTTTTTTCTGTGTATTGGCCAGATGCAGGTGAGCTCACAGGATTCCTCGTTCCCCTGGCTTTGTTCCTGCAGCTCTGCTGAGTGGAAGGGGAGGACTGGCCCATTCGGTGCCAGCCCAAGCAAGGGGCCGGCAGGGGCAGGGTATGGAGCTCTCACTGCTGCCATCCTGGGTCCAGCTCTCCAGACGCTGCCCTGCCCGTGCCCTCAGCTTGGCTGTGGCAGTGGGAGCACATGGCTCTGTCTGCCAGCAAACAGCAGCTCCCAGTGGTTCCACCCAGTCTTCAGTGGGCTGCTGCAGAGATAATCCTGGCTCCTTATGGCCAGGATAGGAGCAGGCAAGGACAACGAGTTGCTGTGAAGTGAACGTGGGAATGGGGAATATTGTGCAGCAGGCTGCTGATCCCCAGCACACACAGCTGTAGCTCTTACACTCACAGCACAGGCACTTTGCTCTCCAAGCTCTTCCCAATCAGTTGATCCATAGAAAGCGACCCTCAGAGATTATCCAGACCCTGGAGAACTCACTGCCTCTGGTGCCCATAATGGCTCAGGGCTGTGATTATCCCTGATAGCCTGGAGTGCTCTGCAGCTTAAAGAACAACTTGACTTTTACATTTTCAAACTAACTCTGGGGTAGTTTCCAAGCAACCTGTTTCCATAGCAAAGAATCCTGGGGTTAATCCAAGTTTGTTTTCTGTTGTTGTCTTTTTTTTCTTTTTCTTAAATATCACTTTATTGAATTTTGCCTTGAGCAGGTGGCTGTTCTGGTGTGCTTCAATCCAGCCTGGGAGTGACAGCTGACAATGAGTATCCAACAAACCACACAAGCAAACCAAAAGAGGTAAGCTGCGTAATCAAGCTTGGTATCAAAAAAGGTCCAAAAATAGCTCATATTTGTCCCAAGTGTGCTAAACTTACTCTACTAGCACAGAGCAGTATGGCTATTCTGTTGCCTTGTCTTTTCCCAAGCTCCAAGCAAAGCCATGGCATAGTGACCACACTGGTAGAAGGAAAAGGCTTCCTGCCTTTCCATGCCTGCTGAATGTTTAACTGGATACAGCTCACCACAGGCTTTGGTAGGAACTGAGGAAATTATTTTGGCATCTTAGGGGGGGAAAAAAAATCATTCCTATCCAGACTGTCGACTGAAAGGTCATGGGCTGCAAACATTTAGTAGGAATTAAGTGTAAACTTCAAAACAGTCACTTGAAACTGAAAGACAAGAAAACTACTTGTCAGTTTTGACAAGGGCCAGTGAAAATTTCCTGATCTCTTTTCCTTCAAGGTTTTATTCCCTGAAGTGAAAAGCTTATCAGAGATGATGCAACTTCAAAAATTGACGAGAAGCTCAGATTTACATATTGTGACTTTCAGTTTCCACCATCTCCCCCCACTTGTTCCTAGTGCTGGGGCCCTACACACCCCCCTTGCTCAAGGCTCTCTGGGCACTTCCCCACCCTTGCACTGGCTCATCTTCTTCAACGAAGGCGAAGACTTTTCTAGTGCTCCTTGGCATTCCCAAACTCTTCTTCAGCAAGTTTGGTCCCTTTGGTGATTTTGCATTTGGTTTTTTGTTTGTTTGTTTAGTTTTTTAAAAAGCTTTGGATAATACTCTCCTGGAATACTCCCAGCAGTCATCTTCTAGTAAAGCCTATTGTTATTGTCCCATTTTCTCTTCCTCAGATATATGCTGGAGTTCTTTTTTTCCCCAGCATCTATTTTTGCCTGTTGAGTATTCCATGAAGCTGCAGTTACAAAAATCACTTACTCCCACTGCTTCATCTAATAAAGCTACAGGGTCCCATAAATGGGATTAAGCAGACTCCTTGGGGCATGATAACATCCCTGGATGATAGCCAAACTCCCTTTTTCCTTTTTTTGTGTGGCTCAAGCACCTTGGCCAAAAACTCCCGCTCAGCTCTTTGCATGCCTACAGAATCCTCATGTAGTCAGTGTATGAATTTTGGAGCTACAACTGACTTTGCAAGCGCTGACCTTGTTCTTGACAGGTCACAACCCATCAGTAGAATAAGAATCCTAAGAGCTGAGCAAAGGCCAGTTAGTATAAATCACTATGGCAAGCTGGTTCCAAACATCCTTTTACCTCATACGATTTCTGCAGTGATAAAGCTGAGTTATGTGACGTACATTGGCGCTCAGGCTGGGGCTAAGATTAGTTCTGGTCTATCTGTTTTTAGAAGCATTTAAAATGCAGAATTTCTCATGTATCAGGCTGATAACGTTTGCCCTTACTTAGATGGAAAGGGCCTAAATGTGTGACAACCTGTGTCAGTTTGCAGGATTACTTTCAGTCACATGGAGAGCAAGAAGAGCCAGAACTTACAGGAATGTGGTGGTTCAGCAGCTGGAGAACAGAAATGGGAAGTGTGGCTGAGAAGTGATTCTTATCCTGCTACAGGAGCTGATTGTTATGGTGCAAACTGATTTGGACTTTTCCAGACTGAAACCTCATATCAGGGCACTACAGTTAAAAGTGAGTGTGATATGATTAACTCTGATCCATCCAGGCTCCAAGACTAGGGATTGCACAGGACTAAACTGAAAAAATTAAACCCAAAAGAAATCTCCAAATGCTGCCGTGTGTGTGGTGTCAGGCCAGGCACGATGCACGCCTCAGTGCACACATGTGTCGGGTCAAAGGAGTTAAACAGGAGACAGCAAGGGCTTCTATGAGCAGCTTGGTTCACTGACATATGGGATGCACGGTGCATCAAAAGCGTTGGGGGGAGGAGCAAAACATACGGCATTTTTTCCTCAAAATATTATAAAAATAATATACAGGAGAAAAATGTTACTTGCCCTGAACTTTGCTGCCCTTTTGCTCCAACAAGTGAGCTCACTTCACCATTCAGCTTCCAACAGGGCTCATTTCATATTCCCTCCACCCCTGCTGTTGGGGGGAAATTGCACAGCTTCTCAAGCTGCTTGGTTAATGATTTAAAAGCTTCAGATTCCAAATATCTGGATAAATCCTGGTGTTCTGCTTTTCATCCAGCACTGCTTGCACAGACCGAGGCATTATTGCATTAAGGGGGTGCACGCCCACAGCACAGAGGCCCTCTGCAGAACAAATGCTGCCGGAGCCTGCTGTGCCACCGTGAAAGCCTCCAAGGTAAAAATAAACCTGCTCCCACCCGCGCGGGGATACAAACAAAGGAATGCTCCAGCTCCGGAGAGCGCTGGCTCTGAACTGCTGCCCAGCCACACAAAGCCCTTCACACCCTGCACCCCCGGGAGCCTGGGCTTTGTCAAAGGGAACGGATGGGCTGCACTTCCTTTTCCTTCCCTTTGCAGCAGCCTGCCCTGGAAATCCGAAACCGCAGAGCCTGCAGAACCTGCTGGTTTCCCCTCCCCTCGGGGGAGGGCAGGGCTGGCCACACAGGAAGGGGGGACTGGCTTTCACCCCTATCCGTCGGCAGAGGGGCTTTTTGATTTATGTCCCGTGTTCTGTACCTGGACTCGTTTTGTCTCCTGAAATCTCTGGCCTTGGTTCCAGGTGACAACATATGACAATAGTGATTTCTTATCCTGACAGCAGAACATGCTGAGCAGGATTTTGTACACCAAACAGCAAAGTATGTCTGTCAACACTTCCTAGAGCAGGAGTCTGTTCACCTAAACTGTTTTTGCTCTTTTAGACTCTCCCAGCCTTCTCAGAGCAACACTGGTGCCAAGACTGACAGCTTCCCAAACAAACTCTGGTCCACCTGGCAGAGCCTGGGCTGGAGCCCAGGGAAAATGGAAGGGTAACAGAAGTAAATCCCCCAGCCTGCAGAAGGTATTAAGTGATAAAATACAAGGGAATGCCTGGCACATCCTCTTCCATAGCTGTCTTCCCTCTGCAGTTTGATGCCACCAGTGGGCCAAGAGCCTCAAGTATTTGGTTAGGAGAACGCAAGTAGCACATCTTTCCTTCTGTCCCCAAATGCACTGCAAGGTCACCTGTAATGTCTGTGCAAGCTGACAACTGACCTCTCTAACTCATTTTGGGGAGTAAATGATACTTTACCACAGAAAACGTCCATGAGAGATCCTGTTGTACAGGACTTGAATGTGATGGAGGCTGGAACAGGAAGGGTGTAAAAGCAATGGGATCACCATGCTCCCTCTGTCCCGTTATTTGTACACCCAACACACCTGCATTTAAGAGACATTACCTCTGGGCAGCTTCTTGCAGTTTCACAGGTTGCTTGGCGCTGAGGTAAATCAGGCAGGCATCTGCCACTTTATTCAGGTCACTCTCGCCTGCAGAAATGGAACAGGAAAGAAGGGTAGGAGGTGACCTCCTCAGCAGCTGCTGCCTAATGGAATCAGCTCCAAATTGGCAGCAGAGGCTTCTGAGCCTTTGAGCTGTCTGACCTGGAGCTCTTCTGACCTTGCCTTTTAAGCATCTTGCTGCAAAGCCAGGAAAGCAATCAAGGGCACTGAGAGGAAAAGAGCAACTAGCCAGCAAACCTTCTCCCTCATCAAAGTCTGCTCCAAAAATTTCACTTGGGGAGAATTTCAGAGAGTTTCATTCAATAGAAGAGTGTGATGTGCTAGATTTAAAGGGTCACCTAGAGATAAGCCCACAATGGAACCAGTCAAGCTATCCAGAAGTCTTATCTGGGCTCCAGTTTGTCTGGTAAGCACAAAGCATGGCCCAACAGCCCTAGAGCAATGCAGGCACTCCGTTCCATACCCTCTTCTCATGCTCAAGTGGGATGAGCAGTCAGATTTTGCATGTGCTGGGAACCTTCTCTCCCTTTTGTCCCCCAGGGAGTAAAGAGTGCCCAGCACCACTTTACAGAGCTCCCAAAGAGGACAGATTTGGGCCGGAGAAGTTGAGATGAGAGAATAAAGTCTGTCAGAGATCCACACAACCTGTGCTTCCCCTGGTACTCACCCATGTCCAGCCTCTCGCAGAGAGAGCCCAGGCCCTGCAGCACAGCCAGCTGCAGCTTGAAGGCCAGTGTGTGGCTGTACACGGGCCCAGCTTTGGCACTCGCTGGGGCCTGGCTGAGGAGGGAACTGGTCAGCTTGGGCAGGACATCTTTGGAGAACCTCTGCCTCAGGAAGTCCCCACATGTTTGAGCCAGGGTACACAGCACCTAAGAGAGACACCAGTTACAGGGGACAGTGCACACACTGGCCTGGGGGATTCAGACATTCCCTCTCCCTGGAGAATTGTTTTTGCAGGTGAGAGCATTGTGACCACACCTGCCCCAGCTTCCCCATAATGAGCAGAAGGTGAACGTCTGAGAAGCTGAGTGAGCTGCACCCTGCTCTGCAGTGTCACCTAGCTGACCTCCTGGGTTGCCCTTTGCTCATTAGCACAGTAAAGGTAAAAGCAGCTGTGCAGTCTTACTCAGAATTAGTGGAAGTGTCTCTGATGGAAAATGCCATTAAATGTCATTACATCCTTAAATCTCTTTTGTGGTGCAGACAGCCCATCTTTCCAAGCACGTCAGCAAGCAGAAAGGCCAGCTGGCCACAGAAAAGGGCACCCAGCACTACTGGTGTGTGCCCAGGATCAAACTAAAACTGGGTAGAGAATGGCCCTACATTCATGTAAACACAAAGCGGGGGTCCACATGGCCAGAACACTGATCTCTCTTTTGGAACTTCACTGAGCTCCTGGTCTCAGTGTGCAGGACTGAGATGCTGGTTATGTTGCTTTACACTGATATGACACTTCTTGTCCTGGAATTTAGGCAGGAAGACACTTTGGGGGGAATTTGTACAGCAAAACCCAAGTTGGGTGCAAATTGTAGTGATGACTTGAACTTTTCAAGAGTTAATTAGGTTTTGTATAGCAATCTACCTCTTTTTAGGGCAGGCACATGATAGGTATGGCTATTCTGAGATTCTAGTGCACGGCTTCTGGAATTTGGGGAATCAAAACTCTCTTTATTCACACGAAGGATTCTAATATGAATCTCACTCTGCCCAGCAGATGAATTCCTCTGCAATGCTGGGGCTGGCAACCTCTGGAAACATGCTTTACTGGCCAGCCTGTGAGTCAGGAGGAGAAAGGAGCCAGCTGACAAGGTCAGGAGCTCTTTAATAATGTCATTATAGGGCCAAGTCTTTGTTTAACCTCTCCCCTCCCTTGCCAATGCCTCAATTGTGAAATGTTCCCCTATCGTTAATCTGAGACTTCCAAAGAGGATGCTGGGACTGTGGCTCCAGCAAGGCCAAGCTGCACTGTATGGTACCCCTAACATCTGCTCACGCTGTGGAACTGTTTTTCTCATCCCTGCAATAACAACCAACATTGCTGCCTCCCCCAGGAACAGCGTCAGGGGTTTACATGTGGACAAGCTGCAGTGGGAGTGGTACAAACCCCCTGCAGGGCGGTGACCCCATGCTCCAAACCACATTTAAACATCGCTGCAGGAGCTTGGTGCTCTCTCCTGGGCTGCAGCACTGCCTGAGCCACTTCCTGCCCAAGCCCCAGCTGGAAATGCTGCTGGCAGTCACTGCCATACCTTGAAGGCTCTGAGCACTGCCAGAGGGTCATCACTAATCAGCCGGGTGACGAGAGCTGGCCAGACACGGTGAGCCATGGGAAGCAGATGGTTTCCATGAGGATGCAGCATGGTTACACAGAGCTCCAGCACATCCAGGACCTGGGCAGGAGGGGAGGGAACAGACTCTGAGTGCTGCAGTGCCAGGCATTCAGGTGGATCCCAACATCACGTCAGGAAGCCGGGAGGAGGGGTTGGATAGCAAAGCGTGCGGTTTTACCACAGCAGGAACGGGGACAAGTGAACAGTGCTTAGAGATCGGGGCTGTTTGGAAAGGGACAAACACCGCAGTGACACAACCTGTGCTGGGTACAGAGCTGGGCTGGGAGCAGGGCAGGATTCCTGCACATTTGGACCCCGCTGCAGCTGTGGCAGCAGGATCACCCGGCAGAGCTGGGGCCGCTGGGATGAGAATCTGGGTTATGCCTCATTTTTCTGTCTCACTTTGCACTTTAAAAGGAGGCCACCTTCAAAGTGTTTTCATAATTAGAAAAAAGCCAGGCTTTTAGCCCTGCTTATCACCACCCCAGCAACTTCAAAAACATTCATCATCCTGTGCACTGCAGCCTGAGGAAGGGGGATGGGAGGCACAGATGGGAAAAAGATGCTTCTGTTTCCTCCACCAAAAGACAAGGCACAAGACTTAACTGTCATGAGCATCAAGGGAAAGTGCCCAATACAAAGCCACCCTTGAGATTCTGTTCCGCCTGGCTGCCATTCCTAATCGAGAGTGCTCCCAAAAAACTATCTCCCTTTCTCTTGCCAGGCTTGGAGGCTCTGTCCTGCTCGAGCATATGGCAGCACAAACCTGGGGATGGCAGGGAGCCCAACGTGCATGGCACACACGCTGATGAGCTACCAGCCCCTTCATGGGCACCATCTGTCCCCTCAGAGCCGGCGATTACCGACCTTCAGCCGCACTCGGAGGCTCCCGTCAGACAGCAAGTGGATGCACCTCTCCATCACATCCCTGGCCAGCTGAGCATGGCTTGGCATTGGAGCTTCTCCTTCTGTGTCATAGCTGGGCTCTGGCTTAGCAAGGGGAACCTCATCTGGAAGACAAAACCATTACTGAAGTCATGAAAATGACTTGGGAGCTCTGGGAGATCACAATACCCACCCACAACCACTCTGCAAATTCCCGAGTAAGGCCTTTGGCATTTTTTAATGTGCTTAGATATAGTTAAGCCTATGAGTTCTGTGAGTTAGTGTCAGGTTTGGTTAAGAGTGTGGGGCTATGGAATGTTCGCTTTCTTTACTGGACAATGCAGCTGGTCTGACATTTGCAGTCTCTTCTCACCATGGACTTATTTCCCACTGATTTTTATTAAAAATGAAAAGCCTGCGTATTTAAAGATGAAGTATTTAAAGGTCAGGATTGCAGCACAGCCCAGTAAAGACTAAAAAGTTCCCTATATGAATGTCTGCAGTACCTGCCAAGGCCAAGTGATAAGGGAGCAGTGGCATCATTGGCCAGGAGAAAATAGTACAGAGATTGCCAAGGGAGCATGAGGAAAATGCATAGGATCCTGGAAAGAGGAAACTTCAGGTCCTGAACCCAAATGAGGTAAGGAAAAACATACTGTGCTTGTGTCTTAGAGCTAGAGAAGCCTTGATCTGCAAACATTTGGCTCCCCCACTCAAACAGAACAAGGCAAGAACACCCAACAGCACTTTCCATGAACCAAGGTCAGCCCAAAGAAGACCTGAGACTGTCAGCCTGGTCCCAAGGCCCCCACGTGACAAAAGGACACCTCAGAGGTCACAGTCTCTCTTCAAGCTGACCACGCTCCTCTCCAGCCACGCACAGCACTGACCTGCCTCCTCCTCCTCCAGGTCAGGAAGATCACCCTCGGCGATCTGCTTCTGGCTGACATAGTCAAGGAAGAATCGTTCCACTTCTTGCCTTGTCGTTGTCACCTCCTGCTGCCCCTGGGACCGAGCCCTGCTCTGCCCCTTGTCAGTCTGCCTTTGCTGGTGTTCCTCAGCGCTGGGCATTCCAAACCACTGCACTGCAAAAGAGGAACTGACATGTCACTGAGCAACCATGATCCCCTCCTGCAAGTCAGCAAGGTGCCATGGATTCCATGAGAGATGAGATGGCTCTCACAACTCATGGGATTGCACCTGATCCAGGCACCTGCTGTCACATCCCAGTCACCTCCCTGATGGCATGGGGATGTTAAAAAGGAATACATGCCATGTGCTCCTACAGAATGTTCATGGGAGCAGTGAATCCATCCTTTCTCAGCCACTAAAGGCCATGTTCCTGTGGAAGGCTGCAGGCCAGACAAACTGAAGAGGGAAAGCTACTGGTGATCTTTGCTCGAGTGCTGCCCCAGTAAGCAAAGCACAGTGGCCATCCCACTGCAGCACCTTGGCTACCTGGAACCTCCCACGGCAAGTGGAAAGGTCCAAGACAACCACCCTTAGTGACAGCAAGGCTGAATTACACGAAGTAAACATTGTTTTGGTACCTAGAGCTGTCATGACTGAGTGGAGGACCTTGAGGAAGGTGGAAGCCTGGCTATTGTAAGACTGATCTAGCGCAGACAGGACATCTTGGATTACATCTTCTACCAGTGGCAGCAAGCTGGCATCTGAATGCCTCAGCATCGCGTCCAGGACCTGGGAAGCACGTGGCTGGTGTGCCAGCTGGCGCAAATTCAGGGAAATCCCGTTCACCAGATAGTCAGAATTCTCATTAATCAAACACTGCACTGAGTCGTAACCGCAGGCCTCACATATGTCTGCCAGTGTCCCCAGCGCTGTCTCACTGACGAGCAGAGTCCTGTCACCAGCCTTTTCCAGCACAGGGTAGAGAGCTGACAGCAGCAGCAGCCGGAACTCCTTTCCGAGGACAGCAGCGAAGCAGCCAACGCCCTCCAGCTGGATGCAGATCTGCCAGATATTGCTGTTCATGGTGCGGGTTGTGACTGGGGGCTCCGCAGACAGAAAGAGAACGCTGCTGGACGTCCCTCCCGCACGGACAGCGAGTCCCGAGTGCTGCACTGACTGCTCAGGGCTGCTCTCCTCTGTGTCAGTGCTAGTGACCAAATGCCAGTTCACCTGGTCCATGTATTCATCCAGAATGGACGTTATGGACCCTTTGAGATCATCCATGTTCAGTGGAACTTCCCTCTCCTGCAGGACATCCACTCCCACTCCGGCAGCTCCTGTGACCAGCTCGTTGAGGATCATGGCTGCCTGCTTTCGGTACAGACCAGACTCATTGTACAGCCCCATGAAGTGATCCACAAGCAAGTAGAGGTTCCCATAGTAGCCAAGAACACGACACACTTGCTGAAGGAGCTGTAAAACCTTCTCCTCCGTGAAGAAGCGGAAGTATTTCTTCTGGCACCTGCCCTTCTGCACATCCTGCTGCAAGGGGCCCGGTGGCCCAGGGCGCCGGGCCTCCACGATCTTCACATCCGTCACGTCCAGCTCCAGAACCTGCACCAGCGCCTTGGACAGGCGGTGCAGGTGGGACACGGAGTTGAGCACAATGTTAATCTTGGGGCCCAGCAGCTTCAGGTAGCCAAGCAATAAGCTCAGCGTGGAAACCTTGCCCATGTCATCCTGAGAGTTCATCAGGCGGGGAAGAGCTGTGGCAAGGGAATGGAGGTTCTCAGAGAGGACATCAGCAAGAGCCCTGTTCTGCGCCACAATCCTCTGCTCTGCAATCCCTTGCAGAACTTTGTTACACCTGCTCTGGACTTCACTGTTTTCATCATTAACCAGTCCAACCAAGGCCTTTAAGAGGTGACTGAACGAGTCCACCAGTGACTGACTGCAGTTCCTCAGTAAGTGGTGGACCAGCTCTACCAGTTCCAGTCTCACCTTCCAGTGGGGGTGAACTGAGGAAGATTCAACCAGTTTATGCAAGAGAAGAGAGAGTTTTTCAGCAGTACTTTTAGTCCAGTCAGGTCCTCTGTGGATCATTAGCTCTGATACTCTGCTGTGTTCCACTGGCAGTTTTTCCTTACTCTTTGGGATTCTGGCTAGCTGTTTGTCAGCCATGACCAAGCCAACAATCAGATAAAAGAGTCTGATGGCAGAAACGGTGGTTTTGTGACCTTGTTTGATGTCTCCAGCAATAACTCGAGACAGCGTAATAGAAATCCCGGGCAGAAAAGAAGCAAACAAATCCCCGCATTGCTGTGCCTCATGTTCATCCAGGTCTCGGTGCTCCTGGCAGTCGCACTGCAGAATCAGGACCTGCAAGCACTCCAAAGCAGAGATCTTGATTTGCTTTGCTTTTTCTTGCTCTGCAAGTGTCAGAAGCAAAGACACAGCAAATCCTAAAAGCGGAAGGGTGGAAGGTTGGTACAGAGACAAGATAACATCCCCATAAGCCGAATGCATCAGGATGTGGAGTGCCTGGATCACAGCCAGCTTCAGCTCCTCGGACAGCGGGGCGGCTTTGCCCGAGCTGGGAGGGGGAGCGAGGCAGGTACAGAGCTCAGAGAAGAGCTCCTGCAGCAGCTCCTGCTTCTTCACGCACGTCGCCGCAAGCACGGAGGAGATGCACTGCACCAGGCTCTGCACCAGCCGCTCCTGCTTGGGCCCCGGCACCCGCAGGGCGAAGCGCAGCGGGAACAGCACGTACTCCTGCAGCTCCTGCAGGGCCGCGCCGCTCACGCCGGCCAGGCGCGCCTGCAGCTGCCGCACGTTCTCCACCGTCTGCGCCCGCGTCAGCTGCACGCAGACGGGGCGCAGCGCCCCGAACGCCGCCTGCGGGGTGTCGAACACGGCCATGCCGGGGGACCGGGGGCCGCGGGGCCCTGCCCGGTGCCGGGGGGGTCCTGCCCGGGGCCGGGGCTACGCTGGGGCCAGGCCGGGCAGCCCGGAGGGTGCCGGAAGTGACGCCGCGGTATCAGCGCCACAAAGTTCCCGCGGAGCGGGTCGGGCACTGTGAGAAAAGTCTCGGGTGCCTTCAATGCGCAAGCGTCGGTGGCGTAACGCTGAGGTAACGGGGTTGTCAGCGCCACAAAGCTCCCGCGGGCGTGGGCGGGCGCTGTGAGAAAAATCGCGAGTGCTCCCAGCGCGCAGGCGCGGGTGATGGTTGCGCATGCGCTGTTCCCGCCCGCCGTGAGGCCCGGCTCCCTCTGGCGCTCCGTACGATGCCGCCNGCGAGTGCTCCCAGCGCGCAGGCGCGGGTGATGGTTGCGCATGCGCTGTTCCCGCCCGCCGTGAGGCCCGGCTCCCTCCGGCGCTCCGTACGATGCCGCCCCTCGCCCCGCGGCGGGGTCAGGGCGCGGGCGGCCATCTTGTGGCGGCGGCCCCGGCGGGTTGTTGTCGGTGAGGCCGCGCCGCGCCCCCTCCGCGGGCGGAGCAGCCCCGGCCCCATGTCCTCCTTCTCGGAGTCGGCGCTGGAGAAGAAGCTGTCGGAGCTGAGCAACTCCCAGCAGAGCGTGCAGACGCTCTCGCTGTGGCTCATTCACCACCGCAAGCACGCGGGGCCCATCGTCGCCGTGTGGCACCGGGAGCTCCGCAAAGGTGCGCGACGGGTTTGTCCGGCGGGGGCCGCTCCGGCAGCCCCTGCCCCGAGGGTACCGGGGCCGCCCGCGGAGCTGCCGGTGAGCGCGGCCGGTTCCTCCTCGTGGAGCTCCGCGGGCCGGCACCGGGACAAGTTGGTGCCCCAGGAGTTTATGGGAGTCTGGGCGCTGTTTCCCTGCTGTTGTTGTTGTTTGCTAAACTTTGGGGGGAATACCACGTGTGAGAGGTGTATTCCGGTGATACAGGCGGCGTTTTTGGGAAGGCAGAGGATGGAGGTACAGCCAAGTGTGGCTTGAGAGGGAGGGGATGCTCAGCTCGGGGCGGGCAGTTTGGGTGTAAAACAAGAGATGCACGAATTACGTTCCCCTGGGTGTGTTCAGGGGAACTTGGAAGTGCTCTGGTTGTTTGGCTCCATTTTTAAATTTTGGGTTTGGATTCATACAACTCAGCCATTATAGAATTAGTGAGAGGAGATAAGCAAAGAAAAACTAGTTGTACAAGTCTATAAAACTCTTCGATGCTATTATCCAGGAACAATTTGTGCTTGTTTGTCTTGCAGATTAACTAAAGGTAGTTTCCCAGATAGCTTCATCCTGAAGTCAAGGGATACTGTCAGTGCCTAGTCGAAGGTGTTCCTGCCGATGGCAGGGTGTACGAACGAGGTGATCTTTAAGGTCCCTTCCAACCCAAACCATTCCGGGATTCCGTGTGGATGCCCTGTCCCCAAGTGCAGCTCTGAAAGCAGCCAGTGTCACCATTCCCACTGCGGGCACCAGCACTGCGAGCCCCTTGGAGCAGCTGGGGTATCTCCTATGTGATTGCTAGGTTTTGCCATTTATAGTTTATTTATGAGTTTTTGGAAGAGCTGAGTTTGCCCTGTTGTGGAAATGAGCCCCTTTGTTTTCTGCCTTCTGTGTGTTCGTGGTTGTTTTTGCTCTGGGGAACAGCGAACCCCCCTGATTCTGGCTGTATTGAAATAGGAACTGGTGGTGTCAAAATAGGAAAAGTTAATGTATATGGAAGAAATTTGATGTTTGGAAACTTTTTGAGTCTCCGCAGTAGCTTTCTCCTACAGTTTTACTCAGTTCTGAGTTATGTGGTTTTATTCAAGTATTTTTTCTGAAGTTAATTAATAAAAAATAAACTAATTGTTTTATTAATTTGCTGGTGGGTTAGAACAGCTTGTTTTAATCGTGTTCAAAATTTATTGGGTTTTTAGAGTTGAGGTGTCACTGTGCACAAAAAGCATTAAACTCATGTTTGCTTTATGAATTAATTAAAAAAGAGCAGAAGTGAGGACATTGAGAACTACTTGACTTGAAGGCCCCTGGTTTGCTTTGGTAACATGGAAATGTTTTGAACTTTGTTTTTAGACTGCAAAGCTATAAACAATTTTTAAAGCCCTGTTAATGATTCCAGGCAAAAGAAGTGAGAAATAAATGCAAACTCTCCTTTTTTTTTTTTCCCTTTCTTCTTTTCTTTTTTTTCCCTTTCTCAGCAAAATCGAGCAGGAAACTTACTTTCCTATATTTAGCAAACGATGTCATCCAGAACAGTAAGAGGAAAGGTCCTGAATTTACCAGGGAATTTGAATCTGTTCTTGTGGATGCGTTTTCTCACGTTGCCAGGTATGTTGCTGTATTTCTTCAGCTTTCCTCTCTAGGGATTTTCATTCTTGTTATTCAAAGCTTAATTCAGTTGGGTTTTGTTGTTTTTTTAAGTCTAGAGGGTGCTTGTACCCTCTCTGTAGTAGAGATTGGATCCTGACTGCTTTTTGCTTAGGGACTGTTCAGTGTAAATGGGCAATTTTGTGTGTGAACCAGCCCTTCACAGCTTCACGTGTTTGTTCTCTATGTGCAGCTCCTGTGGACTTTATTTCAATTGTTACCTAAAGATCTGGCAGATCTGTTTACGGGCACTGGAATTGAACAGTTGGGTGTGTTTATTAAAGCCACATAATGAATGACTCTGCCCCATTGTCAAGAGACTTAAAAAGAGCTGATGTTTTGCGTCACTGGATTCTCACCAGCCTCCTGGTTTGAGCAGTTTCTTTGTGTGTTGCTTGTTCTAATGGTTACCTGATCAGTAATATCCTTGCTGGAGGAAGGAAGAATTTCATACATAAAAGGGAAGAAGTGATGCAGCCACCACCTTACCAAAAATGCGCTGTTGTTTAGTTAAGGCTGTCTCTAAATGGCATAATAATTCCTGTTAGCTAAACAACATTAATGCTCTGGGTGTTTGTTGTCTGTTCTGGAGGGCTGTCTGACTGTCAGTGCACACTCTGAGTGCATTTAAGCGCCTAATGATCCAATCAACCTGCTTTTAATTGGGATGTTACTGACTGAAACAACTGTTTAAAGTTAATACTCTGAGTTGTAAACTTGTCAGCTTCGGGGCATTTTATAAACTCTTATTGCAAATTCTGAATGATAGCAAGTTTCTTCTTTCACAACTTTTCCTGCCCTTACTTTGAGGTGGGAATGTGAGGCACTTCCAGGCAATCTTTAGGTCAAATAAAGGGGAAAATTGGCCACAAGTGTGTTTTGCACAGTTTGTCTCAGACAATATGAGCAAGATTCTCTCCAAATGTTCACATATTGCAATGGGTGCAGCTGCCAGTTTGGAAGATGCTCTCTGAAGACATAAGGAGTGTTGATCAGCTGAACTGTAATGATTTCCTAATCTTTGAACAGAGAAGCAGACGAGGGCTGCAAGAAGCCCTTGGAACGATTGCTGAACATCTGGCAGGAGAGGAGTGTGTATGGCAGCGAGTTCATACAGCAGCTCAAACTGTCTATGGAAGACTCCAACAGCCCCCAAACAAAAGGTAAATGAATATTGCTGGTCATGTGTGCTTTGTTTTTAAATTGGTGCATGTTTCTCTGGGTGTACTGCGAGGAGTTGAGCTCTGCGCTTGTTTAGTTGAGTTGTTGCCAGAGCTGGTTATGGAGATTCTTCAGGACTGTGTTGAGAAGTCTGATTTTCGTTAAACCCATGGTTCTGTTTTGCAGGTGTGCTGTCTTGTGCCTTGTGGCTGGCAGTGAGCTTAACTGGACGTGATGTCTGGTGCTGCTCGTGCAGACAGAATGTTCTGGGGCTGCCTTTTGGGGTGATAGCAAGTCAGTCATGCAGGGAACTGTTGTGTCCATCTCTAGTCAAGTGTCCCACTCTGTGTCTCTGAGACTGGGTTATTAGAACGTCTTATTCAGTACTGTTAGTGCTTTCATCCTCATATTAATTGTTTTGTTTTCCATAGTTAACTGTATTTTATTACGATGCAGCAAAGAGTTTTGAATAATTGAAGCCTGGAATATATGCCCAGAAGCTTGTCTGGTCTCTTTTTTTTCTTACACCAGCTGATGTAATTTGGGGAAAACTCTAACTTTGCATCATTTAATATCATTAGGACATAACAGGTATAACCTTATTACTGCATGAGATGTGAGAAATTGAGCATAAGCTCGTGTTTACTGTGCTTTGATTTACTGCTTTGGCAGATCTTGCCTCTTCTATGGCACTTGGAGGTGGTTTAGTGCTCCAGTGAAAAGAGGGGAGCAGTGGGATGACTACACTGTGGAAGGTGAGGGTCATTAAAAATCAGGAGTGTTCTGGTTAAGGGAATATTTGTCCACCTTGCAGCTGAAGGGAGTGGATTATCCATTCCTGGAAGTGTTCAAGTCCAGGTTGTATGGGGCCCTGAGCAAGCTGGTCTTGTAGCAGGTGTCCCTGCCCATGGCAGGGGAGTTGGAATGAGATGGCCTTTAAGGTCCCTTCCACTAAGCCATTCTATGAAGTGTTGGTGTCTTTGAATGAGCTGGAACGACATTGCTGCTCTGGTCATATTTTTTTCTATTCCCCACAGAGGTGTGATGGTGTGAGAGAGTTCATTTAGTCATTAGTAAAGGGCCCTTGTGCCGTTCTTAGGTGGTGAAAACAAGGTCTGATTGAGTTGGTATTTAATGTAGAATTATTATGAAGATGTCAGCATAAACGAGACCTGTATGTGAAGACGTCTCTGGCTGTAGCTTTGTGTTTTTACACACAGTGCCTTGGGTGGAACTGCTGGATGGGTGCTTTAGCAGCTCACACCGGAGCCCTTCCACCTGCCCTGATTGAGGTATAAGTTTTGGAAGGTGACTTCTGCAATTTTTTCCCCAAATGTTGTGAACTAACTGCCCTGATCAAAGGGATTGTCCCATCTGTATAGAGGCAGAGGGAGTCCGTGCTCTGAGAGGTGAAGGTGAGCAGTCTCTGCATGAACTGGCTGGTGTTGGTGTTCCTCTTGTCTGGGTGCAATGAATGAGGCACCTGTGTGGCATCAAAGGCCAGAATTTACACTCCTTATAATCCTGACCTGATTAACTGACGATTTGAAACTGTTAATTTAATGTACCTGGGTAAGTGTTTCACAAGTGTTTAACTTTGAATCTAAAGGCATTGATAATTGATACCATGTGTTATTTCCTGGTCAGTTGGCAACCAGCTGTTGCTTCGTGTCCTTTCCCTTTGGCTGGTGGTATCAACCACTTCTGCTGCTTGTTGTCTTCTCAACTTAAAAATGTTTGTACAAAATCAGACTTCCTAGGAGTAACAGACCTTTGTCTGTGGGAAGCAGAGTGAAGGACTACAAACCCTTAAAGAACTGCTGTGTGCACAGCTTCACTTGGCAAGAAACTTAGTTTTTGTCTGGGTAATTAGAGATATTAATGTAGTATCTTATATTTGAAGGAAAGTTCAGGCCTTTTCATGAGTCTGAATGTTGCTGCCTTGTCAATTCATGGTCAAAAAGAACTTGAGATTTTTAAGGTAAAAAAAAATTGAAAAATTCAGCAGAGTTGTCCTGTGGGTTTTTTCCTTGTTTTGACTTGTGTGTGTGCAAATTAGCTTCTTGATGGTAAGAGCTAGTTTCGCTTGGGGGTTTTATGGATTTCTGAGATAAATTGGTATTGGAGTTTCTGGTGGGTTGCAGAAGGCTTTTTTGTGGTTACTGTATTCCATTTTCAAAAGGGTGAACATAAGCAAGATGGAGATTAAGGTGTCCTGGTTTACAGATAGAGTAGTTGTTGTAAATATGGAAAACCATAGTCCAGTGCTCCTCCAAACCCATTCTGGCTTTTTGGGTTTGTGGGCACCCAAGGTAGACACAGCTGAGAAATAGGCAATGTCAGTGTCTGTAGATTGGTGCAAGCTGTGCTTTTAAAATATTGGCGCTTCTTAAGAGCACCTGGTGCTGTTGATAACACCTGGTGCTGTGATAACAACTGTTCTTTTCTTCAGCCCAAGGTATGGCAACAGGTCAGTGCGGGTAGTTCTCTGTCATTTTTCCTACTGCAGTGTCTTAAATTCCTGGGCTGGTGGGTGTTTCTGTCTGAGCAAGATGGCTCTGCTTGTCTTGAGAGCACCACTTAGAGTTGTGAGACTTGTCAAAATGCAGCAGAGTCCTGTATCAGTGAGGAAATATGTCTTTAAAGCTCATCAGTGAGTGTTTCAGTGGTACAGTTTGCTTCTTGTTTTGTGAGTAGCGAGGCCTTGGGTAATGCGCAGCAATTCAGTTGTTTGCACATGCTGAGTTCCTGCTGTGGAGCAGAGCTGATTTCCCTTCAGAGAGACAGAGGGGTAAGAGAACCAGCCCTTACTAAGCTTTGTGTTCCCTGGTTTGACTGCTCAGTGGTGCAGCTGACTACCAGATTTTAGTCTTCTGAGTTCCTTAAGGAAATATGCATATGTATGGAAATGAGCTTTTGAATATTGATATATTGTTTTATCTCCAAATGTATTCGTTAAGCTTGCATTTGCTTTCTCATTAATCTCATTTTTAGTAGAATGTTTCTTTTCACAAGCAATAGGGAAGAGAAAAACCACCCATTTCTCTCAAAGACTGGAAAAACTAGGTCTTAAAGGTTTGATGTGAAACCCTTCAGGCAATACAACCGATACAGCTGATGTGTTTTCTTTTTGTTGCCTTTGTAATAGGCAGTTGAAGAAGGTCCTTGAGTGTGCTGTGATGTAGGAGTGTGTCACTCTTAACATAGAACTGAGCTGCTTCCCGACTGCTCTCATTGTGTTTATGTTGCAAAATCTGGCACAGAAAGTCAGACCTGTATTAAAATATGGAGAAGAACAGAGAGGAGAACACGCAGGGAGGCTTCTGAGGGTAGCTGAAATAAAAGCACCTGGACACAGGACTAGGTATGGTTTTGGAGTAGCTCAGCTCCAGTTATGCTCACCCAGGGAGAGGCCGCCAACAAACGAGATTGTAATTTATTGTAATATTGTAATGAGAACTTCAGCAACCACAAGTAATCTACCCCCAAAGAGAGAAGGGGTTGGAGGGGGTGCTGGATCATTAGAAGCCTATTTACCTCTAAAAACAGGTATCAAAAGCTGAGAACAAAAAAGTGAGCACCTGAGATGAGAAGATCCTTTAAGGTGGCCAGCTGACAGGAAAAGCTCATAGTTGTCAGCGAGGCCTTTGGCACCGTAACCTTCCTCAAGCCACCGGAGATGGTTTGAAGCATAAAAGTTGGTGCAGAAATACTTTTGCAGGTCTCTGTGGACTCTGCAGCAGCAAGGTAACAACAGCCTAGAGTGTCACTGCAAAGCTGTTAGGAGAGCAGTTGTCTGTCGTTTTTGAGAAATGGGGAGTGCTTTGCCTTTTGGAGGCTTTTTGGGAGTAGTTCAGTTTCTGAGCTGTGAAGAGCACAGCAAAGCAGGAGAGCTGACTTCATTGGGGTTTCTTTGTCTTCTTTATGTCCATGTTGAGGTGAGCTCTTGATTTTTGTGGAAGAAGCTGTCTGTATTCTACAAGGATATCTTGATTCTTTTGGATATGCATTACATTCTGATCAGTTCTGGATGCTCTCAGTGCTTGTTTTCCCCTTCTCTGGCTGGATTTGACACACTTTTCTGCTAGTGTAGACTGCGATGGTTAAATTACTCCTGGCTGGCATATTTTATAAGTTACCTAAGCAAGGTGTGTTATAATCTGTGCTGGGCTTCTGTTCTCTTTCAGGGGTCCTTTTGCTCCATATGCTCTTGGGTTTGCAAAGAAGCGTGGTTTTTTTTTTTTTCTTTTGATGAAATTGAGATAGTTTCTAGGATTCTCCAGTGACTGGTGCTTAGGTTTGCAGGTGCACAGCACTACCTACTTCAGAGTGGTTCCAGTCAGACTCACTTGGCCTTGTTCAGATGGAATATTCAATGAATTCTGAATCCTCTGTGTCAGAGTGGTGAGCAAGTGTAATGCTGTGTCTTGTGGTAGACCAGTTGGCAACACAGCAGGAATAACTCTTCAGCAATTTGAATCCCAGCTCTCATTTTAATTTTCACTTGTGTGATTGCTGTGGTCATGCATTCTTCTGTTGGTTGGCTCGTGTTTATCCTCTGTTGATTAATTACTTTATGATAAGTACATACAGGTGATAAATACTGATGGCCTGTTGTGTTGGGCTGGGTAATTTTAAATGCTCTCTTTGGCCACTGTATCATCTGCTTATCTCCTGTTCAACCCAACTCATGTTTTTCGCAGACCTCAGTGGGCAGCAGCTGTTTTTGTTGTTGATCTGGTGCCTCACTGACTTGTCAGTCGGATTGTCAAGCACTCATAGGTCAGTTGGATACATACAATAATTAAACTGTCCTTTTTCTACCCTAGGTAGCTTTGTTCTAGCAAACAACAATTCCTTTGGTTTAGGGTAACTTTTCTGAGCTGCTTTTCCTTCCATTGAGTGACTCTGACCGACGTGCTTGTGTCTGCCTTGGGAAGGTTGTTCAGCTCTTCCTGCAACAAGCAGGATGTAACAGCTCCTCTGATTTCTCTCCATTAGAATGAAGTTTTTCATATGTCCCGCCTGACAAGGCAGGCAAAACTCTACATTTAAGGACAGACCTTTCTGTTTGAAAATCTGGTTTTGTTTTAAATTGAATGGGGCAGTCTGGTTTTGTTTTAAATTGAGTGATCTTGGATTTTCCTGTGAATCGAAGTATATACAGAGTCTGTTCTTGAACCCCATGATTATCTTGGCAAGACTTGATTCCATTGAATAGATGTTCTTAAGACTGTCCAAAGATTTCTTACAAATTACCCTGGATCTTATTATCTTTGGTGGTAAGTCTGAAAAATGATCTACATTCTTTTGAAGGTTCTGTGACTGGATCAAAGGCTTCATTAAGACTTCTGACTCATTTAAATAAACTGTCTCTTCCCTTTCAAGCTAATGTTTGCCATGCTGAGGTTTATTTAACCGGTACTGTCTTGCTTTATGACGTCCCTGTTTCTGAAGTGTTGCAGGTTACCTGCTTGGAAATCGTTTCGTGCTCTGTTGGCTGTTGTTGGTATCACATCTTGGAGTTGTGGTTTCACACAGCTGTCCTGTAGCCCTTATTTTGTTGAAAGAGTGGAAGGCTGAATAACCAGAAATTGCTTTGTTGATTGTGGGACCACAGTGAGCAGATAGTTGATGCAGAAAGATAACTTGGAATTCTTGTGTACCTTCACATCAGTGCTTCATTTCTACTGGTAGAAATCCTCACCTGTATGCTCAGTGCTAGCCAGAGCATCTGAGCGGGGTTGACCTCTGTCATTTATTGACAAACAGCACATTTATTTGCCTTTCCTACTTTCATTGTAGGAGACACAAACACGTATGAAGTGCACACTGCTCGTGTATCCTCAGGCTGGCATGTACAGAGATCCATGTGGGGGCAAAATCAACCTTTTGTTACTGTTCTGCATTTGAGTGTTTGGAATATGATGCCAGCATTAAAGTCCAGCTGTGGTCGTCCCCTAGAGGGCTTAATCATCAGAGTATCCATCTGGTGTAATTGTTTGAAGTAGAGATAGTTAAGGTGGGCAGATCTGGCATCCAAATGAGTTGTTTCTATGTCTTCAGTTGCAGAGGAGAAGAAGTCTCTAAAGCGAACTTTCCAGCAAATACAAGAGGAGGAAGATGATGACTACCCTGGGAGCTACTCACCCCAAGACCCCAGTGCTGGGCCACTTCTGGTATGTGGGATGGGTTGAGCATGGGAGGAGCTCTGGAAGCCACACGGCCACCTCCCCTGTGTCACAGCCACCTCCCCTGTGTCACAGCCACAAGGTGGAGCTGACAACAAGTAAAATGGGTTTAGTGGCGAGATGCAGTTTGGGGTTTAGAAGTCCACGTGAAATGCAACAGATTCCTTTTTCCTGCTGCAATAGTGTGTCACTTCTGAGCAATTCCAGAGGTATTCCAAGGTAGTCTAACCCAAGGTCTGAGTAGTGAAGCCAGGACAGAATCTCAAAGGACTGCTAGAAGACTAGGCCATATTTTAAATTCTTTTTAAGATCAGTGTGTAACCTCTAGAACCTAAAGCTGTGACACTGTTAATACACAATTTTCTTTTGTAGGCCATCTCTTTGCGTAAGTTATTAAAAAGCACAACATCTGTTATGTCTGTATAGAGCTGGTAGGAAAACCAGCACTGAAGACTTTAGAGACTCCACGTTACTGGTGTGGAAATAGTTGGAGTGAAATAGAAAATCATTGTGGCCATTTGAGGCTACAGAATGAACATATGTTAACCCAGAGTGTATTTGAAGAGGATAAAAAATTACACCATCCATCTGGTAAACTGTAAACATTGAAAAATAAAAATAAATAACAGTTGTCAAGGAAAGAAGTGAAAATTTTGTCATTTTTTTTACCCCCAGATGCCTTGCAGCTTATGGTTTCTCTTGATTATAAACGTTGTTACTGTTGGAAATAATTTGCAGTTTGCAAGGAAATAGTAAATATTACGTAATGGACCTCTTTGTTTTTCAGATTAAGAAAATATTTATTTAAAACTTGTCAGTGTTTTCATTGGTTTCCAAACTATCGAAGTGTAGTTTAAAAATCAGTGATTGTGTTTATGGGCTTAATGTTCTGTTTCAAAAACCTCCTGTATTCCTGTACTGTTTTGTTTTTTAAAACAAAAGCAACACTTTGTTCTTCATGTTCAGGGAGTTTCTCTGTTTAAATTTTTTTTGAGCAAGGAGGAAATATAACATGTCAGGGATGGTCCTCCTAGAGCCGTCCTCATCTATGTTCTTTTTAAGTTTGGATGCCTTTTGAGTGAATTAATTCAAACTGACACATCTTTCCTCAGTGCACTAAAGCTAGCTGAGAGGTGAGCTGAGGGGACACCAGTTGCAGAAAGCTTTGTGCTTTCAGGGAGCTCGGTGAGGGCAGCCATGGCTTTGCAAAATCAGGACATTGTAAAGTTTGCCTTACAGGAAGAGAATCATTGGAGTTTATGGTCAGTAACAAATTACAGAATTCTAAACCACGTCATGATGGAAATCTAATATAGTTTTGTTTGGACTGATGGAAATTTGGTGTTGGGTATTTTTGCTCTGACAGAATGCAGCTTTGGAACAGAACAAAAAGGTGCTTGTACACTCCAGGGAGGCGAAGAGACTGTCAGGGATGCTTGGATGGAAGATTGAGTCCCAGCTTGAGGCAGCACACAGGGCTGGTGGTTCTCTCAGACTAGTGTGGTCATGTCCTTCTCAGCTATGTCTTAAATGATCACTTCTCTTAATTGGACTGAGAAGTTTCCCACTGCAGAGTCTTGAAAAGGATGACCCTGCTGTAATTATGTAGGAGGAGCTAAACACTGGGATAGTGTAAACTCAGTGAATGCTCCCTGTGTTAGGTTTAAAAATTACTTGAAGAAAATATTCCCCAAATGGTGCCTTTCAGAGGTGGGTGAGCTCCTCTGCAGTGGCCACATCCCTGGGAAGTGGATGTGGTTAAGGTTACCTGGTTTTACTGTTGGCTCACTTCTTGTAGACCGAGGATTTGATCAAAGCCCTACAAGACCTGGAAAATGCAGCGTCAGGAGATGCGACAGTGCGGCAAAAAATTGCTTCCCTGCCTCAGGAAGTTCAAGATGTTTCATTACTGGAGAAAATTACAGGTACGAGACTGGAAGATGAATGAACGTGGGTCCAAAGAATAACTTAGAAATCAAAGTGTGGCGTTTTTTTTTTAATAATCCCAATGTATGGTGGAGTGAATTCCTGCTTTTGTGTCCTTGCTTTGTAGTTCCAGGGTAATTAACAGATAGCAATCCTGTGAAGTAACACTGAAGATTAAACTTTATATAGCTGCTTCCATTTTTTTGGCTTGGACTGAGGCTTTTGTACTTTGAGAGCATCATCAGCATTTTGCAAGAATATAAAGGAAATTGGGCCAGAGTTCTCAAGTGGATGTGTTTGCTTTTGAACACCTCAACTGTTAAGATATCTTGAAGTTTTATCAGACTGTGCTGAGTACACACATAGTCCTTGATTGATATGTTTTTGAGCTCTACCAGAGTGCTGAGTACACACATACTCCTTGATTGCTGTGGGAAAGGCAAATTGCTACCCCCATTAATCTGTCAGTCTTTGTTTAAATTAACTTTTGCAATTACATTTGAGAAGTAATTTTAGAATAGAAGCATTTAGAGGTTGAACTGATTTGACTCTTGATCCTGGAGGTAGTTTTAATTTAGAACTCATTATGAACTATCACTTATTCGGTTCTTTATAATCTTACAGTGTCCAACTGGACTGTGTGCAATTCCTGGGTTTGTGTCAATACATTTGAAATTACTCATATATAAAAGGAATTAACAAGTACGCACTGTGTTTAAATGTAGAAACCAATTGATTTGTTTACCTGAAGATACTTCCAACCTGTTCATAGAGGCGTACTATTCATAGATTTATATCCCCCCTTTCACTGACATCTCTTCAAGGATTAAATGCAGTCAGTTATGTCAGTGTCTAAAATACAGCCCACAAAGGGTATATGTCCTATTTCCTCTATATCCCTGTGATAACAGCCCTTATTTTCCTGTCAAGCCAGAAGTGTATTTACGAACAAGATGTTACTGTGCCTGCGGCTGATGAATTGCAGCCCTTCTGTCAACAATTGGAAGTTTTAAACTTTGTCCTCTAAATCACCCAACCCCTTTGCACGCAGACAAAGAGGCTGCGGAGCGGCTGTCGAAGACGGTGGACGAGGCGTGTCTGCTGCTGGCCGAGTACAACGGGCGGCTGGCGGCCGAGCTGGAGGACCGGCGCCAGCTGGCGCGGATGCTCATCGAGTACACCCAGAACCAGAAGGATGTACTCACGGAGAAGGAGAAGAAGCTGGAGGTGAGTGCCTGTTACCGGGGCTGGCAAAACACTTGGCTCACCAAATGCTCCCCCTGGACTCCTAATCTGTGGGTTTCTCCCGAGGGAGATGATTCTAGGTGTTGTCTTTACATGATTCCGGGTGTTACCTTTACGTTTGGTTCTAGGTTATAGTTATCTTTACACTTGGAGTAAAACGGGTAAGAAAGCAGTGTCCTATCTGAAGAGTGCAAATCTGTTCCGATGTTCAGTCTAGATGTTTCCATGCACCTGGAAGGCCCAGATCTCTATACTTAAAGAAAAATAGACTTACCTAACACATAGCCTATTTTGGTATGACATCCCCCTTTTCAAAAAATCAACCTTCCTTTTGCCATAACTAGCTGGATTTTTTTATATTGCTTGTTTTTTTTGTTTCTTTTCCTGATGGTTAGGTGTCCTTCATCTGCCTCCTCAGCCCCTGCTTGATTAGGGGAAGCAGTTTAAGCCAGATCTTCTGCTCTCCATCCTTTAACAGCCATTTAGCCACAGCTTCTGTGGTGGAGTGTAAATGGGGCTGGTAGTGAAAAACAGTAACTTGTGTTTCCTGTGCAGCTCCTTCGAACAGGGAGGGCAGGACCCTAAAACAACCTGGGGCTGAGCTGAGCCCCCCCTGCTCTCGAGGCTGTGCAGCCAGCTGTTCACAGCTGTTTATCCGAAATGTGCCTTCTCCATGGAAGTTCCTTCGGCAGCACGTTGTGGGACTAGGAGGAGTTTAATTAATGACTGTGGTTGTATGTCACTGTGCCATCTGCTAAACTGCCCCTTGGCGGCACATTAAGGGCTTCTCTGCACCTCGGTGCTGGTGATGAGCAGCTGCTGCGGGCTGGGGTGGGAGGGGATGTGGAGGACAAAATCTCCTGGAAGGAGACTGTGCTGCAGCAATTGCAGTCTGTTTACTCTCATGGCAAACCTCGTCCTCTGACAGCTCGGCAACATTGTTCCCAGATAAAATTCATTTGACTGTTTTCTTTGCAGTGTGTTTATGTTGGAGTTTCTCAGTATCTTGTGACTGAATTTCTTCAAACATAGCATCAGTCTTATGAGTGAGTCAGAAAAAACACTTTCAGACATGGACACAGATGATGCCACGAAACCAAATCTTGTTTGGCAACTGATGTATTTTCTGTGGAAGTTTTGGGTCAGGTTTTGGGGTTTTTCTTGCTTAAAGAAGGACACCTATGTGTATGTCCAAAAATACATAAATGATAAATGTACTGCTGTTTGCTTTTAAGAAAGGCAGTAAATAGGTAGCAAAACGCTGCACAATAATGTTTTAAAAGGCCCAGAACAATTAATAATTTTGAGTCAGTTTGAGACTGTGAAACTGAGAAATCCATAATGACAACATGAAATTAAAATTTCTAATGCATTAGCTGAAATGTTGTGACAATCATGGAGGTTTTCTGTTTGGAAAATATCCTTCTGATAAGGAATGTTACTTCCAAATTGTAACTCTGGCAGAGGCAGAAATGTAATCCTGAAAATTAAGTGTTTTGCTGGCTGAGCTGCTTCGTTAATGGTAGTAATCCTGCTGATGGCAATGGGACAGGCTGCGTGCTCACTGTTAGGTATAAACACAGTTCTTCATTACATTAGAAAATAAAGAATGATCTTACTTAAATATTAGGATCTTATTAAATACCTGTTTAGGTTGGCATCTTTGTCATTCTGCCACATAAGGTGGCCTCAGTGCTGCAGCAGTCTAAACAGAGTTGCAGGAAATGCCACTCCAACAGTGAACATGAGGCACAATTGATATTCGTGTCAGCTCTCAAACCTCTGTGAGGGATGTTGCCTGATTACAGCGTTCCATTGTTCTGCCCTTGTAGAGGGTTAATAAACAGTGGAAGATGCTGGTTACAGATAAGGCAGGCCAGATCTGCTTATCAGTTTTGTGTGAGTCTTTGATGTTCTCACAGTATTGATAAGCCTGGATTTTTCTTTGTAGTGCTAATAAGCATTTTACTAGGAGGATCTGAAACTTGTAGCAATCAGGCAAGGTCTGAAATGAGAAAATAACTTAAAACAATCTAATTTTTACATATCTACTCATTGTAGGCTTTGCTCTCTTGAGGTATCTTTTCCAGAATCTTTGGTACTATGAATTTTTCCTCTTGTGCTCTAAGTTTCCTGACTTGGATGAGAGGGTGTGTTTGGATAGAAGATGGATTGTTTACTTCACCATCCTCATCTAGCCAAGGCTGTTGGTTGGGGAGAGGGGCTTCTGATAGTAATAAAAGTCAGGGCTGTATTTTAAGAGCTGGAAATAACTAATTTGGAAATTACTCTGGATGTTTTTTGTATTTTATTTGCTCGCAAAGTCTTTCACTGTGATAGCAATGAAAGTAGCTAATCTGGGTCTTTTTGAAAAGAAGCTTTTGTGGTCTAAAGAGCTGCAGTTGTTTACTAATCCTGTTAATGCTGTCCCTCATGAAACAGCAAAAACATACATAAACTCAGTGTGTTTGTGTCTTGTGGGCTAATGCTCTGCTTGTCAAACCCTTGTGACAAAGCTCTTGTCATCAGTTGCAGTAAGGCTGTTTAACTGAGGGACACTGCTGAGGAAGGTGGCTTTGGAAAGGAATTACACATCAGCATGGATACAGCTGGCATGAGTAAGGGTTGAAACAGTGAGGGGCAAGGAAGCACTGGTGATTTGAAGGGAGAAAGCTGGCACAGAGCCTGAAGATCATAACATATGGACAAACTCTGGTTTCAGGGTAGCAATGGAAAAAAATCAAAGTGTAATAATTAGGATTCCATTATCCTGGGAGTGGTATTGTGGTGTTTTCATTGTAGAATAAGAGCACTTAAGAAGGTAGATTTTCTTTAATTCTGTCGGTCAGTAAAGTCAGCTGGCCCCAAACTGATACCAAATAGCCTAGAACAAGGCATATATTTTCGAAGGTAAGTGTTCCTCAGGTTAACTTCCTGAAAGGTATGGGGGATACTGTCATTCAGCATCTGAACACTGAATTTCTTTTTAAATGGTGCTTCATCTTGCTCAGCAGTTGTGGGCTTGATACTGCAGCTCCTGTTTCATCTTCCATGGCTGGGATAGATCAGAGGTGGCCTGGACATTCACAATAGCAGATGACAGAAAATAAAATCCACTTTCAGACAGCTGTAGAACCAGGAACTGTTGTTTCTATAAGAATGAGATGAGGTGTCCTTGTATCTCACATTAGTATTGAACTTCCAGTGAAGTTTCCTGATTCGTGTTATTTTTGGCCACTGCTGCCCCATTACAATTACAGAGCGCAATCAGCTGGGGAGGCTTTTTGTCCTCCAGCACCTGAGCCTGCAGAACTTCAAGGAGAATTGTCTTTTGAAGTCAGAGCACTCTTCTGGAATGCATGGCAGGCAAGGAGAAAAAATCCAGGGAATTAGTTTGTGTAAAACTGAAATGTAGTGGGGAGAACATCCCATGATGGTATACCAGGCAGCCATAAAATGAAGTCAGATAAATAGATGAGACTGGAAGAACCAAGGAAAGGTAGTGCAAGGAAATGACAAATTGTGTAGAAGCTTCATGGGTACCTGAAATAACTACTGACCGTAGAAAACCTGGAGTGAGTGGAGGGAGAGTTATTTTAATCTGATGGGGAGAAAAGGCAGAAAAAATAGAAGATTGTGCATTCAGAATTTTTGGTTTGATTTGGAGTTGGTCAAGGCAGTTCTTCCACGTACCTTCTGTAGCTGTGTTGGTGAAAGGTGACATGAGGAACTGCATAGGCAGTACGTGTATGTAGGGCAGTGTGTATGGAGGGGTGTATGCACTCAAATAAGTGTGTGTTTACATGTCTGCAGCTATAAATCTAAAGAACATACTGTATTTAAGTTCTAGTTTAGGGGAAATATTCTGACTCTTGGCTGCAGCTGAAAAATTGTCCCTTAGAGTCCTGCTGAGAGCTCTGGGGGTTTTTAGATGTTTGTGGGTTTTAATATTCATGGCTTCAAGGCACCTTTAATAAGGTGTTAATGCCGTGCCCACACAGATTTGCAAACCCTCTTTGATAATGCATCTCTGAGGGATGAAGTGCATTCTCACTTGAGGTTTTCTGAACTGCCCAGCACTACACATTTTCTTGAAATACAATTTAGTTCAGTGGGTTAATAGGCAATTTATTGCTGTGCTGCTTCCACTGCCTGGGTCTCTGTAGCGTGTCACTGTTGGCACGGCTTTGTGGCTGCTGTTTCCCTCAGACAGGAATTCTTGGGTTGTGTGGTATATTCATTTCAGTGGTTTAGACAGTGAAACAGGAGATGAAATTTTAGGGTTCCTGCCAGAAAACAAAATTGTCAGTATTTTACATGCATGAAGTAGCAGGAGCAGCTGTGGGAACCAGCAGCAGAGTGGGGTCAGCTCTGTGACTCAGGCAGGGAGATCCTGAGCTGGAGCACCAGGACACAGTGTCAGACCTGGGTCTGTAGGACCAAGCTGGTGACTAACGGGGCAAGAAATGCCGGGCTGTGCACCAGTCCTGCCAGCTGTAAGCCATTGTTGCCTCTGGATGTGGGACAAGAGCTCAGGCTGCTATGCAGGGATGTGATGAGCTGACAACCGCAGGGAATGTGGTTCTGTCGGGCCATGTATAGCTCGAGGCAACAGCTGTGGTTTTTTGCATGATGCAAAGTTCCTTCACTTTGTAGGTCGTTGTAGGTATTTATAATTATAGTAGTGCTGCAAACAGAATAATACTAAACAATAAAAGCAAATAAAAATCTTACAGTGTTAACATACAATGTTTTTATACATTTTACTGAAGTGAACGAGTGTATGACCACGCTCTTGCTTAGCTATAAAAGTATTAAGATGCTTGGAGAGGTAAATATGTAGCTGTTGGCTCATGCCCTAGATGTTGATTTTTGTCATGAACATCAAATGCACCCCCCTCAATGTTTATTTCTGGAAGGGTATTTGGCAAATGAAATGAGGATTTGTGTCCGTCACACAGTGGCAGCAGCCTGGGCTTTTTCTGAGAGCTTTTGAACTTTGCAGAGGTGAGGCATTCCCAGCAGCTGGAGAAATGCTCTGTGGAGGCCTCTACTGCTGCCTTTTCTGTTGTCCTAAACAAAGAGGAGAGCAAGGAAACGAGTTACGGTTTGAGAGTGTGTAATTCTGCCAAGAGCAGAAACACCATCTCTGCTGAAGTGTGATGAACGATGCTGCAGAAGAAAGAAGCCTTGTCAAATTTAAAAGAGCAAGACTGAACAAATTTAAGGTCTGAAAATGAACTGAAGACTCTGAAAGGAAATACATCATTCAAGCTCTGATTCCTGGACTGCATCTTTCCGATAAAACCTCAGATTTGCTGGTTTAGTGCTGCCACAGAATGAGGAAACCTGGCTTCACCCTGGCATTTGGTTTCACTTTGCTTTTGAGGTGGGTTCTGATGCAATGAGCTTGAGGAATGGCAGAAGTTTTCCTTTCTGTTCTTTTTCTAGTGACTACGTTTTAGTAGTACTTTACATAGGTTAAGTGGCAAGGAGCAGAAGCTAAGGAATACCTAATCAGCCTGCTGCAGTACTGTGGTGTAGCTAATGTTTTTAAATAGAGGTTTTACCTGAACATATAATCACATGGTTGTCAGACCTTTCACTTCACTACATACTCTGCAAACTTCTGCTGAGCCTCTGATGCATTTTTCCCCTGACTTGTGGTCTTTTGCTTTCCTACAGCTGGCTCAAGCTGCAACACATCAAAACTGCGCCTGACCGGCTGCTCTTCCTATTCACTTTCCAAATTCTCATTAATGCTTAGCTAGATGTTTTTTCAGTAGATGCAATTGCTGTGATGACTTACAACATGTTCCTGCTCGACCCTGAGCAGGAGAGGACGTGCCCAGTGCACACTCTGAGCCAAAATAGCTGAAATCCGTGCTGTGGAACGTGACAAGGTGAACCAGGCCACGCAGCAGTGCTCAGGATGAATTTCCTGTCATGTTGATTACAGTCAGTTCTATAATGTTCAAGCAAGGCTGCTTTGGAATGAAACACTCTGTCAGAATCATTCAGTGGTGGTTAATTCTGATTTTGCATTTGTTTCAAGGACTGAGTATCTAATTCTCTTGGCCACTGAGGATGTAGAATGCCACACACTGAAAGGGAATGTTGATTAGCAAGAGCATCCATGTGGCACAGTGCCAGTTTTTTCTGTATCATCCTGAAACTCCTGCTTACAGCAGAGATCTCATTATTTTGTCTAAAAAAAGCAAATAGCATCCAAATACTATTAATCTTAATATAAGCCTACTGAGCAGTGAGGCAATTAGCTCGACACAGGGTACAAACGAAGGCCTCGGAAAGCAGCAGCTTCTTTTAACTGCACTTTGTGTTATTCAGTTTCATGGAATGGAAGGACTTTGTGGAAAAATCTGCAAGGTGCAGTTTCCAAGCACGTCATGGGCTACATGAAAAACGTGGTTTCCCATAAAACCTGCTTCCAGAGTCCCATGTTGCAGAATATGGCCAGAACTTGTGGAAAAAGCGAAGCCCTCAAGCTGGAAGGGGGTTCTGTGTCCCTGCTGCTGTGTATTCTTGAGGGGAGCAGCCAGCATTCCCTGTCCCAGCTCTGGCTTATGGTCTCTCCACTCCTTGACAGTTCTGCCAGCGCAGCATCTCGGGCCCAGAGGGATGGAGAGGGTTAAGCATGGAGCAGACAGTTTTCTATCGTGCTGTGTTGTGTATCCAATCTGTCCAGTAAGTATTCATCTCTTCTAGGAAATCTTGGTTTCTGGGTTACTCCCTTAGTTTCCATTCCTGAATTTAGTGATGTTTTTCTGAGCCAGTTTTGGGGTTTGGGGGCTGTTGCTGCCTTTTCCTTGTGAGAGTTTTTTTTCTCTCATTTTTTCAGTTTGTTTTTTAACAGGTAGGATTTAGGCCTTTGGTGTTGACTAGATAATGCTTGCATTTACTTATTAGTAAGGTGGAATTACTTAGAATTGAAAGGAATATGGTTCTCAAGGTGACTTGATTTTTATTTTTTGTCATCATATGCATACAAAAGTCTCTCTTCAAATTGGGAGGATATTCCTGATAACTCAGTGTTCTGTGTAGCCCTCAATGTAGAGTATCCCTGAAAATAAGGACATGCTAAGAGCAATATTTTCCTAAACTCTTGAAGCTGTTAATTGTGAGTCTGGAAGCAGGTTGGTGCTGTTGATATGCAGAGGAATTGCTCCTATGTTTGCCAACAGCAGTGTGGTTTGGACACATTTTGGTGGTACTTCATTTGTCAGTGTGTTTTGTGTGAACTGGGCTGTCAGGCAAGGCATTGGCAAGATTCTCCCTCCCCTAAGTAGCTCTTTTGGGGAAGGAATGTTGTTTGCATCTAATAGAACTGTAATGGTCTCGCAAATCATCTTCAGCTCAAAAGCTATCGCTTTCCAGTCCTGACTGTCCATGAGAAGTGGTGGATCCTGGTAGCCCTGAAAATAGCAGGGCATTAGTCTTTCCATGGAGGTTGTACCTGTTTTTAAATAATTGTTTTCTGTGGATCCATAAGTGGATCCATAAACCCATAATTGTTTTGTGTGGATCTTGGCAATTCAAGCCATATTTGAAGTATTTTCTTGGCTTATGCCTGGAATTTTCAACTTCTTTTCATCTTCACCGCCCATTTATCAGATCTGGAGGACTTGCTAGCCGCCTTGCCCTTCTGTTTTTTCATTCCTGTCTTTAGTGAGAATTACTACAGAAAAAAGAAACACCTGCTGATACTCACTCTTGACAGTTTGGCATTCTTGAGGAGGAAGCGCTGCCTGTTCTTTCCTGGCTCGATATCCATCACTCTCTGACAATGGCCTGAATTATGGATTTTAAAATATTTTTTAAGATTGTCTTCTGTGGATCTCCAAGTCCAGTCTCTTCCACCTTCTCTCTGCCAGCATTTGGAGTACAGCAGCATGATAGATGTTCCTGCTGTGTGTGCAGGAGCTGGTGTGCTGCTGTCTCCTGCCTCCAGCACTGGGGATGTGCCAGGCCTGAGCTGAGCACTCTGGGCTCTGTCTCTCCCTTTCCCCAGGGTTGGCTCCCATGTTCTTTTGGAGAAGAATCCCAAGTGTCAGAATGCTGTGCCCCCATGGCATCCCTTTTTATCTGCTGCTGTTCTCTATTAATGCTAAAGAATCTGGGGTATTTGGGTTTTTTTTGTCTTCATCTCGTGACTTTCTCATCTTGTTTCCCTCTTTAAGAATTCCCCAAAGAGTGTGGCTAGAGATGTGGGTGCATTCTTATTTTGGTCCTGGTTCTCTGTCTTTCATTAAAACAAGACAAATCCTCACAAAATTAATGTGTGCACTTTGAGGTGGGTTTTTTTTTTCCTGTTACTGCTCTCTAGGCATGAGAACAGCACCCTGCATTTCATGGAGCTGGGAGGGCTTTGTTTGGACTTGTGTATTTCACTGTGTATCCTGCATATGTTAACAGAAGTATTTGGTTATATTAACTCACTGGGCCTCATAAAGGATTTAAGTTTGAAATAGGCTGTTAAAAGACATTCCTACTTGGTGCTGGCAAGAAATTTATGGGATACACTTCCATAGCCATTGCAGGGGTATCGGGAGTTGTTGCGATTGACGGCTGCTCTCACTGTTCTAATTCAAAATAATGAAACACAGAGAGTGTAAACTCCTTGCTTGTAACCCCACAGGAACTGCTGTGCTTTGATGTTTGGAGAAGGTGAAGAGAATTTCCATCACTGAGAAGGTTAGAAAGTCTGGATTAAAGTTGTAAACTCTTCAGAAAGATGTTTTGATTAAACATGTGCCTAGTTTCATTTGATCTTCAGAGATATAAACTTCTGTTCTCTTTGCCAAGTAATTAAGAAATGAAAAGTAAATTGATATTCTAGCTGGCTGTGTGGCAGTCTGTTCTGTGTATGTTTTTTTTCTTAAGCTCATTGTTTCCTGCATTCTGAAGGTGCCATGAAAAGTAGGCCACATGTAGTTGAGTAAAGACTGGCACATTCCAAAAGAAATTATGTGCTACTGGAGTTAAATTCATTCTATTGCTGTCTTCTGTGACTGTCATGTGAATGTACAGAATCACAAAACTTTGAAAATTACAGAAATAGTCTTTAATTAATCTTCTGTATTGGATGACTTGGACGTGTGTTGGGCTGCTCTTAAGTGGCCTCTCAACAGAATTGACCAAGGTACAGTTCTTTCTTCCATTTTCAGGGTCCAAACTCCTCCTCTCTCCTCATTATGAACACAAGTCACTGGTGTCTCTTGAGACCTGGGGGAATTTCTGCACGTGGTTAGGGATTTCTTACTGCACTTTTACTACTCAATCCAGACCTCATTTGTGGAAAAACCACTTGCAAGTTTCCTCTTCAGAGATTTTTAACTTGTTCTTTTTTTCCATCTGTAATAAAATCCTGAAGATTTCAGTGTCTGTATCCAGTGTGGATGTGCCTTTCCCTGGTTTACATTCAGTGATCCTACACGTGTTTCCATGGTGTCCCTGCCATGCCAGTCTCACGGCACAGCTGCTGGGGTTGTAATGTGAGCTCATAAAGGAGGCCCTGTTTGACAACCAAAACTTGGGTTTGATTTAATGACTTGAAAGGGAAAATTGGATTAATTAAGTGTTCAAAATTGATCAAGTTTGAAAGCAATGAGCATTTTGGCAGCATAGTAATACCTGTCGTGTGTCTCAGCCTGTGGCTTCTGGCAGTGGAGGGGTGTCAGAGGAACACTCTGGCAGCAGCTGGGAGTCAGTATTTGGGGAAGAACACAAGGATAAAGCAACTCTGCAGTGACAGTTCTCTCAAATGCTCTATCCAGGCCCCAGTGTGGGCTGGTTTGGGGGCATTTTACATGTAAAATTAGTAAGGCAGGGCAGGGTTATTAGTTTAGGGATGCCAGAGCCTGTGGGCAGGCTGTGAATTTGGGGCAGATGGCAGGGTCTGCAGTCGTGCCAGCAGTTGCTCAGAGCACCAGGGCCTGGCCACCTTCTGTGAGTCCTCACCTGGAAGATACTCCTGGCTTAACTAACTGCACTGTTAATTAACCTGTGCTTAATCTGTGTTCTCTTGTCTCTTTCCTTCAGGAATATAAACAGAAGCTTGCTCGGGTAACCCAAGTGCGCAAGGAGCTGAAATCCCACATCCAGAGCCTTCCAGACCTGTCACTGCTGCCCAATGTCACAGGAGGTCTGGCACCTCTGCCATCTGCTGGGGACCTGTTTTCAACAGACTAGAACAAACCCTGTGCCCCAGTTTTCATTATTACCAGCAGAAGTAAGAAGACTCTGGTGTTGGCTGGAAGTCCAGTCTTCCAAGATTTGCAGTAGGAAGGAACTTGCAGACCCTGCTTTGAACCTCTTGGCTGCTCGTACTCACCCTCTCTGTGTACACTGGCTCACATGAGGGGAGGAAGAGGAGTGAGTTTTGTGAGCTCTAAAGGGAGTGGGGGTGGTCCGTTTAGGCAAACTTCTCTCATCTTTTCCCATACTCTTTAGTTGCTGTTTGCTCTTAGCACTTGTTACCCCCACAAAGATCACAAATCATGTACACACATACCTGGGAAGCTTCCAGAGGAAGACTGACCATGCAGCATCTTCCCTGTGTACAAATACTGTATTATTTCTGAGTAAGTCTCATCTGTTTTAGTTGGGTTTCTGGGCCCCATCTCTGGGAGCAGTGGAGTGGCTCGTGGGCCTCGTAGGGATGTGTGTGCGTGCGAGTCCTGTGCCACGGCGGCATCAGGGGAAGGCATCTGCTCAGCAATGGTACAGGGAGGGATTTTTCCTAAACCTGCAGTTCCTCATACTGCTGTGGCCTGATGTGAAGGTAGTTCCCATTTGGCATGGATGTAAATTGAAGTCACAGGCAATAAAAATAAGCAGCTTTTCTTTGTGAATTAGAGGTAGACTCATAAGTTACACTGTGCTGAGCAAAGCAGAACTGGATGTTACCTAAGTGGGAGTGGAAGTAAATTTTCTAGCTACCTTAGATTTATACCACATTTTTCCTCTTCATTATGTGAAGTTAGATGGTGATGGAAGCTTTGATTTAAAGACCTGAGAGGCTGGAAAGGTGTATGGCAGCTGCTGGTGTCCCTGTGACGGGCACTGTTAGGTCTGCTCTCAGGATGGTTACATTGAAAATACAATGATGTAAACTCTCTCCATAGCTTTAGTGAAGTTGTCTGATGCGCAGAAGTTAAATGTGGTATAAATATTTATTTATATAGAAAATAGACCCATATATATGCATATATCCTGTATGCACATGTACCCTGTCCATGCATGTAGATATTAGAAGGATGTACTTAATTTTGTGTCACAGATTGTGAGTTGATTTTTATAATCAGGAAAAATGTAAAAAAAACAAAAAAGGTAAATTTAAAAAGCTCTTAATTCCATTATATTGCTGGCTAGTGTTTTAGCTGCCAGGGGTGTAGTTACATTTCAGTTTGTGTGTTAGGTGTGACAAGCTGGACTCTGATCACTGAACCATTCCAATCTGGATACAATTCTGCTTAAATTTAGCACCTCTCACTATAGAACAGGTTCTGTTTCTGGAGACACTTGATCTGGTAACACAGGTTTTGTAACACAGAGGCTGAAGTGAGCTGAGATGCTCTCTCTGTGCCTCCCTGTGGTCTTGAGCTGGTGTCAGAGCCAGGAGAAGAAACTGCAGAAATGCAAAGCTCGTTCTGCTCCGCATAATTTATTTTGCAGGCTGTTCAGTAGCCCGGTCAGCATTCAGTTACAGCAAACAACAACACAGCATCTTTTGATCATTCAGTTGTTCAGAAGCTCACGTCCTTTTCCTACTGACACTTCCTTTTGTCCTTTTTTAATGCTCCTTGCACCCTCACTGCCCAGCCAACAAATGTTTTTTTTCTCTTTAGTTTACAGGAATTTTTCCAGTGGCAGAACTGTCCGTTCCCCGAGTCACTTTGACTGTGCAGCCTTTTATGGTCCAGACTTTAGATTAAGCACTGTACATTCTCTCTGCTTTTGCCAAAAATGAAAAACAAACAAAAAAAAAAAAACACCCCACCAAACTTCAAGAACCCAAACCAAAAGACTCTTTTTCCATCGTGATTCAGCTCACAGAGTTACCCCGAGGCTGTTTAAACCACGTTATTTTGAGCATTGATTGAATGTGTATCCATTATAGGACGAAATCTGTCAAAAACTGATGTAGACAAATGTGTTGGCATCTCACGTTTGTGTTTTGGGCAGATCTGTGAGAGAGTTGTCTGTCTTTTTTTTTTTTTTTCTTTTTTAATTGAAATTTTTTGATTTTTTTTTTCCGAATATACATGTGTGTTTTATTTTGCTTAATTTAAATGAAGTCTTGTGGTTTTTAATTTTATTTGTTTTACTTTTTGGGCAAAGGGCATCTGGTGAACTGGGTGACATTTTCTGAAGGTTAAACAGATTTCCCCACAGTGTGTCTTTTTTAACAAAAGCTTAAATCTGTATATGAATTGACTTAGGAATTAATTTAGACATATAGGCTGCCATTTGACAGCAGTATATTCTGAAATGTCTCATAGATATCTATTTTTGAATAAAGAGGGTGTCATTGAACAGTAGTGTCCTTACTCCTTTCCTCAATGGTCTGGCACCCTGAGGGTTTTGTTTGGGTTTTTTGCCCCTCTGAAGCCCAGGCAGTGACTTGGGGAGATCCTTGTGTCAGTTTTTCATGCAGAGTGGAAATGTGGGATTTCTGTAGGATGTGTCAGTTGTTACTCTGGGAAAAATACAAATAAAAACCAAACCTGGAATGGGAGGAAGGTGCCTCCCTGCATGAGCAGCAGGAGTTACTGTTCGAGCAGGGTCAGTGTGATCGAAGCCTCTCAGCTTTGGGGGTCTGCACGTTGCCCTGGGAGTTGATTCTGGAGGTTTTGGGGGAGCTTAGGGGTTCTTCAATTAACCAGTCTGCGACAGCCTCTGTGGGCAAACAGTGATTGTTTCATATGCCTTGGAGAGTATCTGCAAAGCGGATTATGTTTTATACTGATTTACAAATCTTCCCTTAAAGGGAAGATTATATTTAGCACTGCTTTCACAAAGCCTTGCAGAGGTTGGGCAGTGTTGTGGGAGCAGGAGGGAGCTGGTGTGGTTCCTCCCAGTGAAAACCACCTTTGTGTGGTGTTGCAGGAACTAAGGTGGGGTTTTCAAAGACATAAATGTGACAAGGTACTGGCTGTCCTTCCTTGCCTTTGCAAATCGGGTATTTGTTGTTTTTCTTAAGAGCTGGAACAAACGCCTCCAAAAATATGTGACTGTTAGGCAGCTGTCTTTGCAGTTCAGTACCTCAGTGCACTGCTGTGCATGCCCTACTGTGTAACCAAGGAATGGTGGCTTGTGCACCTGTACAAGGTGAGGAGCTCACTCCTGACTAACTGCCGGGTCAGCCTGTGAGATCCCAGGTTGTCATGGTGATGAGGAAGGGCTGGCAGAGCCTTGGAGTGCTGGAGGCTTCCTGTGGGTAGTTGTGCTGCCAACGTTTTGACCCAGGGCAGGCTGCTGTGGGCTTTGGTTACTCGGGCCAAGTTTTGATATGTTCCCTGGTCAGTTCCAAACTTTATGTATATTTATCTAGGATTAGATGGAAAAAGTATAAGCTGTCCCTAATGCTCTGAAAAAAACAATGACCTGGTAAAAAACATTTGGATGAAATGTCACAGCAGACTTGGTGCTGGTCTGTTGGAGTGAGGCTGGGACATGTATCTGCCAGTGATTTCACTGGCTTTAGGGGTGTGCCACAGGCATCCTTTGCCTCTGTCTCACCTGCTAGAAGGTAACAGTAGGAAGCGTGTTCTTTATTTGTATTTTCAGTAGTGGCTTCATGTAATGACATTTAGGAAGAAGTTTAATAAAGGCCAAGGGCCTCACAGGCCTCCATGTGTGCTGGAGCAGATGGAGTCGTGGTTATGCTGGTCACGTACAGGTTTTGAGGCAAAAGTCGGGAAACCCTAGGACCAGCCAGCATGGGAGGGGGATGGATAAGGAAAATTAACACTTTGGGCACAGAAATGTCGCCTGGGTGCAGAGCAGCCTGAGGGACCAGTGTTCTACAGCCCATCAAGGTTGGATTCTGGGCAGGGGTTGCAAATCTGTGTCCCAGTGTTTTCCCTTGGCACAAGGATGTGATGGGTTGCAGCTTGGCTGGCGCATGGTGTCCAAGCATTGCACTGCTGCTGACGGAGCAAATTTGTGTGACAACTAATAGTAAATCATAAGCAGATTTAGGGTCTTGTCACTTCTTTCTGGGAAGAGGCAAGTCTTGTTTTGTCTTTCTGGGAAAAAGCTTGTCTTGTTCTGGGAAGGGACAAGCAGCTGATGGTCAGCACGTCCCTCTGCTGCCAGTGCCCAGCTGATCAGTTCTTACTGGTCTGTGTGTGTCACCGCAGCCCGCTGTGAGGGGATGGACAGGGCTGCTCTCCTGGGAAGCTGCATCAGGGGTCTGGCAGGCACAGAGAGGCTGTTGGGAGTTATCCACGGGATGGCCATGCTGGAAGAGGCATCTCTCCATAGTGTCTCCTGTACCTCCCGTGGCTGTGGAAGAGGGGATGGTTTCCCATGAGGGTGCAGTGGGACCTCCTGCCATTGGGGGTTTATTGTCTCTTTTGCTGTTTGATGGTGCCTCAGTTGTCTCATTGGACCAAGGAGAGTAAAAATGTGTCCCATGTTTGTGGAGGAGGGGGGGAGACCTTTGGAGAGGCAGTAGCATTTGGAAATCCCATAGATTTGTTCTTGTGAACGCTCTGATTTACGGGAGTTTGTTCTAGTTTCGATCCATCAATGAAGGTAAGTTAAAGGTCGTCAAGTCTAAAATGAATTTACAACCAGTTCTTGGCAAGTCAGCATCTCCAGCAAGCTGAGGTATATCCATAACCTCCCCTCCACGAGAAGGCTTTGGCACTTGGACTAGCATTGAATTACAAACCCTCCCACGCGATGGATGCTGGAAATACTTAATTTATAATTTATTGCTTGCAGGGTGAGAGTGCCAAGGGTCTGATGAACGCAGCCTGGGACTGTGCCAGTGATCTGGGATGGGCACAGGGAGATGGATGCAGTGTGGTACCACGTCTGTGATCTGGATTGGGCACAGGGAGATGCATGCAGTGTGGTACCAGGTCAGTGATCTGGCATGGGCACAGGGAGATGGATGCAGTGTGGTACCACGTCGGTGATCTGGATTGGGCGCAGGAAAGTCGATCTCAGCTCTGTGGATAATGGAGGAGAAACCAGCCCTGAAAGCCAACCCCTGCCGCGAAACTGTAACTGCAGTGTTTAGAGTGTTCCCTTCTTGTTGGAGCAGCCTTGCTCTGCCGAGGCTCAGATGGATGGGAGTGACCTTCAGGAATAGCTGTGCTAATGTTTATTTTATCAGGACCCAGCTCCGAAGCAGTGGAGCTGCTGGTTATTTTTAACCCAGGCGCTGAGCAGCTGGAGGCCTGGCTCAGCGGAGCCCAGTAACAAATGCTCTAAAGAGGGGCCGTGCATCATTGCTGGGCTGAGAAATGTTCCTGACAGGGAAGGCAGTGCTGGTTCGTGCTGTTAACTCCTTCAGGATTCCTTGGGGCTGCATGTGCTCTTGGCACTGGTGTTTGGGGGGTTGGTGCTGCCAGAATTAGGGGCTGGCATGGCCCCCACCCCTTGCCCTGAATGCAGGAGGAGAGAACCCCCATTCCTCTCCCTCCTGGAGCTCTTGCCCTGTCCCCATGCCACAGGGTGGGTGCTCTCTGCCCCTTGGGAGAGCTGCTTGGGTAACTCCTCGTCCCTCCCTGTGCCAGGCTCCACCTCCCCACCTCTGTCCCTACTCTACCCCACAAGAGTCCCAGCCTCCAGCTGCCTTTTTGGGTTGTGTTTGAGAAAAGCAGGGCAGGGAGATGTGGGGGTTAAAGTTCCAAAGGGCAAGGGGAGATGGATCGTGTGGTTCTGGGGGGTTTTCTTGAAAGGCTTTATTGGCCAAACAATCTGCTGCTGCACGTGAGGCCTGGGCTCTGCTGTGCCCACTCCAGTTCCATGCTGGGAGCCGGGGCTGGAGCTGAGATGGGTTCCTGGCCTCCCGTGGGGGAAGCAGAGGCAGGGTTTGGGGAGTTCTGGCCATGCTTGGGGAAGCAGCAGCTGTGTCTGGAGCACTGCACATGGAGATTTTATCTCATCCTAAAGATAAACAGAAAGGGAAGTCAGAGAACGGGCTGTCCTTGGTGGGAAACGCTCCCAGCTGCCCATCCAGCCTGAGTCACGGCCAGGATGGGGGACACCACAGTGTCGGGGTGAGTGGGACCAGCCAGTGGGAGCGGGGTCCTCCTGTCCCACAGACTGTCCCCCTGCCCCTGTGCGTCCCCTCTGCTGGGGCTGCAGCGTCTGTGGGACCCTCGGTCGGACACCACCATCTCTCTAATGGTTTTCATGGTGTTTGTTTGTAAGAGCAGGGAGGCTCCCACCCTGTTTGTGGGGAGCATGTGGGAAGGCCCTTCTGGTATGGAAATTGTTTTACCTTCAGTGGAGCCTTGACCCTGGTTCCAGGTGTGACACAAATCCCCACTCTCCTCCCGCATTCCTGCGCAGGATCCAGCTGCCCCTTCACCTGCCCCAGGCTGGGTGGACAGCTCTGCCCGGAGCCTGGGTGTGCAAGACCTGTTGGTTTGATCACTTGTAGTGTTCTCTCTCCAGTTCACTGTGCACAGTATGGAACTACTCCTGATAGGGGAGAAGTTACCTGGGAAGGTGCCTTAGGGGCTGAGTGCAGAGCACCCTGAGAACACCAGGCCAGGCTGATTTGGGGCAGAGGGGGTGGCCAATGTGAGGCCAGTGTGGCTGCAGTGCCTGCCATGGCAATGACCCCCCCACCTGAGTGCTGGGCTGGGAGAACTCACCTCCCACCCACATGGATGCTGGGCAATGAGTTGCTGTGTCCTGCTGTGGGGAGAGGAAGTGCAAGAAGAGCCAGGTCTAGCTTTTAAAGTGAAAAATAGAGGTTTTTATTCAGTGTTTGCATAGTTGATTCATATCAAGGTAATGTCCCATCCCTCCCTGCAGCATCTGCAGTGCCAGGACAGTTATTGAAGCCAATGCCCGGCTGTACCCAAGCAGGTTATTTGCAGTATGTATTTATAGATTTGGTTTATAGGTATATGGTGCATAGACAGCTTTGTGCTCACAGTATAAAATCTCTCTCTATGGAGTTGCAGTCAGAGGATGGTAATGGCAGGGGCTGGAGGGGTTGTTCTGCTGCTGCCTCTATGGAAATAGGCTCTGCGTGCCGGGGCTGCCAGCATGGCACAGAGGGGGAGGCTGGCACGGGGGTCCCGGTGTGCCCAGTGCTGGGAGACAGGCAGGACAGGGATGTTCCACCTCATGGGGTGAAAGAACAGTGGTGAAGCGAGCGACTGCCGCAGCAGCCCCCAGACCCCACCAGCCCCTTTGTCCTGTCCGTGCTCCCGGGGAGGAGCGTGGCATCACTGCCGCTGTGTCGGGGGCAGGCTGGGCTCTGGCCGTCATCCTTCTGGGGCCATCTTGGGCTAAAGCGGGTGGGGGGCCAGCGAGGCAGGGTTTGTGCAGCTGGAGGGCCATGGTAGCTGCTCACATGGGCTGAGGTGCGATGATGACGTTGCGGTAGCCCTTCACCCCCGTCAGCTGGTCACTCTCAAAGTCCACCATCAGCTTCTGTAGGCCCGGCAGTCGTGGCATCAGATCCATCCGGAATTTGGCCTCCGCCTGCGCCTCCAGCGGCTCCTCACTGTGGGAGGGCAGGGAGTCATTGTGGCCCATCACCCTCAGAGCCCCATGTCACCCTCCCGGGGCCCACAGTGCCACAGGACAGTGCTGCGACCCTGGCAAGCAGGGACCCTGTGGGGTGGCCAAACCCCTTCCCCAGTGAGGTGTGGGCTAGGGATGCTCTGAGTCCACAAGGACCAGCATAGCCCTGGCTCCTGCTGTGCCCCATGACTGCCCTCCCTGGGGGCTCCAGACACAAAAATCCACCTCCACCCCATTCCCAGAATCCCAGCCAGGTGAAGGGGGAAAAGCTCTTACAGCTCCTTGATGAAGTGCCCGTCGGTGAGGCCGGTGCCCTCCACCATGAACACGCAGCCATTCAGGGGCACTGCGAGGGGGTTCACCAGGCTGATCTCTGCCACCAGCTTCCGATTCTGCATCGGCTCTCCTAAAATCTGCGAGTAGGAAAGGTTGGACCCCAAGCACCACGATCCTGGGGGCCATGGTGCTCCCCCTGCCCTGGGGCTGAGGCAGGACCTTAGGGGGATGCAGGTCCCAGGGGATGCAGCCCTGCTCAGTGAAGCAGGACCTGCTGCCCAAGCCCCAGGGGCAACCCCCCAGATGATCACAGCAACTCATTCCCCTCAAACCTGCCTGGGATGGGACACTGGACCCTTACCCTGATCTTGATCTTTGGATTCTCAACATAAATATCCCTGACAGCCACGAGGATGTCGCCTGTCTGGTGATCGTTCAGGAGAGCCACCACCTTGATGAGGTTGTCCTGGGTCAGTTTGTCCCTGTACTCTTCGTACAGGATGCGCAGGGGCACCCTCTTCTCTGGAAGGGGAAGCAGAGAGGGGTCAGCACCCACGGCAGCTCCAGCTCAGAGCCCACAGTCCTGCGCTGACACCCAGCTGCTGCTGGCATGGTTTGGGCTCCCCAGGAGCTTCTCCATGTGCCTTTCAAGGATGGGGGAACCAGGGTTCCTGCAGGGCTGGGGCTCCAGAAGGGAGTGACTGCCAGAAGGGATGTTCAGGGTGTGGGGATGGGAAGGAGCCATGTCCCAGGGCAAGGCTCCAGGGTCACGCCTGCACCAGGGGTCCAGAGTGCCAACCCTTGGCAGCCAGTGTGGGCACTGGGAGGCAGCCTGGTCCTGGCAGCTGCCCTCACTCAGCCCTCAGCGTTGTTTATCTGAAAGTCCTTCAGGGATGGGGCTGTCCAGGGGGAAGGGCAGGGAAGGAGGCTGAAGGCAACCAGCTGCAGAGCTGCCTGGAACAAGGAGCCCAGACCATGAGAAATGGAGCCTGGCATTCCCAAGGCAGGATTTGAAGCACCGTAGCATCAGCTGAGGCTGTGGGGAGAGGAAAAAGCCTGGCTTCCAGCACTGGCACAAAGTGCTGGGGTGCCCTAAAGGATGCAGTCTGGGAAATCCTGAGGTCTATATTCTGAGGCAGCAGCTGAGGGTAGAAGTTTCAGGAGCTCGTAAATAATGTTTCAGAGAAAATGGTGATGGCTTAACTTTTGGACAGGAATGTTAAATACCCCAAAGGCCACAGGGCTCCTCTAGCAGGGTGAGCACGTGTCCCCACTCCCTCATCCACCCCTGCAAAAGGTTCCAAGTACCTGCTAGTGCTTCTGTCAGCATGAGCAGAGGCACATCCCTCTCCCCTCCGTGGTGGCAAGAGCCAGCACATTCCTCATGCCTGTGAAGCAGCTCAACACCTGGCAGAGCGCCAAGCTCTTCGTGTTAGAGGGCCAGTGAGGAGCGGGGCTTGGCGCAGGGTAAACATTTGGCTGTTCCAGGACAGATGTGTGGCCTTTCCAAGCCCTGAAGGGTCTCTGGCAAACTCATGTAAACCCAAACCCGTGCTTAATGACCAGATGGTGATGTTCACGTGTGGTGGGGGCGAGGGAGGTTCGGGGGCTGTGCCACAACAGCTCTGTAGCCAAACACCCACCCAGGGAGACACCAAGAGCTTCAGCGCTGCTGGCCAGCAAACCCAGTGCTTCTCACTTCCTCCAGCATGGGACCACGCACTCAGGGCTGAGCCGGGCCAGTCCTGCTTTCCCTGATGTGGGAAGATCCCACCAGAGAGCCCAGCCTAGCCCACAGACTGTGGGAAAGCAGGAGGGATGCAGACCAGTACCACGGAGCACCTGGGGATGGCAGCCTGGGTGTGCCCAGCTCGCTCCCTTGGCATGACAGCTACAGCAGTAGTGGTTTGTCCAGCTCCAAATGCGTTTCCAGCCTCTGCCTGAGCAACTTCCTCATCCTCTCATAAAGATTAAAAATCCACAGTGGTAGTTAACTAAGGAGGATGTCCCCAAAGTGGCATTGCCTATCGAGCAGCTGAACACAGGCTGACCTGACCCCAGTCCTGGTGAAGCAACCCCTTCACCACCAGTGGGTCTCTTACCTGCCCTGGGCTCAATGTTGATGTCGACTGGGTCCGTGAGGCCGCACTGGGGCCCGACGGTGCCGTTGTGGCTGGTGGCGCGGGCGCACAGCGTCACCCTGCAGACACGCTCCTCGTCTGTGTTGTTGTTGACGACGGCAAAGACATCAAAGTCGCTGCCCTTGTTTGCACCCTCTGACACCTTGATCCTGAGGTGCAGCCCCTCATCCTCCTCCCCGATGGACTTCTTCTGATGCTCTGCCTTCTCAAACACTGCCCGCTCCTCCTCAGACCCTGCAGTGCACAAAATTCCTGTGATTCCCTGGAGTACGGGGAGGGCCTGGGCTGGGCTGTTCTGCCCTGAGCCCTGGAGCCCTCCTGGTGCAGTTGTTTCCCAGCAGCGACATCCCTCCCTGGACATCTCTGCCCCTGATGCCCCCCATACCCTCCGGGTATTTGTAGTTGTGGGTGATGTCCTCCCGGCTGTCCCTGCCTACGCTCTTGGTGCTGATGTACTTCCCCACATCTGAAGATCGGATGCTCTGCTTCTCCATCCCGTCGCCCTGCACCACCCAGTACACCACGTCGGCATTCACCTCGGCAAAGATGAAGGGGATGTCGTATTTGAGCTGCATGTCACCCTCTTTGATGGCTTTGACGGGGGCTGGCCCGCAGCAGTAAACTCCTGCATGGAACAGAGCCACTGTCACCACCCCAGGGTTCAGCCACAAGGGGTGGCTGTGGTGGGGCGACCCAGCCGTGTCAGGGTGTGAGGTGGACGGAGCTTCCGTGTGGAGCACGTTGTACCTTCACTCTTCTCCTGGGGCGTCGGGTCCAGCGCCTGCCACCCATCATAGCCAGCTGCCAGGTCTGGACGGGCCATCCATGACTCCACCCAGCAGTGGAAGTTCCTGCAAGGGAAACCAGGAGGTAGAAGTCTCAGCCTCCCCCAGCACCTGCCAGGCTCTGGGGAAGGGGCAGAAGTAGCCCGGGGGTGGCAGACTGGGGTCCTGCCGTGCCGCTCACCAGATCTTGTCCCAGGAGTACCTCTCCTGCTCCCCCTTCTCGTTGATGTAGCGGTCAATGGTCAGGTTGGCATTTGTGTCATGGGCTGAGTTGTAGTTGGTCACCACCCGGCTGGGGACTCCCAGGCACCGCAGGACTGCGGGGAGCAGGGCAGGGTGAGACGGGCCCAGGTTTGCACCGCTCCCATCCCACAGAGCCCCAGGTTTGAACAGCTCCTGCCCTTCCCTTTGCCTGCCAAAGGGGTGCCTGAGGACTGATCCCTGGGAGAAGCCAGTTCCCACATCCACAGTGCACGGGCAAGCTGGGTGGCACCTGGCTCTGACAGCCTGACGGGTTTGATATTGCAGCACAAAAAAGGCACAAAAAGCGTCTGCGAGAGCTTTGGAGGTAGAGTGTGGGCAGCCGTGCTGAACCCTGGATTTCATCTCCCAGCTGTCTTTCACTGTGCAGGGAGCTCCCCGGGGAGCAGGGAGGCAGTTACAGTGCTTCAAAGGAAGGCTATAAACTGTGCGAGTCGCTGGAAATCCACTTTAGTTTTCTGCTATTTCTCTCCTCTAAAGAGGGTCTCGTCTGTCTGTGACACATCAACGCTGTCGCAGGCAGACTTTTTCTTGGGGCAAAGCTGCACGAGCACATGTGAGTGTTTCCCAGCAGCTGCCCGTCAGGAATTGTTCTCTTTTTCCCCTGTCTGACTGCCCTGGTGACCATGACATTACTTTGATCTCAGTGGATTCGTGACTTTATTGCAAGCTTGGCCTTAAAAGCCACTTCCCTCACCCCGGCCTGCCCCAGTCCCTCCCTTGCTGCCTGACCAGGGAGGCAGTGCTGAGTGAAAAACCAGAGCCCTTTCCTATAATTTTTTCCCTCTGTTTCCTGACAAACTAGAGCAATAGAGAGGAATCATTGCAGGCTGATTGCAGCTCTTCCCTCTGGATGCAGCACCAGGAGCGGATGGAGGGTGGAGGCCGGGGTGGGAGATGGGGGGAGATGGGTGACCCTGTCCTGTGAGGAAGGGGAGACCAGAGGCATCTGCTCTCACCAGTGCACGCCACAGCAGCAAAGACCCAGCACTGGCCATACTTGACTGGCTGGCACCCAAACTTCTTCCACCTCTTGAGAATATCCACACTCCCAATCCAGGCCATGGGGCTCATCCCATCCTCGTAGCGGTTGTCCCACCGCCCAAGCAGCACCCCCCGGTCCTCGTCATTACAGTTTACCTGTGGCAGGAGAAAAGGGGAGGGATGGAGGGGCAGGAACAGGCTGGGGAAGGAGAGAGAGAGCCTTTGCCCCATTCACATGCCCTGTCACCCACATTGACATCCGGTGGACATGGTGCTAATTAGGGATGGATTTTAGAAACACATCCTCCTTCCTAGGAATTTGGGAGTGATTATCCCAAAGCTGCTCCTGGAATGGTCTGTGCCCACCCCTGCTATTTGTTTCCTCTGAAAAGGCTCTTATACATATAGGAGCAGTAACAGGGAAAGGATGTAAACGGGAGAGGAAACACCCCAGAGAAGGAAAATGGTGGAACTGGGAGGGTGACAAATGCTGTCTGTCCCAGCTGTAGCTGGGGGGTGTTTGCACCCCAGGGAATGTGGGGTGCTGGGGCCACCCTGCCGGGTGTACCCTGGACTCACCATGGCGCTCACCACCCTGCCAATGTACACGGGGTCATTGCGGCGGGAGCAATCCCGGTTCTGGTCCTTCAGGTGTTTGGGGTTTATGTCCAGCATGTTGAGGCAGATGGCTAAGACCTCATCCTCGAACTGGTGGAGAGCAGGGAGAAAAGGGTGTGTGAGGTTCCCACAGGGGCTCTGCCACCTCTGTCCTCCCTTGCTGGCTCGGGCATGTCCCTGCCAGCAGAACTGCTGGGTACAGGGGTCACACCTCCTCAGGGTCCCCTCCCCCGCCAGCATCCGCTGAGTGACGTTCCCACTGTCCCCACTCAGCCTGTGAAGCCCGTGGGTGACCTCCTGCCTACGTACTGGGGCTGGATCTGCCTTCCTGTAACTGCACAGGGGTCAGGGCATGGACCTGACCTTCGGGAAAACCTATTTCCCATCGCAGCTGAGTCACAGCCCTTCCTTGAATTGAGGCGCGGATCCTGTGGAGGCCACGGGCACCCCCACTCCTGCGGGCACTCAGCCCTTTGATCAGGGAGGGTGGCTGAGCAACCCCTGTGCCCCGGGGGCTGCTGCTCGGGGTGTGGGCACAGCCTTATCGGCACCCCTGGCACAGTGCCCGGGAATGCGTTATCAGGCACGGGCTCCTGGCACAGCAGGGCCACCCCGATTAGGAACACATGGCCATGGGGCCCCCAGGAGCCGTGGGGAAACACTCCCCTTGCCTTGCCACGCTTTGAAGTCAGCGCATTCCCTCTTGGAAACGAGATTCCGGTTTCTTTGACCCAGGGCTGGCCTCCGGGGTGCTGGCAGCATTTGGGGGGCATGTCTGTGAGGGGCACACACATGGCACCACTCCCTGTGTCCTGCAGCACCAGAGCTGCATGGGTTCCAGGAGGCCTTGCCCACTCACCTGGCCAAAGTTCCACGGGATGGAGAAGATGTGATTGCAGGTGCCCTGGTAGATAAGCCCGTGCTGGGACAGGACGTACTCACGTCGCTCGTTCTCGTCACGCATGAAAACCGTATCCTCTGTGGGGACAGCAAGCGATGGGGACAGGGTTCTGCCCTGCACAAACAGCTTCCTGACCCCCTCCCTGTGCATGGATCTGGTGGGAAATGAGGCACCAGGGGCTGGAACTGCTCATGCCTTAAGCAGCTGCTGGGGAATTTCAGCCCAGGTTGATTAGAGCTGATGGGAAAACTGCAGCGGGTTTGTGGTTTGCTTTTCATTCTTTCTCATGTCTCTGCCTTTCCTCCCTTTTATTTAATGGAGATGGATGTTTCCTCGGTAGGGGAGATCTCCCTGGGGGTGCAGTGAGCAGTGGGAGTGGGTGTGCTGGCTCAGCACAGCCAAAGCCGTTTCACTCGCAGCAGCTACTGCTGTGGAAATCAACATTTACTGGAAATGTTTGCAGAAGGAAACCCCACACGTCCACCCCCAGTGCTCAGCACAGCCCTGGTTGAGCAGAGCTTCCTATGGCCCCTTATCTCTGCAGATCCAGCACGGGACATTTGAGATCCAGGAAACCAGCCCGTCCAGGAGCAGGGGAAGGACAAGGAGAGAGGAAAATCCCAGGGCTGTTAAACCTTACAGCACTGAGCCAAACTGGGTCTGGCTGCCCAAATTTCACCAGGACAGTGATATCCCTGACACTGAGTCCATAGCTGGGTGCCTGGATGAGGATGGGTGGGAATGGGCCACGTGGGGGCAATTAGGGATAATTGGGGGCAATTAGGGGCATTTAGAGGCTTTTCCCCTGTCCCCTGACCAGCCAGGAGCTGGTGCCAGGGACTGCCCAGGGCTTCACACCAGCACCACAGTGGTGGGCACCATGTGGTGGGGGCAGCCTGGACAGGTCATCGGGTGTTTGGGGTGGTGGCAAAGGGGCTGTGTGTGTTGGAGGGTGGGGATGGTGCTCTTGGCCCTGATCTGTTGCAGGGATTGTGTGGAGATGGAAGAAAACTGAGGGTTTCTGCTTAGATCTGAGCTCAGAACAGGGCTTGGGACACCTGGGATCTGCAGCGGGATGAGACCTGTGGGGGGGATGCTTGGGGAGCATCTTGTGTTTGCCTGAACCTTGGGATCCCTGGACTCAGAGAGGTGAAAGCCCACCTGGGTGCCAGGGGTTGAAGAGCAGGACGCAGTCCCCGATTTGGAAGCTGGAGCCCTGGTAGTTGGTGCAGGTCTCCAGGGTCATGCTGTAGCGGCCGATGCAGGCGTTGGGTGGGGAGCAGAGTGAGACAGAAAGGGACTCCCCATCCTGCTGCTGGATCACGGCGCTCCAGCACGATTCCTCTGGGCAGTCAGTCATGGCAAAGTGGAAGCTGGTTCCTGATGTCTCATTGGGGCAGGGCCCTGTCAAGAACGAGTAGGTCAGTTCTGCCACCGCTCCGGGGCCCCTGGGAGCCCCTGCCACGGAGGCTGCACCAAGGGGACCTGCTCCAAGCCCCCATCCCCTGCGGCAGCTGCCTGGATCTTGGCTGTCACAGTCTGGGAACGTTCACCCTGTGGTTTGTCAGGTACTGAGGGCCCAGCTGAGGGGAGCTCAGACACGTCTCTCACTGTTTGGGAAGGGACAGATTCGCCCTGCAAGCATCCCTGGGCCAGCAGAGCGCAGGGGGTGCTTGCCCTGGTGCTCAGCCCAGAGCCAGGTGTCTGTTCTCAGCTGCACCCACTCCTGCCTCTCCTCCGAGCAGAGCTGTTGAGCCCCTGTACCCACATAGCCCGGTCCTGCCACAGCCCACAGCACGGGGGCTGGCAGAGCCCGGCCATGAACCCCAGACCCCCGTCACTGGGTGCCCCACCACGTGTGTGCAGCCTCAGGCGTTGCTGCAAACATCCCATGATTAGGGATGACCTCAGTGGCCAAAGCGCCGAGCCCGGGACAGTGTGATCCTCGCCGGCCCCTCCAAGCTGCAGCCACGGCCAAGCCACCTGCAGCGAGCCAGCCGCAGTCCCGCTCCCCGGAGCGGTGACGCCCAGCCCGGCCCTGCAGCTCCCTGGCCGAGGCAGTGGTGCCACTGCTGTCCGCTCACCCGGCCGGAGCACAGCCCCGGCTGCTCCCCCACCAGCCCTGGGCGGGGCGCCAGGCCAGTCACCAAAAATACTCGTGAACTCATGGAAGTGACACGGTTTCTCCTCCCGGAGAGGCTGGGCTGAGCTCACGGTGTCCTTTCGGCAAGAGCCAGCCCGGCGCTGCTGTAGGAGCCTGCCCACCCCTCCTCCTCCTCCTCCTGCCTCCACAGCCCACAACATCCCGCACCTGAATGGGGCTCTGCCAACACGGCTACTGCAAAAATACAGCTCTATTTTCACTCTATTCTTCCTCCCCTCGTTCTCGTGGTAGGCGGCACATGACCTCGGTGGCTTTGCTGTCCCAGGATGGGGGGACAGCTCCGGCAGTCCTTGCCTTGCCAGGTCCAGCCCAGAGAGGAGTGTGCTGGGGCCGGTGGGGTGGCACTGCCTCGTGCCTCTGCGAGCACCTTTGCCCTCTTTCTGCAAGTGCTGGGGCTGGGCTCCAGCCCAGAGGAGCCTCTGCCAGCCTGTGCCTTGGCCTGGGAGGCTGTGCCTGTGGCTACTCCCCCTGCAAAACCAGCCCGGGACTGCCTGGCTGTAGCATGGCCTGGAGAAACCCGGGGGTGGGAGTGGGTGGGCAGCCCCCATGGGGCTGCTAGGGCACCGAGGGGGCTGCTGGTTTAGGGTGAAGCAGGGAGGTGCTGGGTTTTGTTTTGTCACCAGAGCTTTTGGGATGGAAAAAGGAGAGGTTTACTCTGCGAGGAAACTTGGGTGCAGTTTTACTTTGAATTCTGGCTGGGTTGACTCAGCATGGTGCTTCAGCCCCAAAATAGCTCTCGCCTGAGAAATAGTTTCCTCTCACTTTGCTCTGAGCTGGCGGGGCCGAGCCCCTGCCCGGCGGCTGCACCCAGTCCTGGCTGTGACAGCAACAGCCCAGCCCTGGCCCGGCTCAGGGGGCTGCGCTGGGGGAGCTCCATGGGAACACTTACTTTCTCCAGTGTTTGTGTTTCCTGAGCTAACCCCGCTCCGTGGATGTCTGAGAGGCAGTGGGGCTGGGTGTAAAAGCCATCAGCAGAAATGCTGTGATACCTCGGGCTGGAAAGATACACTTTGCTGATGTTTCTCAGAAGGGCAGGAGGGGTGGGCAGGATCCTGGCCGCAGCCAAGGTACTTGCTGGTGAGCTGGAAGCTCTGGCATGCCCTGAGTCTGGCTCGACCGTGGGAGGAGGATGGGGAGGAGGTGATGATGCTGGTGGCTTTTTGTTTTATTTCTTTATCACTTCTCTTCCACTCTCATTAAGGAGATGAGTTTCTACCTTTTTTTTCCTGTTCTGATATAAAAGCTGCGCACAGCACCGGCCTCTGCTAGGCAGGGAACAGGGACCGTGTGACATGGGGCAGGCGCTGTGGCGCAGCCCCCGTGGGAGCACAGGTGAGCCCTGGGGCAGGGGCAGAGGGTGGTGACACCTACGCAGCCCTCCCTCGCGACACGAATGTGGCAGCACTCACCCGTCGCGACGTTGAAGGCGAGTTTGTCCACGCCCTCCTCGTAGCCGCGGCCCGAGAAGCGCAGGGTGATGGTGAAGGGCTGCCCCCGCCGCACCACCAGCTGCTGGCAGCCCATCTCCGCCGTCCGGTGCTCCCGCCCGTTGCGGTCGCAGTGCAGGTCCCATGTCTCCAGCACCAGCTCTGCAAAGGCAGTGGCACGTACAGCTCTGACCCTGGGACACGTCACGCAGCCCCGACGCTTGGGAAGGAGGGGTGGCTGTCGCTCATCCCGAGCCCTGGGTTGGGACCTTGGTGAGGGGTCTGAGCCTCCCCACCCACACTGCCCTGTGCTTCCAGATGTGCCTGGCAGAGCATCTCTCCAGGAGGGCACTGTGACCGTGCCAGACTCTGAGCACCCTCCAGGAGCGCTCTGAGGGCTGGGCTCCCATCGTGTGCTGTGAGAGGGGCACAGCTTTGGCAGCCGAGCTCACAGCAACTTTTTGCCCTCCTGATCCAGCTCTGTGCTGTGTTGTGCCGCAGAACTGCCTCTGGGGTATCACATGTGCTGCCAGAGCTGTGCCGGGCCTGTGTCTCACAGCACCCAGCACCGGAGCAAAGCCCAGCGCTCAGCTCTGCTCTCAGGGGGCCTTTCACTGGGGCTGCTGCCTGTGTGCCCCCACCCCAAGCACGTGCTGCTGACTGAGCCCAGGAATGCCCAGGATGTTTCTGTGCCTCAGCCAGGCCTCCAGCAGCTTTACTGTGCTGCGGCCGCTGACAAATTGGTGAGAGCAAGTGTAGATTCGGTGACAGAGGGTGTCTGATGCCCCGGACATGTGCAGGCTGCTCTGCTCTGCTCGCAGCCCAGGCAGGGCTGTGTGCTGGAGCACCAGCAGCCATGTCCCTGCTGCCCCAGGCGCTGTGCTGGAGCAACGAGATATCGTTCATTGTCACTTGAGGCCACCGACCCCTGACTGCTCTGCGGCGACGTATTAATCACCAGAATAAGCAAAAGCATTCTGGGCAGGAGAGCACACACAGCAAGCTCAGTGCCAGCGAGGGTCTGGGCAGATCAATGGGCAATATTCGGTTTGCTGCCCCATGCCACGGCTCTCCCTGGCCATGCCCCTCCTGGTACCAGCTCTGGCAGTCACTGAGCCCTCCTTGGACCCGTGCCAAATGGGAACAGCAGCCCATGAGCTCACCGTTCCCAAAGCTAAATGAAAACACTGCTCCTGGCTCTCTGGGCAAGGTGACTCTGCAGTATCGTCCCAGTGGAGGGCAGTGGGGTTGTCACTGTCCCCACCACAATGTGAGAGCTGCTCAGACTGTCCATAACTAAGGGCAAGGTCCCTGCAGCCAGCCCGTGGGAACTGTGAGGTGGGGACAGAGCACAGACAAGCCCTCTCCCTCTGTGAGCAGCACCGCCCTGTGCTACGGAACACAGACCGCACAAGTGGAATCTCACGGTTGACATGGAACCCAGCCGACAACAAGCATGTTCACAGAACAGGACCAGAGCTTCTCCTTGTCCCAGTCACCCTGGGGTTTTCATCCTCAGCAGATTTAGCAAAAAGCAGATCTCTCAAAGCACAAGTGCCTCTACCCAAACCAACAGGTGCCAAGAGGTGGGTGGGAAGGGGGCTGCGGGGCTGCAAGTGGTAGCAGGATCCTGGGCACCCAGGAGCAGGATCTGCCCCGTGTGTTCGGGACAAGAGGATACAGTGTAAAGCTGCACCAGAGGAAGTTTAGGCTGGACATTAGGAAAAAATTCTTCACAGAAAAAGTGATTGGGCATTGGAATGGGCTGCCCAGGGAGATGGTGGAGCCATCGTCCCTGGAGGTATTTAAAAAAAGACTGGATGTGGCACTTAGTGCCAGGGTCCAGTTGACAAGGTGGTGTTAGGTCGTAGGCTGGACTTGATGCTCTCAAAGGTCTTTCCCAACCTAGTTAATTCTGTGATTCTGTAGCAGCTCAGCTTTGTGTCTGTGTCAGTGTCTGACCCGAGGGGCCTGCGCTGGTATTGCTACAGCAGTGCTGGGAGCCAGGACAGCCTGCGGCACTGTGGCACAACAGAGCAGAGTGATGCCGTCTCACCCAGAAGGCTGCGTGCCCGTGGGAATCGCACAGACCCGTTTCCTGGGACTTCGGGGGCAGCTGTGTGGGAGCTGGGGGCTGTCTCCACCCTGACGAGCCATGCGTGCAGGATTCCCGAAGCCCAGAAGCTCTTTTTCTGCCTGAGCCTCCTGAAATCCCCTCACCCTGTCAGGACGTGGGCACACGCTCCCGGCCCAGCTGTCCACCCTCCTCTGCCGGGAAAGCTTTAAATAGCACCAAACTTCATTCTACGGGTACTGGCGACACCCAGGCCGGGGGAGAGTCGGGAGGGAGGGAAGGGCACAGACCTGCGTGGACCCCGCACGGACCCTGCTAGGCTTGTTACCGCCGTCCCGCTTTAGCCTTTCCCGTTCCGCATCGCCCTTGACTTCGGCGGAGGGTCAGGGACCGGCTCTAGCCCCAAGCGAGCAGGGAGCGGCGCGGGGGCACCGAGCGCCGGCTGGGGCGGGGGTGCGGCCGGTCGGGACTTCCCGCGGAGCGGGACCGAGCCCGGCACCTGCGGGGGTTCGCCCCGCGCTCCTACCTTCGGCCATGGTGCCGGCGCTGGGCGGTGCGGGTGCTGCCGGTGCCGCCGCTGGTGCCCGTCCCGGTACCTGTCCCGGTCCCGCTGGCAGTGCCGTCGGTGCCGACGCCGGTCCTTGTCGCGGTCCGGATGCCGGGGGAGCTGCCCCTCACCACCCGCTGTCCGGCCCCACCGCCCGTCCCATTTATCCAGCCCGCCCCCCGCGCACCCCCCCTCCGCCCGCGGCCGGGCCGGCGGAGGGAAGAAAGGAAAAACAGTTTCGAGGAAACGGGCGGTTTTAGGTCCCACCTATTGNTGAAGCACATATTAGTGAATAAAAAAATGTGTCACAATTCCAAGAAACCTCCAGTAACTTAAAAAAGAAAAAAGAAAATAAAAGAAAATAAAAGAAAAGGAAAAAAAAAGGAAAAGCAGCTGGCCCCGGAGCCCCCGGATTGGCCCCACCGGAGTCTCCCGGGACCGCACAGCCCCGGGGTAGGAGATGGCCCCGCTGCCGATCAAGAGGAGGGGAGAACAAGGGGGCGGAGGGGGGCTGCGTGGTTTCCAGCGAAGTGCCAGGACTCGAGACTGTTTTCTCCTTATAAAGTTCTTTCCCTCCTTTGGCTGTGTCCCCATCCTGGCCAGGCCTGGTGGGATGTGATTGTCGGGAATTGCATCCCCTTCCCATCGCTGCATCCCTGAGAGATGGAGTCTGGAGGGAAAATGTGTTGAAAATTTTGCTGCTGGACAGCAGATGTGTTGGAAACAGCGCTGGTTGCTCTGGGACATGGAAGTGTGCACACAGCAGTGACCAGCACATTCCCTGGAAGTCCCTGCCCCACACACTGGTCATCCCTCTCCTGCCTGGGGGTCCCTGCCTCAGGGTCTTGCCAATGGTACCACCTGGGGCTGCCTGGCCTGTCCCGGCCCTCCCTGTGTGTTCTGAGGGTCACCCAACACACTAGAGAGCACCTATCAGGGACAGAGGGCTGAGACCCCACACCTCCATGGGCTCTTGGGGTTTGGGAGGGCACCGGTACCTCAGCAGCAGCATGGCTTGTTAGGAACAAAGTCTTGAGAAGTTTCTGGAATAACTTTGTTCAGTTACTGGTTTTCCTTCGTGTGAGTTAAGCTGCCCAGGACCAGGACCCAGGATGGGGGGATGTTCCTGGTGGAGCCCTGAAATGACCCTCCTCGTTTGGCCCTTGGATGGGTGCAGGATGCTGCAGCCTGGGCACTGGGAGCCCTCCTCAGCCTGACAGGTGCCCTTCTGCTCTCCCAGACCCCTGAGCTGCTTCCCCTCCCAGGTTTGGTGATTGGTGCATCACTCCAGGGCTGTTGTGGGCAATGGGACCTTCTTGTAGATGGTGCTGTCCTGTAAGATGGTTGGGATCCCTCACCTGCTGTACTCAGGGTCACCCCACAGGGCCCCCACAGGGGCTGTGCCCTGCTGAAGCCCCACTGTCCTGGTGTGCCCCATTGCCCAAGTGTGTGGAGCAGCTGAATCTCCCTCCCCACATTTGGGGTGGTCCTGGTGAGGGGGCCCCCAAATGTGGGCAATGCTCTGCTCAGGCATGCCAGGGCACTGCACTGGGAGGGTCTGCAGTGAGACAGACACCTCCTCCAGCTCTACAAAGGGGTTTTTGGTACTGACAGAGTTGGTAAGGTCTGAGCATGCCAAGGGCAGAGACAAGGAGAGGCCCCATGTGCGGGGGGCTCCTGGTGTGTCCTGCTCTGGGGACACATGGCTGGTTTTACAGAAGCGCTGCCCCACAATGCAGCCATGGCTGGGGGAGTCCCCTCCTCCATCACCATCTTTAAGGGAGGTGGGGAGGGAGGTTGGAGCAGGAGCAGCAAATCCTTGCTGAGAGAAAGCTCGGGACAGCCGGTTTTAATGGAAGCAATTCAGGTACTACTCCACCATGTATTTGTATGGGCTGGGGGTGTGCAGGTGGTGGTGGGGGGCCTTTGCCAGGTGCACCACTGGTGCCAGCAGGGTCCTCCTCACCCCAGCAGTGCCACCTCACCGCAGAAAGATCTGCACAGGAACAGCCTGACAGCGTGGCCCTGTCATGCTGGGGTCTTGCTCTCCTTGCTCAGACTTGAGAAGAGACACTGAAAATGACACCATCTTCCTCTTCCCAGACCCCTTGGTCTTTGTGGGCAGCACTGGGTCGAGTTGTTCCCATGGATGCAGGGAGGGGTCAGTGGGGGCGAGGGTCCCATGGGCTGCCCATCTCTCTGAGCGTCAGGGCCACAGGAATTGCTGTCCACTGCCAGGCCGCTGTGATGCCTGGGGAGGGCTGGTGGCCGTGGGAGCTCCCAGCTGGTTTCGCCTGCCCCGAGCTGGCCTTGCTCCCAAGGCTGCTTCCTGGGCACAGGAACCTCTGCCACTGGCATTGGCCGGTGCCAGTCTATCTGGGCTCGTGCAGCAGGGTGCTGGGTTTGGCTCTGCCTGCACAAGCCCGCTCTTCCTCCTGTAGCCAGTGTGAACTCTGGATGCACTCTGCAGTGGAGGTGCACGCTCAGGTGCACACTCGGGATGTGTTGTTTGCTTGAGTTAATGTGTGACAGACAGTCAAAGGAGCACTGTCGGCAGTGGAGGAATTGGGAACGGCCATTTCTCACTCGGCTTGGAAGCACAAGCAGTTTGTTGCCGTGAGGGGTGTTGGGGTGCCGGGGATGTGTGGGACTGGGCAAGCTGGGGTGTCTGGTGCTGGGCAGGCTGTTGGGACTATCTTCTGTCTGGTTTCCTGGCCAAGCACAGAGCGGGAACGACTCACAGTACCTGTCCCTGCTCTGGCACCTCGGGTAGAAGGGGCAGGAGACAAGTGCCTGGCTGTCCCCTGGGGCTGTCTCCCAGGGCTATCCTTCCGGCTCTGTCCACTCAGGGCTGTCCCTCAGGGGCTATCCAGAGAGCCCTGGGCTTGATCCCAGCACCTCACCAAGAGGAAACCTCCCTTGTTTCCAGCTTTAGTGCCCACTTCACTCACCACCTTGTATCGCGGAGGCATCTGTCTGCCCAGGCACTGGAAAATGCCGCCCATGGCAGGCCGGCCACAGTGCTGGTGTTATTTTTACTCTCCTTACTATGACAAGGTTGCATTAAGAGGGTGTTTGCACTGCTGAAGCCCAGAATAACTCCTCATTTGCTCAAGGTGTTCAGTGCAGGACTGCGACGTTCCTCGCCCCCGCCCCGCTCCTGGAGCTGCTTCAAAGCGTGCCGGTCCCTGCAGTGCCGGTCCCTGCCGTGCGTCCCGCACAGACAGATCCGCTGTTTGCTCTGCTGGGTGTGTGCCGGGGCGGCTGCAGCCCCTCCAGTGCCCGCACATCCTGACTCAGTCCCTTGTGTAGGCAGATAAACAAGCCGTGAAAAGGCGCAGTGTCTGCTCTGAGTCGCCCTGTTAAGTCGTCAACCGACTCAGGAGCTCTGCCCATCTCCTGCGGTGCTTCCCGCCCCGGGTATTCCCCAAACTCAGCCCTCAGCCGAGCCGCCGCTCCTGCAGCCCCCCGAGGCCGGGGCATCTGTGTGCTCCTCGGTGGGGAGCCTAGCATCATCCCGGGGTGGGGGTCTGTAGGGGGCCCTGCAGGGATGTGACTTCAGCAGAAAGTGTTTTATGCCCATGGTGACAGGGCCAGCGGGGAGCTTTGGGCGCTGTGTGTGGTCATCATGGCATGCAAGGTGCAGCAACTACCCCTCTCACACCTCTGATCTGTGAGCATGGAAAAGAACTTCCCAAAGCTGGGACGAAAGACCTGTAGCTGCTCCATACGTGGTCTGTAGAGCCAAGGGTCTCGGCAACAGCCGCGGACAAGGGTCCATGAGGGCACTCGGGCTGGGGCGAGGGAGGATGGGGTTGGTGATGGCAGCACGGGCACTTTGGGCCAGGTGAGCTGCTGGCTTGGTGACGGCATCACTGCTGGTTTGGGGCTTTGGTTGCCACAGGCAGCTCTGGCGCTGGGGCAGCGGCTGAGCAAGACGGGCTCAGCGCAGCGCGGGGCTCCCGAGCTGGTGGGGTTTGGAGCCGGCATAAAGGGGGGCTTGTTCCCAGCTGTGGGCAGCTGCCTGCCAGGCCAAGCAGTGCAGGGAACGGGCAGCCTTTCCTTTGGGAGGAGAAGTGGCTTTTTAAGGAAAAGCAGATTGTTTTTCCACCTGGCCCCCGGGCAGGCGTGGTGTGCTCCGGTGTCGCGGCCACACGGCAGACGCGGCCCGTGGTGTTGAGGCGTCCGCTGCTCACGGGGCAGCGGGAGGGATGTGCGGTGGTGTCGGACGCTGTCCCGGGCTCTGGCTCCCAGCTCACGACCCAGGCTGAGCCAGAGGCTGTTCCCGAAAAATGCGGAGCCTGAATCAGCGTGGCCTGGAGGGATCGGCCAGCAGCTGATAACCAGCTTCGATTGGGAGTCCTGGTGCAAGGCACCCCCTCCCGCTTCTAGGAGGGGGTGTCAGGAGGAATTCATTATGTAACTGTCTTTTAGGCGGAGTCTGGATTTTTATTTAAAAGAAATGAGACAAAAAAACCCTCCGGAAAGTCTCCGGGTTTATTGGGTCTGCAAGCACGGTGGGGGCAGGAAGGCTGGGGGCTTCCCTGGCAAGGCTCCCAAGCAAGCCCCTGGGAAGTGGGTCCTGTGTTGGACAACAGCAATGCATGCAGGGGAGGTGGATTCTTCAGCTGTGCCAAGCCTTTCCTCGCTGGTGGCCCCAGGATGGCCACAAGACCAGTCCCACTGTGGCAGGGTCCCACAGCACTCGAGAGTGGGCTGCAGGATGGGCTCATGTCCAGTGCCAGGACAGTCACGAGCCAAACACAATGTTTTGCAAACAGACTGGCTGTACCTGGTGCAAACTGAATTCCAGCCTCTGGCTGTCATTTCCCAGCAGTTTGTTGGAACCCCCAGAGCGCTCCCTCCCCAGGGCGCCTCTTCCCCCAGGGCACTGCTCCCCGGTAATCCCTCACCACCTTCATAGCTTGCAGGCTCCAGCGGGTCTGCAGGGGGAAACAAGAAGGGTCTGTGCTCCCCAGTTGGTGCACAGAGTCTTTGTGCTCCTCTGTGAGTGCACATGTCCAGATTGAATGCCCGAAGGTGGGTGATTCCCCCAGTGCTAACACGAGCCATGCCTGTCCCCCGTGCAGGTCACCTGCGCCTGACTGTCCTGTCATCAGCTTCCCAGGGTGGGCGTCTGCAGGGCCCCTGAGCAAGCACTGGCAAAGGCGTTTTCCATCCATCCCTCGGGATGCAGCACAGCTAGGATTTTGGAAAGCAGCTCAGTTGGCCTTTCCCTGGCCAGCTCAGATTGAGTTACGTCCAGCCCTCGGAGCTCTACCCTTTGGCGTTCCCCTTCACCCTTCCTGTTTTCCTTTGGTATCGCTGGTTTCTTTGGTTTTCCATTTCTTATGGCTATCCTGCAGCTCCCCAGTGCACCAGTAACCTCAGCTCAGCGATGGGCAAGATCTCCATTTGCTCTGCTGGAGCAGGCGCTTGGAGATAATGAGGCTTCTCTGGGACACCTCTCACAGCCACGTCCCAAAGCCAGGCCAGAGCTGGTGTCCTTGTCCCACAGCTCAGCTCCCTTTTACACCCAGAGCTGCCTCTGTGTTTACCTGCAGAAACCAGACCCACTGCCCTGGCTGTCACCCAGGAGGACAAACCCAGGCAGCGTTCCCAGTGTGGCACAGACCAAACCCCCAACCTGTGCTTCTGAACTCCCGTAGCTGTTTGTGGCTGAACCCCAGTGCCAGGGGCTGCGAGGACAGGAATGGGCCTGTGGTGTCTCTGCTGGTACCAGAACTGCTGGGGGGCCCATCTGGGGGAATTTTGCAGTTTCCCACATGCTGCTGTCACTGCATCTCTGCCTTGCCACCCATTTCCCACACTTCCTCCTTGTCTGGGACAGGGCACAGCTGTGGCAGTGGCCAGGAGCGTGGGAACCGCAGTGCTTCTTGCTCTTCCTCTTTTTGTCCTCTCCCCTCTGTCTTGTCATGATTGAACCCAGTGACCTTGCAGCCCCGGCAATTTGTAGGGCAGAGCTTGATGGAAATCTGGTGGTGAGGAGAAGGAGGAGGAAGAAGAGTGCAGCGTCTGTCTCCGGTCAGATCCCCCTGCTCTGTGCCAGCCCATGCACTGTCCGCTCTGATGGAGCAGGGCTTGGGAACCACAGGGGGAATGGCTGCCCCAGAAACTGCCATGGGGAAGAGAAAGTCATTCCCTGGGGCTGGGATCTGTGCCTGATCCACGGGCCCTCCATTTCTCTGGGCTGGTTTGGTCGTCTGCTGCATCCAACATTTTGGACCTTTTTCCTTTGGGAAAAAGTATTTCCTGAGGTCTTGTGGGGGAGCTTCCCTCCAAGGCTGGGCTGACTCCAGTGCTCTGCACCCTGGCACTGCCAGACCCCAACCAGCCCACACTGCTGGACACCCACCAGCCCACACTGCTGGATCCCTGCCAGCCCCTGACAAATGATTTTGCCATTTCATGAGGGAAAGGGAGACATTGATTAACTCCTGTACTTGCCTTTCTGGAAAGGTTATGGCTTAATTGGTCAAACTTGGGAGTCATGAATCATGTGCTGAAGGATCAGCAGAGATAAGAAAATTTTTGCAGAATGTTGCAAAACACTTTTTGGTAGGAGGGAAGGAGGGATCCAGGTGTGCCCACCTAGCTGTGGGGGCTGATGGCTCTTCAGTGCACAGGACTCTTCCAGGGAAACGATTCACCCTTCAGCCGCAGGCCGGAAATTCCCCTTGCTGGTATCAGCTAATCTCAGGATTTGCAAAATATCCTTTTTTATTTTACTTATGGAAAAAGAAAACAACAGGAAAGTCATTGTTTGCTTTATTCAGAAGAATCATAATTCCATCTGGTTTGAAAAATGACTCTGTTTCTAACTGGAAAGTGCTGTTTCTCCAACCTAAAAACTGTAATGGGGGGGATACAGCAGATCAGCTCTCAACAGAGGGGAAAATTGAGCAAGGGAACTGTCAGGCTTGGCTTGGAATGATGCTGGAGGGAGAAAAGATTTTTGGCTCTTGCAGTGAGCTGGGCCCCATCCAGCTTGCACTGGCTTGTACTGGCCACATGGGATGGGGAGTGGGCACCCTCAGCTGGGAGCATGGGGATGGGGAGCAGGGACATATCATAAAGAATTAGAAATGTTCTGGCTCAGTGACCTTGGTGCTGTTCAAGACTTGGCATTATTGGAGAATGGGATGAACTCTAGGCTCACACAGGACAGGCTGTGCAGACCTGTCCGGGGTCCCTAGGACAATGACTTTTAAAGCAAAAGGAATGGGATGGACTCAGTGACCAGGATTTCAGTGCAGCAGGCACAGAATTGTCAGTAGGGAAATCAGCGTTGAGCTGGAAAAGGTGGAGTCTAAAAAAATTGTAGGGAGAAGTAAAGAGCAGACAATGGGGTGGGATTAGGAGTGGTGACAGGCAGGAGGTCCTGTGACAGGGCAGGGCTGGGGTCGGTCCCGTTAATGCTCCGGTAATGACCCGGACAGGAGGAGCGTGGCGCCCGCGGGGGGCAGCTGGGGCCGTAACCTCCCGAGAGGAGCTCAGCGGGGCTTGGCTTCGGGATCTGGCAAAAACAAGGCCGAGGGGGGTACGAGTGACGCTCAGCCAGACTGGGATGGGCGAGTGCCCTTTGCATCCCGCAGGGTGCTAGCCATGACCGTGCTGGGCTGGGAGGAGGAGTGTGTTTTTCTGGAACGGCCTCCCAGGCAGAGATTGCTTCTCCTCTGATGTCTCTTGATTAGCTCATGCTGTGGCTGCCCAGGGGGGCGGCCGGCCAGTGCCCGGCCCCGACAGCCGGGGTCCCGCCTGCCGTCGCCCGCTCCCGGATGCCCAAACGGGTGGTGCGGGTTCGCGCCTGCGGGGATGGGGTCTCGGGGGACCTCAGGCTGCTTTGGACTGGGATCGGCAAGGTCGCGCCCAGGCCAAACGGGTCCCAAAGGCTTCAGGACAGCGCGTTTCCAAAACAGAGTGGGGAGGCTGGGCAGGATGACACCACTCTGCTCATGTACCGGGAGGGAGAACAGGAGACTGAGTTGCTTAACCCTTACAAAAGGGTCCTTTGAGCAGGACCGAGGTGCTGGCAGCAAGCAGGAGAGCCAGGCTGTGGGCACAGCCCATGTGGGGGGCACAGAGGGCCTTCTTGGTGGCACCAGCTGCCTGTGGGCACTGCGCTGGGGTGGTGGGAGCAGCTGGAGCCTGGGTGAGACCCCCAGCACCTGGCTCTCAGCGGGACACAACTTCTCATTCTCCTCCACGAGGACCATCCAGGTGTTTCTCTTCAGGTTTATTAAGGTTAATGGAGTTAGTCCCACGTTAACGAGCACACAAAAACCCGGGGCCCATTGCTGGGGCTTAGCTAGGGCTGCAGCAGCAGCACAGGGGACGGTAAAACCATCCAGAGGAGCAGGGAGCACAGTCAGTGGCAGGAACAGCTCACAGGTCTGCACTCCCCTGGGATGCTTCAGGCACAGCTTCTGATGTGGGAACCCTCCCTACTGCCTGAGACAAGGCACTGGTAGGGATAAAGGCACTTTATGGGAGGATTGCTACACACCTGGTAGGTTGTGAATGAACCCTGTGAGCTGGTGATGGAATTACTGCTGATCCACAGCAGGGAGAGCACTAAGGACAGGAAACCAAAGATTCTGGGCCTGAGGGTGGGGTAAGAAGTTCCAGCATCCCACCTCTGATCATGGGAAGTCTCATCCAGTCGGTGATTGAGACTTACACAGCTGGACAGAAACAGCCCCAGCTGGAGGAACTGGTTACTTGGCATTTGCTTTAGCTGAACTTTCAGTGTGGTGGTTCTCCAGGTAAATGATCTGGTGGGCCTTTTCGGAGGGGCAGGGTGGTCTGGGACTCTGAAGATCCCTAGGCAGAGCCAGGCTGGCTGCTGGGGCTTCTTCCATGGAGTTCTGTGAGTCTGAGTCTTCGGAGGAGAAACTGCTCTGGCTGGAAACCTGGAAGTACTGGGCAGCTTCTGCCTGTGGCCCTGCTGATGCAATACCAGGTGTGCTGGGATCTGAGGCAGCCCCATGGGGCACAGCAGTAGGACACGGTGGGTCAGCACCTGGAAAGCGTGTCCAGGGAGGTAGGGTGAAGGGACGCCTCCGAGGGGGCTGGCTGCACTCCTGGGTGAGGTGTCCTGCTGCTCCCAGGCTGGCTTTGCTCTTGGGTTTGGGATGGGGGGTGTCAGCAGAGATGTGGTGCTGAGAGGTGTGGGCACCCTGAGGCCCCAGCTGGCAGTGGGGCTGCAGGGAACCCTGCTCCACACCCAGCGTGGAGCCAGGAGCAATGCTGGGCTGGGACTGTCCTGGCCCCTGGGGCTGTCCTGGCCCCTCAGTGCTGGTCTCTGGCTGCTCTGCCGACCCCCTGCCCCCCAACACCGCTGGCTCGGGGCTGGGGGCTGCTCTGCATGCTGGGGCTTCCATGTGAGAGGCTGCAGACCCTGAGCTGGGGGGGCATGAGGAGTCTCCCTGCCCATCAACTTGCGCTCCCCAGGCCTCCTGCAGCTCCGCCAGCATCTCCTCCAGGATCTGCCGGGTCTCCTGGTACCTGTGCTGTGCCTCTGTCCAGGCTGCCAGCCCTTGGCTGCTCTGCATCCTGCGCACCTGAGCCTTCATCTCCTGCAGCTTCTCCAGGGCGAACTCCACCGAGAGCTTTTGGAAGGATCTCTGCAGGCACCGCAGTGCCTGGCCCTCCCCGCACTGTGCCCGGGCCGAGCACTGCCGGCAGTCCAGCTTCAGCCCCGCCACCTACAAAAGAGGTGAGAGCAGCTGGTTTCATGGCCACCAGCAGCACCATGTCCTGCAGGGGAAGATCCCCTTCGCTCACCTTGTTGGAGAACCGGGCGAGCTCCCTCAGCAGCTCCTGTTCTGCCTGCCGCCGCTCCAGCTGCTTGGAGAAGCTCATCAGCTTTGTCTGGAAAAGGGCTGCAGCCACTTGGAAGGCATCTGCCTCGGGGAACGTCGTGTCTCGGACCTCAGCCGCCTCCTGGCACAGGGTCAAGCCATGCTGGTACCGAGCCTGCAGGGATGACAGGAAGGAACAGGCTCCACGCTTGGGAATGGTGCTGACCTGGGATATGTGCGCAGGGTGAGGCGCTGCAGGCGGCACTCAGCATCGCCATCACAGATGGATGGGAAATGCTTCTGGGCAAGTGAGAAGAAATAAAGGGATGGGGTTCTCCAAATCTCTGCTCAGCCCTGGCCTCGTTTAAAATGCACCAAATGCACCTCCTGTCCCAAGTGGGGTCACTGTGCCTCACCCTCCCTGCAGTGTGCGTGACTAAAGGGCCTGCACATCCAGGGGAACAGGAAGATCCTCATCACAATGTTATTTGTTGTCTGATGGATGCCCAGGCTTTGCAGGAAAAAGGAGCTGCATGGATGGAGTACAGCAGGGGTTGGGGACAGCAGTCCCAGCCCAGCACACATCAAGGAACAGCGCAGCCACCCCTTCACTGGAACAGGACTGCCCAGAGTCCCCACAATGCTGAACTTGACAACAGCAGCTTGACAACTGCAGTGTGACTCAACAGCTCAGGGACACCCAGTTCTGCCCAGAAGCCTCTTTCCAAAGCCAGGGGATGTCTGTTACAGAAAAGCCCCTCCAGACGTACTGTGGCCTGGGTGAGGAACTCCTTGAAGTGCTCGGTGGAGCCCTGGCAGCTGTCGGGATTCCACTCCTCGGTGCCCATCTCCTGCAGCCGCGCCGCTGCCTCCCCATCCAGCCACGACCCCAGCTGTGAGAGAGCGGAACAGGGATCAGGCAGGACTGGCCACGGCAGCAGCACCTCCCCTTCCTGCCCCAGCCGGGCATCCCGGCCCAGGCTCAGTCACACGCAGTTGCCAGTAATGAAAATCAAAGCTCAGGCAATCCTGCCATTCTCCAGGCTTCCGTCATCATCAAAAACAAAGGAAACGTGACCAAAACACTCAACCATGGAACACCACAGAGGGAAACTTCAACTTGCAGCACCCCAGAGACACCCAGCTCACCTTGCCAAACTCAGTCTCAAGCTCCCGGACCTTGCGGAGGAACTCCAGGCGCTCCAGGCAGCTGTTGGATTGGGACACAAGGTTGTGAAGTTCTTCCTCCAGCTGACTGTACAGCCCCTCAGCCAACTCCATACCAGACCTGGGGGTTGGGAGGAGGGGGGCCATCAGTGCCAGGTGCTGCCAGGTGAGCTCACTGATGCACACGGTGGAGGGGAGCAGGTCTCTTGGTCGGCTCCTGACTCCAGCCCTGCAGGCACCTGGACATCTCCCCATCCCATGGAACAAATGGATAGCAGGGACCACGGGATGGGAAAGCCTCGTCTATCAGTGCAGCCCGGCCCCACCAAGAGAAGGGAGCAGTGGATCAGTGCTGCCTGCATGCATGGACTACGGAGCAGCGTGGCATGGCTGGACCAGTGTGGCATCACCAGAGGGGTGCAGCATTACCGGCCGAGAGCGGCATCACCGGGTGAGTGGAATGGCCCGATTACAGCACGGCTGGATGAGTAATAGCACGGCCAGATTACGGCATCACTGGATGAGTATGGCACGTCCAGGTGGGGGTAACATCACTGGCTGACTACAGCATGATCAGAGGAGTACAGCACGGCCGGATTACGGTATCACTGGATGAGTGTGGCATGGCCAGACAAGCGCGACATCACCGGACGAGCACGGCACGGCTGGATGAGCACAGCACGGCTGGATGAGCACAGCACGGCTGGCCGAGCGCGGCACGGCCGGGACTTGGCCCCATCTAGTGGCTTTCCCGAGCCCAGCCCAAGGCATTGCTGCCGGCATTGCAGAGCAGTGACAGATCTGGCCTGGCCTGGGGCAGGAGACCCTCACAGGGATCTGGCACCAGTAAGGATGAGGGGGCTCCTGCAATGGGCTGTCCCAGACGTGCTCCATGCTTCCAGAGCAGGAGAGAGCATGGCAACATGAGCTTGGGCTCGTGGGGACTGGGCTGTCCGTGGGGAGGTGGCTCTGTCAGCCAGCAGAAGTTGGGGGGTCCCTGGCACCGGCACCCCTTGACCAGCGGAACTGCCCCGTCCTACCTGACGTGGTCGGAGGCGCAGAGGCGGGCGGCCTCCCTGCGCAGCCTGGCCAGCACGAACCCGCCCTCACGCTGCACCCGCACCAGCTGAGGGTCACTCAGCACCTTCTGCATCAGCTCCTGGTGCCTCCTGATGCCCGTGGCTGCATCCTGTGGCAGGAGGGAGGATTTCAGAAATGTCTTACCTGGGGCCTCACCTGGGGTCTCAGCCAGCACAGGTCGGGTACCTGGGGCTGCAGAGGGGACAGGGAACAATGCCATGGCCAGGAGCAGCCAGTCTGGGAGCAGTCATGCCAAGTTTTGGGCAACTGGAGTGAAATGTTGCTGTGGCTTCCCTGCAGATGGGCACTGTGGGAATGTCCCCAACCTGTGGTGCTGCCACCCCTGTTACCTGTGTCCCTGCCAGCGTGTCGGTGTCCCGCAGCTCCTGGATGCAGCGCTGCAGCAGCTCCGATGCCCGCCTGAGGCCGGCTGTGAAGGGATGCAGCTTCTGTGGGGGACACACACGGGGGGTCAGTGGAGGCAGTCTGCCCAGGAAGAGAAGGAGGAGGAGGAGCAGTGCCAGGACAGAGCACGGAATACTGTGAGGCACTGGGTTAAAGCTGATGAGGAAGGGAGCGTGGTGGTGGATGGGCAGCTGCAGACAGGAGCAGGTAGGAAGGAGCTTGACCCTCTGTGCTCAAAGCTCTCCTTTTCATTCCCTTCTCCCAGGCCTTCCTGTCACTTTTCCAGGGAGGTGTGTGGGACATGAGAGACGCAGTGGGGACAGAGGGACACAGGGGAGGTGAGGCAATGGCTCATGGCGTGGTAACAGACACCTGGAAGAATTGAACCCACTCGCCGTGGCAGTAGGGGAAGGCACCGTCCAGCTCTGGGGGCAGCTGGGAGCTGTCGATGTGGCGGCCCAGAGCCTTCAGCGATGTCAGGGTCTCCACCTGCAGGGCACAGGGCTTGTAAGGCTGCCTGGAGCAGGGAATAACCCCCTACTGCCCCAGCCCAGGGGACAGGGACAGGCTCACCTGCACCCCAGATAGCCTCTCACGGTGGGAGACCAGCTCCTTCTCGGCCAGGAGCAGCGTGCTGTGGATGCAGCCTGGAGAGACACTCTGTGGGAGGCAGGGGAGAATCACCAGGGCAAACCCCACACGCAGCCCTCAGGTCACCCATGGCAGTGCTGGGGTTTCCTGGGTTGGCTGAGGCTGGTGAGCTCATTGCAAAGGAAAAGGCTCCCAAGCTCACTGCTGTGGGAGATGGAAACAGGTCACTCAGGCCATGACCTTGTCCCAGTGAACCAGTTCATGAGTGAACCCCTTCTCTCACACCAGTGACACTTCTCCATGTAAGGAGCATCAGGGCCAATGTGGGTTTTATCAGGCATGCAAAGGCAAAGGGTGCTGTGGCAGGGGGGACCCCATAGCCCCTGGACAGCACAGGGCACTCCTGTGGCACTACCTGGGCACTGGCACAAGGACTCTGCCAGGACAGGGGACTGCCACTGCCGAGCCCATTTCCTGGTGAATTCACATGGCAGGATGCTGGAGGGCTCTTGGTGACGCCGTGGTGCTGGGTGATGGCAGGGCTGGGAAGGGACCTTTGGAGATCGCATGGCGAGCGGGCACAGGGGAGGCTCCAAGGGACCCCCAAAGGGTGGCAGCACTCCCTCCCAGACAGGGACACCCCTGGCATGTCTGTGGCACAGGCACACAGAGCCCGGCGTACCTGGACGGAGCGGAGGGCCGAGAACAGGACGGGAGCGGGTGGCTGCTTCCTGGCATCCACCACAACCGTCAGCCCAACATCCTTGGCTTCTCGCCTCTCGCCATTCTTTGCTTCTTGCCTGGTGAGGCAAAACACAGCAGGATTGGGGGGGTCCTTCTAGGGCAGGACCCTCTCAAAGCCCCCTCCCACATTCTGCACCCCCAGGGAGGCAGGAACCCACAACCACAGGTGGTGCCTTGTCCCTGTGGGATGCCCCTGCCAAGAGCTCAGAGCATGTGCCTCTGGCAGGGGCATGGTCCAGGGCCCTTGGGGATGTGCCCAAACCAGCGTGTGTGGGATGCTGGGCATCCATCCCGACTTAGCCTGGGAGCCCTGAGCCAGGCAGCAGCTGGGGATCACTGGCAGGCCCTGCTGGTCCTTACCTGGGGAGGGAGCAGAGGTAGAGGATGAGCCTCGCCAGCTCGGCAGCTGAGCACCACGCAGCCCGCCAGGCACTGCCACTGGTGGTCACCAGGAGCAGGGCCCTGCCCAGCTTGTCCGAGCTCCCTGCGGGGAAAGGGTGAGTGATCCCTGTGGCAGCAACCTGCCACACCTGAGCACCCCACAGTGGGCTGGGGTACTCATGGGTGCTGCCTCAGCTCAGGGCCCACCAAGGTGCAGCCCCTCTGGGCCTTCCAGAGGGGGAGAGCCAGCCCAGGGGGGTTCTCGGCATGAACGCCTGGAATTCCAGAGCTGCTGGGGACGTTTTTCCTGAGAAAAAGATGGGTTTTGTTACTGCTTTTTGGTTCTTGGGAAAAAGAAGGAGCCAAATGTTTAGTGTTTGGCAGCTAAAGCTGAACAGCTTCACTGGAGAGGAATGGTGTGGGAGGGCTTGGGGCGGCTGGGACCGGGGCAGCTGCTCTGCACAGGCTGCCTGCATTTATGTTTTTAATGTTTTTGCCCAGCTGAAAGGAAATTTTCCGCTTGGAGTATTTCTGGCCTCCAGCAAAGCCCTGAAACCTTCCTCTAGAACGCCCTCTCCAGCAGCCTGTGTTTCCATCCAGAGGCCTCTCCTGCCCATGCCCCGGGCTCGCAGTGCCAGCAGTACCTGGCAGGCAGATGATGCCTGAGCGCAGCAGCCCAGCGTGCAGGTCCTGCCAGGCTGGAGGCTCCCGCCCAGCAGTGCCAGTGCTGGGCACAGAGGGACCATTCTTGCAGCTGGCACTTTCCAGGGACCGTTCCTCCATGGGAGCAGCAGTGGCTGCGTTCGTACCTGTGCACGGGGATAGAGGAGAGAGAAGCTGGCGACACTCAGCGAAGCAGAGGAATAGCAAAGCCCCAGCAGTGCCTGGTCAGGCGCCGCAGCCCCACAGAACAGCACCTTTCCCTGCTGCCCTGGCTCTGCCCATCCTGGGAGAGTAGATGGCTGACATCTTCTTCCAGGCCCCCTCGTGCTGGCTGGTGACTCTTTCGTCCCCAGGGGCTGCCCCGAGCCGCGCGCCCTTCAGGAAGGAGAACTTGTGGCTGGAACCTGGGGGGAGCCGGGGGCTGCCCCGCTGGACCAACCCCCCTTGCCCCGGCACCCCAGGAGCCGCTCGGCGGGACTGGCGGGTGAGGAGCGTGGGGCTGCCAGCCCCCTTCCTGTGCTGTGCGGGGGTCTCACGGCGGGTGGCAGGGGGCAGCTCGGGGCTGGGGCTGTTCGGCTCCTCCAAGATGGCTGCCATCAGCCCAGAGCCGAAGCTCACCGGGTTCTGCAGTGCAGCCATGTAGGAGTCCCGTTGGCGGCACTTTGGGAAGCCAGCCCCTGGCTCCTGGCTCAGCTTCCTCCCCAGGCACGGGCTGCAGGGACTCTCCTCTGAGCTCAGTGCTCCCCCACAGGGCCAGGCGTCTGCTCCCGTTCCCCCGTTCCAGGGGAGCATCACCTCAGCCCCAGCCCTTATTCTCTCTGGAAGGCAGGGGGGCAACAGGGATCTGGTCAGGAGGTCCATGTCCTCCTGGGATTGCTCCAGCAGGTCCACATACTCCCCCTCCAGGTTCTGGCTGATGATTTCACTGAGGCTGGGCACAGCCAGCGTGGCTGGCTTATTCTGCAGCCCTGCCTGCTCCACCTTGATCAGTCCCGGGTATCGTCCCTGGCTTGACTTCCGAGAGGTGGCCTTGCAGCCTGGGATGGTGGCCACAATGTTGCTGTAGGGTGTGGGGACATTTGCTGTGCCATGGGGCACAGGTGTGCTGGGTGCTGCCAGCTCAGGTGCGGTCTCAGGAGCAGGTTCATGCTGGGCACCGGCGGGCACACTGTCACCTCCAGCCCTGGGCTTGTCGGTGAACTCAGGCGTGGCAATCCGGCTCCATGGCAGTGGGGTGACACCGTTCTCGGTGGCCACCAGGCAGGTGTGCAGGGGAACTCCAGCCCAGCTGCTGTTCACCTCCTCCAGCCACGCGTTGGTGAAGAGCAGTGCGTGGGTGGCCTCGGGGACAGGCGTCTCCTCCACCGAGCGCAGGTCCAGGGAGAGGTGCTTGACGGTGACACGCGCCGCATGCTCCTCGCAGGGCTCTGCTTGCAGGTAGAAGTCCCCGGGGCGCAGCAGGAGGGGGTTGAGCGGCGCAAGGTGCACAACCACCTTCTCGTGCAGACACAAGGGCCAGCCTTCATGGAGAAAGATGCGGTTAAAGTAGGGTGCCTGGGAGGGAGGAAGAACACAGTGCATGAGAGAGCCCTGCCAGCTCTGTGCTTCCCAGCCACACCCACCCTGCGCTCTCGCTGCCCAGCTCTGTGCTTCCCGTGATGAGGGTGAAAGAGCCTGGTGACCCAATGCATGTCCCTGAGTCAAGCCCCTGCAGCAGAGCCCTGCAAGCCCACCCCGAGCCATGGTTATTCCCATGGTGCAGAGTCTACCCATGTGCTTACAGAGGGAAAACCCCTGCTTAAGCCTCTCCAGGATCAAGACAAGATGACTCCAGAGTCCCCCTGCCCTTATTGCAGGGACCACATGTGCTGGACCAGTCCCAGGGAGCTGGGTGTGCCATGGTCCCCTCTGCAGGGAGCAGATGGGACAAGGAGTGGACGTGCAGGGAGGGCCCCCACAGGTCAGCGTGCCCATGCAGGCAGGACTCCTTAGGGCAAACCCCCCGTGCCCGGGAGCGGCTCATGGGGGCACCATGGTGGGCTTACACAGGCCGCCTGCCGCAGGCGCTCGAAGAGCCGCTTGGCCGGGATGAGGAACTGGAGCAGGCAGCAGAGCCCATCCCCCTGGTAGCTGGTCTCCAGCAGCCGAAACACCTGGCCCAGGACGGTGGGAGCAGTGGCTTCGAAGGGCGGGTAGAGGGCCTGGAGAGCGCTTTGCACCGCCGCATCCAGCGACCCGGCATCCTGCGGGAGGGAGGAAAGTGTCGCTGGTGGGAGAGTGGCCCCGCAGCGGGGACACCGCTCCCCCTGACCCGGTGCCTCTGCCCACCATCCCACGCTGCACTGTGCCACTGTCGGGGCCCTGAGACGCCCACACTGGCAATGCTGCTGAGCTCAGGGGCTCCAAACCCTCCTGCGCTGGAAACGGGGGGAACCGGGAGTGGAGCAGAGCAAGCACGGCGCAGGCGGGGCGTGCGGCACGGCGGGTCCGGTTCCCAGCGCCGGCCTGTGGTTAAGGAGCCTGGGATAAGCCCCGAGGCAGCAGCCGCCTTGCTCGGCCGCCAGCCATGTGGAGGCGGAGGAGCCGCAGCAGCCGAGGGCTTAAGCGGAGTCAGACCAGACAGATCGTGGGGCTGTGCCGGGCTCCGCGGCTCGCTGCAGGAATGCAGCAGATGGGAGGAAGGACAAACATCTGAAGATGGATAGGGTGTTTTGGTCCAGACTCATTGCTGAATTCGCCAAACTCAAAATTATTCCTGCATTTTCTGGGAGGCGTTCTTCTGCATTGCATCCCCCTGCACTGCCCCAGAGCGGGGCGAGGACACTGGGTCTGTGCCTCGTGTGAACCAGCAGTTCCCAGTTCATCCTCTCAGTGCTGCAGGAGCTGTCGGCTGTGTGGCACAGCTGGTACACGGAGGGAAGCCATCCCACGGCTCCCGTGATGCCCGGGCTGCGCTCCAGGCAGCGCAGGGATGACTCTGGCACAGCTGTCAAGGGGACCCCATTGGTGAGTGGGGAAGAGGAGCATCCTCCAAGCAGCTGGGTCCTGCTCCCATAAGAGCACCCAGGAAGTCTGGTGGGATTAGCTCAAGGTGAGCATTAGTTTCAGGCAACTAATCCCTGGTCCAGGAGCCCGTACAGAGACAAAGGGGCCACGGTTAATTCAACTTAATTAGTTTTAATGCGCTTTAGCTAAAGCACTTTGCAGTCATGCTCTGGTTAATTCTTCATGACTTTTTTCCATGTCTCGGCACAGGAATCTCCTGCCCTTGCACCTGACAGGAGAAGCCACAGAGCTGGGCAGAGGAGGAAGCAAGCCAGTCCCTTCTCAGGGCCCTGATCTGCCGGTGTGTTTCCTGTCCAGGCTTTCTGTCCTTGGACCTTTCTCCTCAAGCTTTGTCTTACTGTGCACAGTTCCTAGAATGGACTGTGGAAAATCCCTGCTGAAGGGCAAAGCCCAGCACCCCACTCCATGTTGCTCCAGTGGGGCCCTGGTGCAGCTACCACCTCCATGCCCAGCACTGCTGAGCTCAACTATCTCCCCATCCCAACACTGAGGTGAGGAGCCCCAACAGCACAGGAGGATCCATCCAGCTCCAAACGCTGCCACAGGAGATGAGCCGGAACTGCCTGCCCTGCCTCCAACAGTCTTTTAAATCCTTCCAGGGATGGAGACTCCACCATTGCCTGGGCAGTCTGTGCCAGGGCTTCACAACCCTTTCAGTGAAGAAATTTTTCTCTAGTATCCAGTCTAACCCTCCCTTGGCACCACTTGAGGCTGTTTCCTCTCGCCCTATCACCCAGGACTTCATCTAGCAGCAGGGACTGTGTGCACCAGTGTCAGAAGAGAACCAGGGACTGATGGAGGCACCAGTTGTGCTGGGGAATATTTTGGCCTGGAATGACTGACTAAAAATGTTTTCATGGAGCGTCACAAAGCACTGCATCACTGGGGGAGGCTTTTGGGGTAACCATGGTGCAGTGGCTCCGAGTTCGTAGGCGAAGCTGCATCCAGGCCGGCCAGGAGCCCATAGGAATCCAAAAGCAGCCAGTTATCCCAGTCCCTCCACCCACTGTGGGGGAGCGAAGCCGGAACAAAGGCATTAGGGAGCATAAGGAGATTTACATTTGCAAAGCTATTTCCATTTTAATAAGCCAAAGTGCTGTTAAATAGAGATTGATATTTCTCCCCAAATACCCATATTTTTAAAGTGGTTTACACCAACAAGACGGGCTGGGCTTTGGGGTTTTGGTACGGTGAAGTTGTTTAACCCATGCCCAAAGCCACAGGGTGACTCAGCTTCAGCTCCTTTCTCCCCCCCTGCTCAGGAAGGAGCGAGTTTTGAGCCTGGGACCAGTCTTGAATACCAATTCCTCTGCCTCTCCGGCAGCTCTTGCTGTCACCAGCTTTGGCAGGACACGATGCAAGCGCTCAGCCTGGCCCGGAGCGGGAGGCCGCGCTCAGCACAGAGCCCGGGGCAACGGCACGTGCCGGCTGCGGTGACGAATGATCCGATCGGTCTGGCGAGCATCCCCCTGTGCCGGCACGGCCCACACGGCAGCTCCGCTCGCTGCACCCATCCCCCTTGACAAACTCTGCAGCGAAGTTTAAGCATCGCAGGATGCAGCCCCACACACACCTGCCCAAGCGGCCACGGCCACGTCCTCCTCCACACCTGATCTCCAACCTCGCACTGACCTTCACCTTCACGCCCAACCTCCACCTCCACACTGACCTACCTCCACCTTCACACCCACCTCCACCTTCCATCTCTCTGCCTTCCCGCCCACCTCTGCCCTCACACCCACACCCACCTCTGCCTTTGCACCTCCTTCCACCTTCGCTCCCGACCTCCCTCTGCCGTCGCTCCCGCTGCCCACCCCGTGCCCACCCGGTGCCCGCGGGACCGGCAGCCACGGGGAGGGGCAGAGGCAGGGAGAGGGATGCCCCAGGAATTACCATGTTTCCCAGGAAGTGCAGAGGGGCCGGGGGCCGCGGCACAGACCGTCCCGTCCCTCCTCCTCCTCGCCGGCTCTCCCCGGCCCGGGGCTCCCGGCCGGTCCCCGCTCCGCCGGCGGCTCTTCCCGGCGCCGGCGCCTCCGGAG